>CM035412.1:62601607-62734107 GCA_020310875.1 Ceratopteris richardii | reverse complement strand
CCAAAGTACATAGTGCATTTCTTTGCACTTATCACATGCCTATAAGTTCTATTTGAGTCTCCATAATCTCAAGGGTTGGTCTTGTGTCGATTGGTTGGACCAAACTTTGTCGCTTCGAAATTCACTTTTCTACCTCCTACAAGCTTCTCCAAGTTCTTTCAGTGGTATCAGAGCTAGATCAAGATGGGTGACGGCTTTCCCTCAATGATCGAGAAGCTTGATTGACACAACTATGCGGCTTGGAAAATCAGAATGGAGGCCTATTTGCAAGGTAGAAATCTTTATGGAATTGTAGCAGGTGATGAAGCTATGCCCATTCCAAGATCCAAAGGAGGACCTACACAAGAGGAGACAGATAAGCTCACACTTTGGTGCGCAAGGGATGCTCAAGCAAGGTCGTACATACTAAACTCTCTCTCTCTCTGACTTTCTATTACCATATATTAAAGGATGCAAGACATCTCAAGAGACTTGGAATGCCCTCGAGACTTTCCTTTTTGCTAGTACCAAAGCAAGAAAGAATCATCTTTGGAACGAGTTCAAACAAATGATGATGGCACCTAAACAAACCATCATAGAGTTTGTTACCAAGGTCAAGGAGGTTGTGGATCAGTTAGCATCCATTAGAGAGCTGATCGAAGAAGAGGCTATCATGAGGCAAATTCTCAATGGCATTCAAAGTGATAAGCAATGGCAATCCTTCATGACGGCTTATGATCTCATCATGGATGTGTCAAGAAGTGAAAAATAGCATAAAGGAAGGTAACTCCTATCATGGTAATTCAACTAGTGCTCTATATGCGGATAAGAAGGATAAAAAGCAGAAAGGCAAGAAGAAGGAATGAGATGAAGGAGATAATGTAAGTTCCATGCATCTAGCGGCAAACCCTATTTTCCATGCAAGAACCAAACACATAGAGGTGAATTAACACCTCATCAGAGAGAAGCTCATGGAAAAGGAGATTGACATTTCTTTTGTTCCAACTGAAAGGAAAGTAGCAGATATGATGACGAAGGCACTTGATGGAATAAAGCTTTGTAGATTCAAAGCTATGGCATGTATTCAACCTATCAGAGAATGAAGACTCAAGCATACTTTAGTGTGTACCTAAAAACCAACTTAGGGACTTGTGGAGAAAGAGATTATACCTCAATCCCCCTCAAGTGCATATAGTGGGGATTCACACTTTAATTATCAATCCGATGAGTATCAAAACCTAGCCGAGTGTATGAACACATGCATTCAAATGACGATCAATGCAAATAAGTTACTCAAAGAGTGTAAACAAGGCAAAGACTAATCCAAACAAGCTTCAACTGTCAGTCATGGTGTCACGATACTTGGAATAGCAGCCAATAGTAAATTGAGCTTTTCTCTCACCTCCAAACTCCAAATATAGCGAATAGCATATGTATTTTAAAGCTCTCGAGAAGACGCATCCAATGGTGGTATTTTCACTCAATTTTGACCCTTCTACTTCAAGTTATGAGAAAAATACTAAGTCGCGGGAATGACCTTCCTACACTTCAGCACTTCCTACACTTCACACACACCCTCACCACAGCAAACGAAAGCTTTCATGGATAGACAACACTTCCTAACACTCTTTCCAAGCAATACACAAGCATACAAGCTCACAAAGAAGAAGATACAGAGAGGAGAAGACACAAGTTCGAATTTCTGTGCTCTTGATTCTCACAATGGCCAAAAGTCTTTACAAAGAGTCACAAATTGACTTATATACTTGTGCCCTAAAAATGGTCCTTTCACACAAGAGATCGGAACTTTATTCACTAAAAGGCTAATTTCCTACTAATTTACATGGGTAAGCTACTAATCTTCAGTGGGGATGCATCTAGAGGACTCCTCTAGTGCCTTTACAACGGAAAATATATTACAAGAATGGTTATAATACAAAAATAAGGTATCCAAATCGGAAAAATTTTGGGGCCCTTCTTTTTCTCTGCCTTGTGCTCTCTTTGCTCTGCAACACTCTCCCCCTCTTTGTCTCTGTCGTCCCTTGACAGGCTTTACTTCTTGTCTTCATTTTGTTTAAGAGGCCTGAATACACGCACCCAGTGGTCGAAGAAGCGGTAAGGACTGTCAGAGAATTTGTTATTTTATCCGATGTAAGTCCTTTGCTTATGTTTTCCCCTTGATATCCCGTACATCATAAATTTGGGTTGCTGCATTCAGGTTGGATGACATCTTTAAAAAGATCTCTGAATCGATTTCAAAAAACCCTGTGAAAAAGGCTTCTTCGAACGTCTGCATGTATGTACTTGGCAAAAACATGAGTCTGGAATAATAGGCCATTATGGTAGGGCGGCTAGGCATAATAGACAAATCAAAAACAAGAATGTCTGTTCCCTGATTAATGCCAATGAAGTTCAAAAATTTATATGCCGCATGTTTGAAGACCTTCAATACTGTAAGTATCATACTGAGTATTTTATTTGTCATTTTGATAGTTAAATTTGGTACTGTTGCATAACTGTGCAGCCAAAATTCGATGGTCTTTACCATATAATCCTCCGTTGGTAGATAGTTATGCGGTGGACTTGGAAGTAGTGGATAGTTTAGCCACTGTTTATTGATAGCACCATTCTTTTGCATTTCCAAAAATTCTCTGGCTTCTCTTCTACGAGGTGTTGGACAAAAAGATGGATTTACCTGTAATAAATATGGTGCCGCTTGCCAGTGCACCCGTAATGTATAGGATGTTTCTCCAAAAATTTCCTTCTCCAAACAGGCTGTGCTGCTTCAAATTCTTCTTGCGTATAGTTGAACGTGTCATTTTTGAACTACAATTGTTCGTCTCGATTTTTCTGTGTGATTCTCTTTATGTATTGTCTTGTTTTCTCTTTCATCAGTCCGTACGGAATGTTGAAAGGCTTCATGATCTTCTCTAAGTCTTTACCTTTAATCTTTGCTTCTTTCATGACTTTGGTGACTTCCTCTTCAAAAATGTTTTGTCAATCGGGACACCAATAGTGCCCGTTCCTTCTGACTTATTTCTGCAGTATATGGCATTGGATGATCATCATTCGGCTCCGCCATCTGCTCTTTTATTGGAAAATTATAAATCGGGGGAGATAGAGGACGTACCTCTACCTCGTCAGTAGGATTTTCTTTTGTCAGCTCTACTGGTGTCTCGATTAGTACTTTCTCTTTTGCTTGGGTCTCTAATTGTGCTATACGTTCAGTCTTCTCTTTATTTTCTTGCATGGCTGCTCTGAGTGCTTCTTTTGCTGCAAGCAGTTCATTGCCAATTTCTGCTACGTGATCCATATTTTCATTGTAGCTTGCTGCCAGTCTCGCGTTAGCCGTGTTCAATTGTTTCCGAAGCTCGGTGGTTTCTGAGGCATACTTTAGAGTCCATTCTTCTCTTAATGCTTGCTCTTGTTTTAGCATATCTGCATATTTTGCCATCTGATCTCTTAACTCTTTCTTATCAATATCTGTTGTTTCTTGTTTTTCGATGGGTTGATCATATAGCAATGACTTCATTAATTCTTTGTTTCTATTACGTAAATTGTCATTTTCCTCCATATACACTTTTAGTTGTGTTTCCAGTAAGTTGCTTCTAGTTTTCATTCTCTCTTTGTCGGCCTCGCTGGCTTCATGTAATCTTTGTAGGTTTGTCAGCTATGCCTGGAGTTGGTGATGCTGGTTCATCAATGTATCACATTGTGTTTTGACTGCGTGCAACTCCGTTTCTTTGGTTGCAATTTCTTTCTGGGCCTGGATGAGTTGTGCAGATAGTTGTTCGCTCATAATTTGAAATTGATTCTTTTCCCTCATGGCCTTGTCGTAATCTGAATCTGTATCCATCATCTGTTGTTGTGTATCCATGGCCGTTTGGATCATTTGTTTGACAACAGGTTTTAATTGAGTGACATCCACATTTAACCATGTGGTAGGAATACTAGGTTCTGCTCCTGTTGTCACATCTTTCCCTTGTGCCACGTGTAATGTAGTGTCATGGGGCTGCCTAATGTGGAGTTGTATCCTTGGCTCAGCCTCCATGTGGTCCATCTTGCCTTGAGGTGTATCATCCGGTACCTCAATCACAACGGGCTCCTTACTTGGTTGTCGGCCTGATTCCTGGTCTATTGGAGTTTGTATTTCTTGTTTGATAGGTGGCACGACATCTTTATTAGTTATTGGAGCTTCCTTGATACTGATCTTTGACATATCATTCAATTGAATGACGTGCTCTGGTTCATTTGGTTCTTCTATGTTCTTTGCTTGTTTCTGTTCGTTGTCTGGCGTGACTTCAACTTGATTGATCTTTGTCCAATCTTCATTGTGTGTTTCTGTTTGCATATCTGTATCCAGGGTGTCCTTCTCACAGCTTGATTCTTCATTAGAGCTTGATTCCTCCAATCCTATTTCTTTGTATCTGGAAGGTACTTGACGAGTTGCTTTATCCTTCTGTTTCTTTTCTTTGCTCGCCTATCTGTAATGGTGACCTTGAATATTCAAATTTATCTGCCCCCGCATATACTGATGTGTTTCTTCTAGGGCAGCAGAGAGGTCTCTTTTCGTAATTGGTTGTTGATTCCCAGGAATCTTTGGTAAGATGTGTGTCCTCTTCGAAGTGGGTGTCTCCTGAGCTTCTTCCTCTCTTAAACGTTTAGTTCCTTTCATAGGTGTCCTTGAACTCGTTCCTACTTCTTCAACAGCAATGACTGTTTCTTTTTCTTTGGAACCGTAGCTGACTTGGCATATTTGGCTAGCCCTTCTGAGGTTGGCATCTCACGCAAGCAGTTTTTCATATCAAGTGCCTCATAGATAAGGTCAAAGTTGAACTGCCATTAAGAAACTTTTTCTGACCCCACTTCTTCTTGGCTTCAAATAGACGTTCTTGAACATATGGAGTCATATTTACTTTATTACCGACTTGCCTCATAGCATGTGAAAGCAGTTGCACCACGATCTTTTGAGGTGTTGTATATCTATGCATGCTTGGAAAACAAAAGTGCTGGTGCACTAAGCGAACAGCATCTTCAATATCAATTATGTTGATATCCAAAAAGGATCTCTTTTTTGGATCATGACATTCCTCCTTGACATTAGTGAGCCCTTCTTGATTCCATCCAAAAGCTTTGTTGATCAATTCATGAGTGAATTGAATTGTTTTCCATGTACCCACTTTGTCCAGTACTCTTGCTTCAGGAACTGATATCTTATTTGATGCAGGCTGGAGTGTATTCATAACTTGCGTACACCTCTGGAAATCTGGCAGATAAATAGGTAGTCTGAGAAATGCATCTATTTCTGCTTGTGTCCAGACATCCGTCATGCGCTGTAATCCTTGTATGATGGTCTTAAAGTCTTGGGACATAATAGGGAAGTAGTGACCCCTGTCCATAATCTTGATGGTAGCCATGAAAATGAGGTCCGACACCGGTTGGTCATCCAGAAACCAATGCCCTCTTGCTTTTGTTATGGATTCCAAGGGAAGAAGTTGGACCTCTTCCACTTGCATCTCTTCGGAGTTAGTAGTTGCCATCTGCACTCAATATAGAGTATGAATTAGTGGCCAGATAGTATCAGAAATCCTCCTTCATTTGTCCTTCATAAGATTGACATTGCTCCGAGTGAATGGTGTCGTCCCTTCCCCGTGGGTGTGAGAAAGGTAATACCTGGGATTTTTCATATTTTTAGATATTTTTATGTTTTTGTCTGAAAAGAAAAACAAAAAAGTTAGTTCATAGCCGAAGCGGTTATTAATTTTTTAGTAATTTTCTTTAGATTATGTACAAGTGCTCTCCTATTTCCCAAGAGGAAAATGTGCTTCACTATCCTGAAATAGAAGAATAGCGTGCCGAATGCTTGGCCTTGTAATGTGGCCCTATCTTGCATACTTTGGATTCTGGTTACTCCAAATGCATGCAACTCGAATTATTTGGTAGATGTATACAGCTTGCTTTGTCTTTCGGCATCCAAATCTGCTTTATTCTGTTGGGAGAAATCGTGTTCCCAACCTTCCTGGTGATTGTGATGCTTCTCATTTGGTGCTTCTGCTTTGTCTGCTTTTTGAATCTTGGAATGACATGTGAATTGTATGTAGACTCCAGCTCTGTCCTATAGCAGTTTAGCTTTTGTCGCTTTGCCTTTAGATCATACTGATTTTCCTTGTTCATTGGTTCGTCCTTTTTAATGATTGTCCTTTGAGTACATGACTTGGGAATCCATATTTGTGTGCGGTCCGACTGGGTGGCTAGCACCTTCTTCGGAATCCATACTTTAGCAATTCTTTGTGGAATTGAATATCCAGAGTGATTTTCATATTGGTTCTGTGGGTTCTTCTGCTGTAGCAAGTAGTTCTTCTGTTGAAGATATGCATCCATTTGGTCCTTCCTTATCCAAGCTTGTCGAGTGTAATGAATGGCGTATATTCTAATAGGTGCAGACTTGGGATTATTTGGAGAACTAGTCTCTCTTGTGCATGGTTCTTTGCGAAGGCTGTTTTCAGATAGAATGACACTCTTGTGACTTGCTAGATTAGAAGGTAGTATGCAAGCAGGATTCAATGTGTCCTCACATGAAGTACTTGATGAAGGGGTTTCCATAGTGCTAGTGAACATACATGCATCACTTTGTTCATTTGAGTGAGTTTTTGGCTTTATACTTTCGGCTATTTCCTTTCTTAACTACTACTTCAAAATCAAATTCCATCAACAATAGAAACCATCGTACTAGCCGTCCTGTATTACAAGGCTTATTGACTAAGTACAGTAGGACTTGATGATCAATAAAGAATTTGAATTTGTTTGCCAAAAGGTAATGTCGGAACTTTTTTTATCTTTGGTCTCGGTAAATCCATAATTACTTTGATTTTGTCTTCATTAGTTGAGATTCCATTTTTAGAGACAATATGTCCTAATATCTTTCCTTGTCGAACCATGAAGACACATTTTTCTGGGTTGAGGCTGTTAGTATATGATCAATGTCTACCCCTCATGATTGTATGCACATTTTGTAAGGCCCCCTTTATGAGGAGAAGCCAAGCATGCATTACCCAATTGATGGGAATCCCAACTTGAATGTTGGATGAAGGTCATATTGGACCATGTAAGATATTATAAGGAAAGGGAGTTATCAGTGTCCCCAATTGTGGGGTCCGGGGCAGTGGTGAGCAGCCCCGGCTGGGGGGTCCAAGGGGGCCAGCGGGCCCCCTGGCTGGGGGGTCCCAGGGGGCCAGCGGGCCCCCTAGTGGGGGTCCGGGGGCAACGCCCCCAGCGCGACGGTAAAGGGAATATTCCATGGAATATTCCCTGTCGGAGTCAGAAATCATTTATATTTGTTAGGTCGGTTCAACCAGTCTAAGCCGTGTATGGCAATTACGCGGGCGGTGGCCGCCCACGCTCTACCGCCCATGTATAGCCGTCCATGGCAGGCCACCCATGATCCTATATATACATGACTTCTGCACTACCTAAGACACCGAGTTTAGCTAGCATACCTCTACCTTGTATCTCCCTATCTAGAGTTGTCTAGATCACCATTTAAGCTCTACCTTGAGAGCGCACGGGTGGACAACGCCATCATCTTTGTACTTGCTGCTAGTAGAAAATTGTTGAGATTCTCCTATATCTGTTATCTTCTCTGTTATTGCTCCTGTGTTATATTGCATAACTATTGTCTTACATGGTATCAGAGCTATAAGGTTCGAATAGCTTGAGAAGTATCATTATTTTAGCCTACTAGCAGACTAGAATATCAGTAGATTATTCGAGTGATTACATGATGGCTTCATCATCGAATAGTAGTCTTGGTGCTTCAGCTAATGTTAATGCTGCACCTATTCGAATTCGTCCACCTGCATTCACTGAAGGGAAGCTGGATGGAACCAACTATACACTCTGGAAGTTCAAAATTTCTGCAATTTTGGACTCCTATGAATTACTTGACACTGTCATGGGACCGATGGGATTGGATCCAGAGCCTATACCAGTTGAAGATCCAGCAAATTCAAGATTGATGATTCAGCCAGATCCAGATCTTCTACGAGCTTGGAAGAGGCGGAATGCTGATGCATTATGTGCGATTGTCACTAGTGTAAGTGATTCTGTGCTTACTTTAGTTCAACATACTACTAAAGCACATGAGGCTTGGGGCATATTGGCTCGACAATATGAGACCAAGAACCACACTAGGATACAGAATTTAGAAAATCAGTTGGCAAATGAAAAACATTCTGATTCTGAAAAGGCTGAAGATTTTATCAAACGAATAAAGCATCTTCAAGATCAATTGGCTGCAGTTGGTGTTGTTATAACACCAGAAGAGCTGGCTCGAAGATCTGTACGTGTTCTTCCAGCAAAGTATGATGGATTAGTAACAGCCCTTAACACTCATGTAAGGCCAACTCCTCTTACATTTGAAGAGTTTTGTGCCATGCTTTTAGAAGAAGAGATGCGGCTGAAGAATCGGCAAAGTACAACTGATGCTGCATTCTCAGCAAATGCAAAAGGTAAAGGCTCTTCAGAGGGATCAAAGAAGAAGCCAAAGAAGAAAAAGTTCACAGGAAGTTGCTTCTATTGTGAAAAGAAAGGCCATGCCATCAAGGATTGCAGAAAGAAGCAAGCTGATGAACAGAATGGGACTGTAAAATCATCATGGAAGAACAAAGAGTCTGCAAACAACACAGAGCTGGAACTTTGGGTAGCTATTGAAGAGGTATGTTCATCTGCTCAAGCTCGTGTTGATGAGCCATGGATTTTAGATAGTGGAGCTTCTCGCCATATGACTAGTAAAAAGGATTGGTATAGTTCCCTAGTGCCTCTGTGGGAATCCATCAATGTAGTGGTGGGAAATGACTCCAAGTGTCCAGCTGAAGGAACTGGAACCATCTCTTTTATCACTTCTCCAGGTGTTGAGAAAAAGTTATCCGATGTTCTCTATGTACCTACACTCAAAAGAAATTTGTTGTCAGTTTCTGCAATAACAGATCGTGGACTCGAAGTTCACTTCAATAAGAGTGGTGCGGAAATCATGGATTCATCAGGTAATGTTGTAGGTAAAGGCATACGACGGGATAACTTGTATGAGTTAAGTGCTTTAACTGCTACAGAAGATAAAGATGTAAGCAGGTTATGGCACCGACGATTTGGGCATCTCGGATTTGCAGTTTTGAAGGAGATGCAACGAACAGGGATGGTTGCTCATATGCCTGCATTTTCAGAGTTGCAGGAACCTTGTGAAGCTTGTATGATGGGCAAGCAACAACGAAAGGCATTTCCAAGAGAGACCAGCAATCGATCTCAAGCTCCTCTAGAGTTGGTACATGCTGATCTCTGCGGTAAAATGTCTACACCTGCTTTAGGAGGATCTTTCTACTTCTTGCTGTTAGTCGACGATTATAGTAGAAAGATGTGGGTTTATTTCATTCGAGAGAAGGCTAATGCTTTTGAAAAATTTAAAACGTGGCATAAGTATGTAGAAAATTAATCAGGAAGGAAATTGAAAAAATTTAGAACAGATAGAGGAGGTGAATTCTTGTCAACAGAATTCAACAATTACTGTAAGGAGCATGGTGTGAAAAGGCAACTTACCACAGCTCATACACCCCAACAAAATGGCGTTGTTGAGCGCAGGAACAGGACAGTAGTTGAAATGGCTCGTTGTATGTTGAAGGCTCAAGACATGCCTGATTCATTCTAGGCAGAAGCAGTCAATACAGCAGTCTACATCCTCAATCGAAGCTACACAAAAGCACTGAAGGGGATGACTCCTCAAGAAGCATATTCTGGTAAAAAGCCTTCAGTTTTGCATTTCAGAATTTTTGGTTGTTTCTGTTATGCACATATTCCTGATTCAACAAGATCAAAGTTGGATTCAAAAAGCAAAAAGTGTGTCTTCCTAGGATATAGTGAAGAGTCTAAAGCATACAGGTTATGGGATCCTGAGGCAAGGAAGATTTTTGTCAACCGAGATGTGGTGTTTGATGAACGACCACACTTAGTAGAAGATAAAGGTAAATCTACTATCTCATCAAGCGGAGAAATATCTCACCTTGTGCCTATCAAAAGACAGGTTAAAGTTGAGGAGGAGGAAACATCTGATGGAGAAATTTCCTCAATAAAAAGCCAACCAGTTGTAGCTGCACAGCGTAAGCCACTACCAAAGTGGGCACAACAGCTCTTTGATGATCTTAATCCACATGTAGATGTACCAGAATCATCATCGGATGGATTACGAAGATCAAAGAGAATAGAGGAGCAAAGAAGAGCCTCAGAACACATTGTTAACATGGCTCTAATGGCAGATATCATGGGTTCGATAAAGGAACCTACCACCATTGAAGAAGCCATTGATGATCCAGATTGGAGAGCGGCAATGCAGTCTGAGTATGATAGTATACTCAAAAATGATACATGGGATCTAGTCGACTTGCCGCCAAAGAAGAAGGTAATAGGTACTAAATGGATTTGGAAAGCTAAGTATAAAGCTGATGGAACATTAGAAAAGTATAAGGCACGATTAGTTGCACAGGGTTTTTCACAGATTGAAGGATTTGATGTTCAAGAAACTTTTGCACCAACAGCACGCATGACAACTATTCGGACGGTACTTGCAGTAGCTGCACAAAAGTCTTGGCCTATTTTCCAGATGGATGTCAAATCTGCATTTTTGAATGGTCACCTCAAGGAGGAGGTATATGTATCTCAACCACCAGGTTTTGAGGTGCCCAATTCAGAAAATAAAGTTTGCAGGTTGAAGAAAGCTTTGTATGGACTTAAGCAAGCTCCACGGGCTTGGTACCAACGAATAGATCATTTTTTCAAAAATATGGGTTTTGAAAGAAGTACTTCTGATGCTAACTTGTATGTAACGAAAAGGGATAGCAAGCTAGTTGTTGTCATTGTATATGTAGATGATTTGATCATTACAGGAGATCATCAGGAACTCATCAATCAAACTCGGATCAGCTTGGGAACTGAGTTTGAAATGACAGACTTAGGTCTACTCCATTTTTGTCTGGGAATTGAAGTATGGCAAAGGAAGGATGGCATTTTCATCTCACAACAAAAATATTCCAAAGAAATTCTCAAGGCATGTGGAATGATGGACTGCAAACCAACTAGCACACCTATGGAGGTAAATCATAAGCTATCTATGGATGATAACATGCCTGATGTAGATGCTAAGAAGTATAGGAAGCTCGTTGGAAGTCTTATTTTTCTGTGCAACACTAGACCAGACATTTGCTATGCTGTTGGAGTGTTAAGCAGGTTTTCCAACAAACCTAAGGAGAGTCACTGGAATGCTGGAATGCGAATTCTAAGGTACATTGCAGGAACCTTGGATTTTGGTATTTTGTATACCACAGGTGATACACTCCAAGGATATTGTGATTCAGATTGGGCTGGAGATTGTGATTCTAGAAAATCAGTTTCTGGATATTGTTTCTCACTTGGTTCAGGAATATTTTCTTGGGTAAGTAGGAAGCAACCAACTCTCGCACTCTCCTCCACTGAAGCAGAGTACAAAGCAGCTTGTTTTGCTTCTTGTGAGGCAGTCTGGTTAAGGAGAATTCTTGCAGATCTTGGCTTTCCATCAAATATGCCAACTGTACTCAAGTGTGATAATCAAAGTTGTATGGCTATTGCAAAGAACCCAGTATTTCATGCTCGCACCAAGCACATAGAAGTACAGTACCATTACATTCGTGAGCTAATTGAAGATGAAATTGTGGAGCTAGAATATTGCCCAACAGAGGCAAATTGTGCTGACATATTCACTAAAGCACTTGGAAGAGAGCAGCTCAACAAGCATCTTCAACAGATGGGCATAGGACCGAGACCTACTTGATTTATCATCGGTAAACATTGAGGGGGGGTGTTAGTATATGATCAATGTCTACCCCTCATGATTGTATGCACATTTTGTAAGGCCCCCTTTATGAGGAGAAGCCAAGCATGCATTACCCAATTGATGGGAATCCCAACTTGAATGTTGGATGAAGGTCATATTGGACCATGTAAGATATTATAAGGAAAGGGAGTTATCAGGGTCCCCAATTGTGGGGTCCGGGGCAGTGGTGAGCAGCCCCGGCTGGGGGGTCCAAGGGGGCCAGCGGGCCCCCTGGCTGGGGGGTCCCAGAGGGCCAGCGGGCCCCTTGGTGGGGGTCCGGGGGCAGCGCCCCCGGCGCGACGGTAAAGGGAATATTCCATGGAATATTCCCTGTCAGAGTCAGAAATCATTTATATTTGTTAGGTCGGTTCAACCAGTCTAAGCCGTGTATGGCAATTACGCGGGCGGTGGCCGCCCACGCTCTACCGCCCATGTATAGCCGTCCATGGCAGGCCACCCATGATCCTATATATACATGACTTCTGCACTACCTAAGACACCGAGTTGAGCCAGCATACCTCTACCTTGTATCTCCCTATCTAGAGTTGTCTAGATCACCATTTAAGCTCTACCTTGAGAGCGCACGGGTGGACAACGCCATCATCTTTGTACTTGCTGCTAGTAGAAAATTGTTGAGATTCTCCTATATCTGTTATCTTCTCTGTTATTGCTCCTGTGTTATATTGCGTAACTATTGTCTTACAGAGGCATACTCTATATTGTCGACATTTGGCAAAGATCTTTCCTAGTTCACGGATGTGCTCTGATCGTATAGATGAATAAGTACATAGATCGTCCACGTACACCTCCATGCTCTTTCCCAAGAACTCCTTGAATACATGACACATCAATCTTTGGAAAGTGGTTGGGCATTGGTTAGGCCGAAAGGCATAACCCTAAAGGCGTATACTCCCCATTAAGTTGCAAAGGCTATTTTATGCTGGTCCTCAAGAGCAATGGCTACCTAATTATATCCTGAAAAGCCATCCAAAAAACTATAAACTTCCTTCCTTGCCACTCTTTCCAAAAGATGATCCGTGATGGGTAATGGGTAACTATCCCTTATGGTAGCGGCATTTACTTTTTTCAGATTTATGCATACTCTTAACTTACCATTCTTTTTCGGTACAACCACCAAAGGCGACACCCATTCCGTGTGTTCGATCTCATATATGAACCCAGCTTCTAACAACTTATCTATCTCTTCCTTTATCTTTGCTGAGTAAACATCATTATATGTGTATGGTCTTTGTTTGGAAGGTTTAGCTTTAGATGTCATAGGGATTCTATGTGCACATATAGATGGGTCTACTCCTTTCAAATCCTTATATGTCCAGGCAAAGCCATCTCTGTATTCCCTTATGAGTCGTATTAACTCTTGTTCTTCCTCCCTTGAGACATCCTGTCCTATAAAAGTACATCGTTCTTCTCCTTCCTCTAAGGTTACTACTATTTTCTTGGTCTGCTATTTGTTGTCATATGCTATTCCTGACTGTGCTTCTCATTTTGGCATTTGAATAGCAATTCTTCTCTCTTCTACTTCATATTTTTTGAAGTGGGCAGGCACTTCAAATTGGTCTTAAGGCTTGTTTTCTTCATCATTTTTTGCTTGATCTAACCCAAGCTCCTCTTCCTGTGTTGGTTCTTGATTTATTTCACTAGCTATGACACTTACTTCTTGATTTCCACCTTCTATTTCCATTTGCTCTTGCTCCATTTCAATGCTCTCGTAATCCTCTTTCCATTCCTTTTCAATTACTTCTCCTTCTTCAGCCTCTTGAAGAACTACCACGTATAGACTAACGTCATATCCTTCCTCATCAATGCATTCATTCATGGTTATCACTTCTTCGTTTACACACACATCGAGAGTAGCTAAAATCTCCATTCAACCATGAGGTTCAAATTCTTCATCTAGGAATATTTGAGGCGTATAGGCTGGATCTTGTACTGATCTAGCAACTCTTTGCCTTTGCTGCCATCCTTTCCTCCTATCCTCTTCCTTTTTCGCAGTTTGGCATATCCATAGATAAGTGTCTTCATTCATCCACGATTGGTCGCTTGAACCTATACTATGAATTGACTGATTATCTTCCTCCTTATGAATCTGATTCCATTGTAAGGGGGGAGCATCTTGATATGTATATGTGTGGAGGTTTATTCTTGTGGTGGTTCCTTCATGTTGTAGGTATACAGCGTCTTTTCCCCAATCTTGCACTACCTTTAGTTGCCTCATGAATGGTCTTCCAAGTATCATTTCATAATTGCTAGGCCTTTCAAATTGACATATCGCTAAGGTGTGCTCGAACTCAACTCCACAAGTGGTAAAAACTACCCGTTCCAATAATCCCAAGGGTCTTTCAGTGTGTCCATCTGCCATTTCTATCTTCATGCATGTTGGTCTTAGAGCTGGTTTTCCCCATTTCTCCCAGATTTCTCTAGTAGCAATTCCTACTCCAGCTCCAGAATCTAAGATGGCTTTGGTAGTGTAACCCCTATAGGTAATTGGAAGGTACGTGTTTCCTTCATCTCCCTCACTAAAATCTCCAACCTTATCGACTGGGATTTTTACTGTGTTCACTTCATCAGACATCTCCTTCTCTTCCGCCTTGATCTCCAATTGACTGGTTAATCTCTCCTTCAAATGTGGTTTGACCTTCAACAGCTCTTCCAATGTTAGAGTGCAAGGGATTTTTACCTTTCTAAGGTGTTGTATGATATCCGATGTTTGGACTGATGGGTTCCGTTCTTTTTTTCTTATTGAGGGAATGCGGTATAATTCTGAATTATGTTCGTACTCTCCTGTGTAATTTGGCAAAACCTTTACGCTGTCATTTTCTTCGTTACTTGGATCAATTGGTATTATTTCATCTGAATTCAGTTCAGGTATGGAGTCTTCAATTTCACCTTCTGCTTCTAGCTCCTCAAAGGGTGGTTCTATTCCTTCCACTTTTTTCCATCGGTCTTCTTGGACTCTTGCCCACAAGTCTTTAGGCCATTCCCCTTCTACTTCGGGAATAATGGATCCTTCCCTTTTATCCTCACAGTGATTTTCATTGTGTATCTCACCTTCTTTGGTTTTCTCAGGGTCATTAAGGATGACACACTCTTGGAATTCTTTTTCAGGAATTCGTGAACTAGGTAGTCGAAGGACAGGTTTTTCTAAGGTCTGTTGACCCACTTCAATTAATTTTTTGCATATCTCCAACCTTTCTTTCTCTAGATCACCTCTTGGATATTCTCTTTCATGTTGTTCGATGGTAGGTCCTGCTCTTATTCGTGCTTTGTAGGCCTGAATCCACATGGCTAATTCTTCAGGCATGGGATCTGCTAAAACTGATCCTACCTCTTCTTTTTTTGACTTTCCCTTCTGATTTTCTCCTTCCTCTTCTTGTTTCTCTTTTAGATTTTTTTTCTCTCTTCTCAATTTCCTTCTTTTGTAACAATTTCTTTTCCTTTATCTTGTCTCTACGGTCCTTCCATCTTTGTGTTTGTTTGCTTAAAACACTTCTCTCAGGCTCTTCCGAGTCTTCAACTACTTGAGGTGTAGGTATGTTCATTTCTCTGTCACCTTGATCATTTTCCTCAGTTTTGTCTGGGGTTTCTCTAGCTTTGGCTCTAGTTATTGCTTTCAATGGTACAGTGTACTCCTTATCGCTTCCTGATGATTCTATCACTTCTATCACGTTAATCTGCACGTTAGAGTTAACTTTGTTGGGATTCTTGGGGCAATCTCTGAAAAGGTGTTCTTTACCACAATCACTACAGTATCCTTCCCAGACTCGCTATGGTGGTGGTGGGTTTGGTAGTGTACATTCTCTGATATAATGATCACCTCCGCATCTATAACATGGTCCTCTAGGTACAGGCGGTCTGTTCATAGGTCGGGGGGGTATGGATGCCCTAGGGGTTGTGTACATCAATGACACATAGTCCTGCTCATATCCGTGGAAACTATCTGGTGCTTCCATGCCATATGTATATGGTTCGTACATTTGTCCATGTTCTATCATAGAGCTCTCATAACTGGGATAGTTTCCTTGACTATGGTCATAAGATGAGTCATATGGTTCATTGCTAGGCAATGGTGTGGCTGGGACTATTACTCTCTCTAGGTTTTCTTCAGGTTGAGCCATTTTCACTGGGACAACATTCTGAGGATGGGGTGGTTGTTGTCCTAACACCGGTTGTGGTTGATTGTAACTTTGATAAGCATATGGTCATGGTACAGGTGCCTGCTGCTGATATGTGGGATATCTAAAGGCTTCACCTCCTTGATCTCTCTGAGGGTATCCGTAAGGTCTCATGAGCGGTTGTGTTGGTCTTGCTTGCCTATTGTAAGGGCAATTTTCTGAGTTGTGCTTTGTGTATTTTTGTTCTATGCTACAATATTGTAAAGGTCCTAGAACGGGTGGTCTATTGTAAGCATAGGCAGGTGGTGGGACTATTCCCCTAGTGCACAAATGAGAAGGATGATCTCCTCCACAATGCATACATCTTCTAAGCATGGGCACTCTCATTGGGTTGTTGGGGTAGTTCCTCTGTCCTTGGACGTTCAGCTTCTTTGCTACTAGGTTGGCTATTTCCTCAACATTGTTCTTAGGGTTCGATGTGCAGCTTGTTGAATCTTCACTCTTCATACTACCTTGAGGTATTTTCAGATCCTCCGCTAGATTGTCCTCTAGGTCAATACATTCTTTCATGAATTCTTGCAAGGTTTGAACTCTCTTCACATACACCAGAGATCTTAATGATCCATTCAATAATCCTTCCAAAAATAATGACACCATTTTGTTTTGGGTGGGTCTCTCTTCCACTAGGCACCTATCCACATACTGCTTGAATCTTCTTGCTGCCAATCTCACTGATTCTGTAGGAGCTTGCTTAAAGCTATGGATTAATGATGATGAATTGTTTTTAATTCCAGACTTAGTGAATTCCTCAATCATTTCTTGATAAACTTGTTCCATATTTTGAAAATTGTTAGGATCTAATGGCTAGAACCAAGATAAAGCTGTGTCTGTCAAAGTTAGACCGAAAGACTCATATTGGATCAAAAATCTTCTACTTGTTCTACTCTGATTACTTGCTTAAATTCAGCTATATGATTATAAGGTTCACTAGAGCCATCATAGTGATTTCTCATGAATTTGGCAACTTGAATTGGCCTTAATCTTCTTCCTCCTTCAGGCGGTCTAGGCATCACAGGGAAAACTAGCCTTCCAATGGGTATACCAGGTCCTCTTGCTATAGATGGTCTAACTGGGATAGGAATTCCATTTCTTGGATCAACAGGTGGTTGAGACCGATAGTCAGGGTTATTTGCAGGCATAGCAAACTGTACGTGTGGTCTAACTGGGATTTGAGTTTGTTGTGTTTGTCCAGACTATTGAAATGAATTATTCTGAGAGGTTCCATGTGGGTTTTATGACGTAGTGGCTTGATCCCTCGGGGGAAACACTGGAATGTTCTGATATTTCAACCCAGCTCTCTCTGAATCTGTTAGGGGCCAATACCTTCTCCTAACTAGCTCTGCGCAGCTCCACAAGCTCGGATCTAGCCCACGATACTCGACAGCACCTCTCACGATACTTGTTTAAGAGACAAGTGACTTACAAAATGGCATTTTTAGCTTTTATACTTTTGAATTTACTCACTAAAAAAAAGAAGAACAACAAGACAAGGACTGAAAGCTACTCTAAGTACTTAACCTACTCCCTTGCTCCTCCTCCTCTACTCACTCCACTCACTTCCCTAGACTAATAACTCACTACACACACTTCAAGAGTGAGAAGTAGTAAGTGCGGGTGAAAGTGACTTACCAAAGAAGAGAAAATCACTACTCCTCCTCTCACTTCAATGCAAAAAGCTACTTACCATCACACGAATGCCTCCGTTTGATTCGACACTCCCCAACAACGGCGCCAAAAAACGTGTGTACCTAAAAACCAACTTAGGGACTTGTGGAGAAAGAGACTATACCTCAATCCCCCTCAAGTGCATATAGTGGGGATTCACGCTTTAATTATCAATCCGATGAGTATCAAAACCTAGCCGAGTGTATGAAGAAATGCATTCAAATGACGATCAATGCAAATGAGTGACTCAAAGAGTGTAAACAAGGCAAAGACTAATCCAAACAAGCTTCAACTGTCAGTCATGGTGTCATGATACTTGGAACAGTAGCCAATAGTAAATTGAGCTTTTCTCTCACCTCCGAACTCCAAATATAGCGAATAGGATATGCGTTTCGAAGCTCTCAAGAAGACGCATCCAATGGTGGTATTTTCACTCAATTTTGATGCTTCTACTTCAAGTTATGAGCAAAATACTGAGTCACGGGAATGACCTTCCTACACTTCAGCACTTCCTACACTTCACACACACCCTCACCACAGCAAACGAAAGCTTTCATGGATAGACAACACTTCCTAACACTCTTTCCAAGCAATACACAAGCATACAAGCTCACAAAGAAGAAGATACAGAGAGGAGAAGACACAAATTCAAATTTCTGTGCTCTTGATTCTCATAATGGCCAAAAGTCTTTACAAAGAGTCACAAATTGACTTATATACTTGTGCCCTAAAAATGGTCCTTTCACACAAGAGACCGGCACTTTATTCACTAAAAGGCTAATTTCCTACTAATTTACATGGGTAAACTACTAATCTTCAGTGGGGATGCATCTAGAGGACTCCTCTAGTGCCTTTAAAATGGAAAATATATTACAAGAATGGTTATAATACAAAAATAAATGTCCAAATCGGAAAAATTTTGGGGCCCTTCTTTTTCTCTGCCTTGTGCTCTCTTTGCTCTGCAACATTTAGCTTGAGGGGGAGTTATTGGAACATCAAGATTACACTATGTTTGAGGTGGATTTGATCTACATCAAAAACTATCGCTTGGATTATGGAAAAAGAATATCCGTTGGAGAGTTAAGTTCTTTTACCTATGCTCATTTATTGTATTTTTTTTGAGAGATTTTTGATGGTTCATTTACCGTTCTAAAAGCCTTGAGCTTTACACATGTAAAGGAAGAAATATAGAGCCCAAATCCCATGAATTTGTGGTGGTTGAGTTGCATTCAATCAAGCAATCAATCACCTAAAAGTAGATCAAACTAGATCTTCACTTTTCCTAGATTGTAGGAAAGTGAATTGATTTCCTCCAAAAACCATTCCCACCTTCATTTGAATTTCAAAATCCACTTGTAAAATTCGTGAAACACTTCTAGAGTCTATATTCATGGAAGCAATATACATACACTTGTGACCATCATTGTCTTGCTCCTTCAATTTTCTGCATCATCTTCTTCGCCAACAATAATCTTGTAGAGGTTGTTGCTCTCTCTCCAGAGCTTCTAATGTGATGAGAGATGACTCATTGGAAAGATATTAGTTTCTAGTTTATTCCTATAAAGTTTCATACAATTTGAATTAGTGGATTGGGAGAAATCTTAGATTTTCTGTCTCGGAGTCAATCTCTACGTATTCGTGAAAAATAGGAGGTACCACTGTTGAGTATCTGATTCATTCCTATAGCATATTTTGCTTATTCCTTATACTTTTGTGCATTATATACACTCTACCTTATGTGTATCACTCCCATAAAAGGATTTTTTCCAATTGTTTTCACGTTGGTTGCTATGGACATTTGAAGTTCATTGTCTCTTCCATAGATAATAACTTTTTTGAGCTACTCGACACGAAAACCTATCTATTTTGTATCAACTCCTTCTCCTTCATGCTCCAAAGTACATAGTCCATTTCTTTGCGCTTATCGCATGCCTATAAGGTCTATTTGAGTCTCCATAAGCTCAAGGACTGGTCTTGTGCTGGTTGGTTGGACCAAACTTTGTCGCTTTGAAATGCACTTCTCTACCTCCTACAAGCTTCTCCAAGTTCTTTCAAAATATGCATATATGCATATGTATATGTATATGTACATGTGTGTGTGTATGTGTGTATATTTATAATATACACATGTACACATACACATACATATATACATATACATATACATATGCATATACATACACGTATACATATACATATAAATATACTTATACATACACACACACATATATATGTGTGTGTGTATACATATGCGTACATGTATACATATACATATATATATACATATACATATACATATACATACATGTATACATATACATATACATACATGTATACATATACATATACATATACATATACATATACATATACATATACATATACATATACATATACATATACATATACATATACATATACATATATATATATATATATATATATATATATATATATATATATATATATATATATATATATATATATATATATATATATATATATATATATATATATATATATATATATATATTTACATATACATATACATACACGTATATGAATACATATACATATACAATACATATACATACACAATACATATTCATATACATATATACATATATGAATACATATATATACATACATACATACATACATATATATATATATATATATATATATATATATATATATATATATATATATATATATATATATATATATATATATATATATATATATATATATATATATATATATATATATGTGTGTGTGTGTGTGTGTGTGTGTGTGTGTGTGTACATATACATATACATTTGTTATATCACCTCTCTCTCAAGCGATGAGTTCCATGAGGAGTCGCCTTGTGATCTCAAGGTATTCTTGGACTTGAATATGTAGATATACATTCTTGTAATGATGTGTGTGAACACATTTAGGACCACTAGGGTAGTTTGTTTCCTCTTTAGGAGGTTTTTTCCCTTAGCTTGTATATACGCATAAAACCCTAACAGGTGACTTATGTTTTCTACATTCACTTTGTAATATGTTTAGTATTGTGTTATGTTCTAAGTTTCTTCTTCTTCCTTGTGTTATTCATGCGCTCCATAGACCTGAAACTCCAATAATTGTTATCATAGAAGTTCACTGCTTCATCTAAGGCATTGTCAACACCCCTCGGATCATAGACTCCGAATCACATGAAAATTGGTGAGCATACTCAAAGCGATTTGGAGTTCAAAATGGCTTGGCTTTGTGGTGTCAAAAATTTGATCTCAGCTCATTTTGCCCTCCAAACACTCTATTCCAGCAACTATTTAAGTGATTTTGTCCTTTTGTGCCAAACATGTATACATGTTTTGGTTTGCCAATACAAGCATCTCAAAGTCTACTACAAATTTAGCAAAGATCGACGGGGTGTTTCTATTTAACTTTTTGAGTTACAATCAATTTTCTACATCAAGGTATTTAGTCACTAGCCATGGTTAAAAGCAATGATGTATTTTGTATGTTGACTATTGAGGATAAGTTGGATGGTACTAATTACCTCTTGTGAGCATATATGATGCGTCATGTATTGGTAGCAACAGGGTTATGTAACATTGTGCTGGGTGTTGAAAAATATCCTACTACACCTACAAATACAATTACGAAGGTGATACAGATGAGGTTGAAGATGATCTTCAAAATTCTTGATCCACCTATTGCAAATCATCCATTATCAAATGATCCATTATCCTTCATATTCGCTCTTGCAAGATAGCAAAAGATGTTGAAGGTGATACAGATGAGGTTGAAGATGATCTTCGAAATTCTTGATCCACCTACTGTAGAGAAACTTTGATGGAACAACAGAGATGCATAGGCACATGCATTAATAGTCTTGTCTATCAAACAAGCCATTATCCCTCGTATTCACTCTTGTATATGATAGCAAAAGATTCTTAGGATACTCTTACAACATTTTACCAAGAAAGAAATGAGGATCATGTTGCTTACCTCCAAAAATAGTTGGAGAGTGAGCATATGAATGAAGGAGATTGTATGGACAATTTTTCAACATACATCAAAGATTTGAAGGAACTATTGATTTTTTCTCATGAACTCTTGCCTAATAGTTCACTTGTGCAGACTATTCCTAATGGTCTTGCATATTCATATCAGATTTTTGCTTTCACTTTGATTGATGATGAAAAAAATCCAAATGCCTTAACATTTGAGGAGTTAGTCTCTACGAAGATCGGTCAAAATAGTTTTGCAAATATTGTAAGGTAAATGATCAGTTGTCCTGAACTAGTGGAAAAGAGGCAAACAAGAAACATGTCCGAATGGTTGTTAAATATGCCGCTACACCTATATCTGCAGCAGACTTAGATATTTGGTGCTTTGATAGTATGGCAACCAAACATATTACTTTGTAGCACAATTTCTTCAATGAATACCATCACATGCGCTAACAATTCCTCTTATTCTATAATGGGAGTTGGTAAGATCATTCTAACTATGGTTTATGGTATTTCTTTCACATTTTCATATGCTTTATATGTGTTAGGGATCAAGAAAAAATTTATTGTCAGTTTTAGCATTAGCCAAGATTGGCATGGTTGACAAATTTGTTGATGACATATGTATAATTCATGATCTCTCAAATGGTGATAATATTCTTTCTTCTGGCATTTGATATTGTGGGCTATGTAAGGTCATAGAGTGTGCAAAATACTAAATGCATTTTGGTTATCCAAAATTTTGTTTTTGTGGAAGATGCAATTCAGACCTTACTTTCATGTACCAAGGAGACATAAGTTAGCTCGACGGATGTGTATGGAACTTTTTTGTCTCTTTCTATAGGTGGACCGTCAAATGCTAGTCCAAATGAGGCAAGTTTTCAACCTTTATGGGTTCTAAATGATAATGCATATCATACTGTTTCTGATGAAGATTTACATGATGCACTTGTTGGTGAGAGGATTGGCTAGAAGAGGCTAAAAGTATTTCTAAATGGTTGGTGCAAACTTTTAGAGATAGAAAATTAGATTCACCTTTGTCATATCATATCCATTCAGGCTCCCATAGTGTTTCATTTGCATCAGATTGCTATGCAATGGTTGTCTCTAGTCTTTGTGATGAGAATGAGTCTATTTCTTTTTTATGAAACATAAAAATCATAAAAATTGGCTAACTACTATGCAATTTCAATATGATGCTATTATGAATGTAATTTTCCTCCATGCAAAAAGGCCATTGGCACTAAATGGGTATACACGTTGAATTGTAACCTAATGGAACAGTTGATAGCTATAAGGTGAGGCTTGCTACCAAAGGTTATGCTCATGAGAGAGGCATTGATTTTGATGAGACGTTTGCTCCCACATGCCAAAGGGCCATTGTTCATAACATGTGCGCTTGCAACTCATCATGGTTGGAATGTACATTTTTTGGAACTAAAAACTACAATTTTGAATAGTGGATTACATGAAGAAGTGTATGTATTTCAGCCATATGATTTTCTGTAGAAAGGGCATGAAAGCCAAGTGTACAAGTTGAAAAAGGCATTATATGGTTTGAAGCAAACACCACGTGCTTGGTATGAAAAGATACATGCCTACTTGCTAGCACATGATTTTGAGAACAGCCCAATCGAGAGCACTTACATGTTAAGCGTGGAGATGATGTACCTCTGATCATTGTTGTATATGTTGATGACATGCTACTCACTAGTTCCAATGAGAAGCATATTGTTAAACTTAAGGCTGATCTGCATGCCTCTTTTGAAATGTCAGTTTTTGGGCATTTGCATCATTATTTGGCCATTTAGTTTATGAAACTTGATGGGGGGATAGATTTGTGTGGAGCAAAATATATTGGCACATTATTATGGCATTTTGGCCTTGAAAATTACAAACCTGCTGCCACTCCCATGGAAACAGGTTTATGGTTGATTCTTCATGATGTTGGAGATGCATTTGATGTTATTCTCTATTAGCAAGTTGTTGGATGTTTGACTGACTTATGCATAACTCAACCTAATATTCATTTTGTTGTCTCTCAGATGAGTAGGTTTATGCATTGCATAGGCATTAAGCATTCGCGGGCAGCGAAGCGCATCTTTTGCTACTTGAGTGGTATCTGGCTAGTTGGATTGTTTTATCTGAAGGGGGGATCATTATCGCCAAATTACATGCTCTTTCTGACTCATGCTAGGCTCGTTGCTATGCCAGTCGTGTTTCCATGAGTGGTGTTTGCTTCATGTTTGGTACCTCATGAATATCTTGGTTGAGCAAGAAGTATCCCAGTAGCCACTTGAAGTTTTGAGGTTGATTATAGGGAATCCTTCACAATGACTATTGAGTGTGTGTAGCTTATATGCCTTAAAGCTTATTTAGGTGTTAGTCAGTCTTTCCCCACCACCATCTTCAATGATAGGCAGAGCACATTGGCAATTGCAAGGAACCCTTTTTTCCATGCCCCCACAAATCACATTGAGGTGCACTATCATTATGTTAGGGAGAGATTCTCTATTGGAGAGATTAGTTTCGCTTATGTGCCCACATAGGATAATGTTGCAGACCTTTTCACAAAGGCTTTGCCTAGGGATAAGTTTGTAGCTTTCCGCAAAGCTTTGGGCTTATTTCCCTTTGTGGTTTGATTTCTTTCCACATGGCTTGGCACTTCCTTATACATAAGTGCCAGCTTCTTGTTCACTGCATCACTCCCAAGGGGGATTTGTTGATATATTTTGGTAGTGATATGTATGTGCATACTTAGGACCGTCAGGGCACTTTTTTCCCTCTTTAAGAGGTTTCTCCCCTAACTCGTATATATGCCTATAACCCTAATGGGCCAGTTATCTTTTGTACATTTACTTGGTAATAAATTCAATATTGTGTTATGATCCAAGTTTCTTTTTGTTCCTTGTGTTGTTATTGTGCTTCCATAGACCTCGAACTCCAACAAAATCTTCATAGCTCTTTGCCTTTGTAGATTTCCTAGTATGTAGTATTGGAACACGATGATGATGGATATACATGATGAAATTGGAAAGGCTTTCTAGTATACCTAGTTATAGAATCAATTGCTTGATTCTCATGATGGTATGTATTTTCTTTTGACTGTGATGATCATTCTTTTCATATGGGATGGTGATTTTGAAAGTCCTAATTCCAACTTATTTTTTCTTTTAGGACATTTGAATACCATATGATCATGATCTCCACAATAAAAGAATAATCCATTGTCTTTGTTTCTTTCCCTTGGTGCAAGTCTCTTAACCTTGATGTTATCCAATTGTAGGACCTTTGGTTGAGATTCCTCCAGCATATATTATTGAGGGACTAAGATAGACTTGCATGATTATCTTTGTTTCTTTCCCTTGGTGTAAGTCTCTTAACCTTGATGTTATCCAATTGCAAGACCTTTGGTTGAGATTCCTCCAGCATATATTATTGAGGGACTAAGATAGACTTGCATGATTACTTGATTCATGAACTCATTCGATGGTTAACATGAGGTCCTTGACAGTGTCAACTAAGCCCCATCGAAATTGGTTGATAACATAATCCTCATGTATATTATTTACATCAATGGTTGCACTACATCACTCCCTAAAGATCCATGGTTGAGAAACTTGGGCAAGGTCATCTTCATTTTTCAACATTCTTGAACTTGTTTGTCCTTATTGATCAGCATTCCACTAAGTGTTGATCAAAGTTGGTCAAAAATGGTCAAAATTTTTATTCCATCCTATAGAGATCAAAGGGAATTCTGAACCAATCATGAGATATAGAAAGTTACACGGAGTCTAAGGTTCAAGACGGTTTCCTTTGTGTCCATAACAATAAGTAACAAAGAAAGAAAGCAAAAAAAAATAGGAAAAGAAGGCATGAAAGATATTAGACTGAAATAAAAAACTCCAAAACAACCTCTCAATAGAGCATGAATGTCCTCTAGATGTATGAGCATATGCTACTCTCTCCAACACCTCCAGAGTTAAATATACCCTAACACCTCTAGAGTTAAATATACCCTAACACCTCCAACTCCTTCAAGCTTCTTCAGTGTGTGTGTGTGTGTGTGTGTGTGTGTGTATGTGTGTGTGTGTGTGTGAGAGAGAGAGAGAGAGAGAGAAAGCTAGCTTCAACTCCTCCAAGAGGGCATTTTGGAGTAGCTTACTCATGTAACAGATATGATGAAAACCAAACCTCATGGCATTTATATAGATGAGTGGGCGATCTAGCTTTATTGAGTAAAGCATAGGCAAAAACCATTTTAAGTCCATACGTGAGCTTTCTCATGTATTTTCAATAATCCTTAGCCTTAATTAACGTAGCTTTTTTATTTTCGAATTTGTGGGGATAACATGACATAATTCATGGTGACATTGTAACTAATAGGGGTGCAAGTTAAAGGATCTTGACATGTGGCAAGTTGATTTAATAATTTACTTTTCAATTTAGGGTTTGACTTTTGGTGGTGAAATAATGAATAGGGTATTAGAAAATTAAGGTCAATATTGATCAGCATTCCACTAAGTGTTGATCAAAGTTGGTCAAAAATGGTCAAAATTTTTATTCCATCCTATAGAGATCAAAGGGAGCTATCCAACCATATATAACATTCTACTATCCAACATCATTTGCCCACTCAAAAACCAAACCTTAATTTCTAGTCAAATATCAAAAGTAGCTTTGAACTTTGTGAAAAGCAATTGACATTGCATGATTCTATTTAATCATGATGTATTGATCCAATGGCTTATGCTATGACAAGTGGCACTCTAAACAAACCCACACCAATTTTGGATGAACTTTTGTAAAAAAATGGAAAAAAACTAAATTAAATTTGTGCAAAACATTTGCTATAGTAGCTTTTTGGAAGCTTTTTACATAGCATTTTGGTGAGGATCCATAGCTTGTATAAACATAACCTCATTCACATTGTAAGCATGGTAGCTCTTGTGGAGTTCTAGTCTTCCCTTAAGCAAACCCTCTTGGCTAGTAGTTGCTCTTTTCCTCTCAGTGTACATGACGTCTATTCTCTCTCTCTCTCTCTCTCTCTCTCTCTCTCTCTCTCTCTCTCTCTCTCTCTCTCTCTCTCTCTCTCTCTCTCTCTCTCTCTCTCTCTCTCTCTCTCTCTCTCTCTCTCACACACACACACACACACACACACACATATTGAGTCAATTGTGGGTTAATTAAGGGTCTGCATACCCTTATTAGAAAAGTAGTATAGATTACTTTATAGCAATTGCTCATATTCAACCCTTGTTTCTAACCAAGAGGAGAGATGGCAGCCTCCAATATTATGCTGGCATTTTGCTTCAATGAATATAATTTCTATGTATGGAAGACAAGGATCCAATATTTTCTCATGATCAATTATCTATGAGGATGAAGTTGAAGCTGAGGTTAAGCAACTAGGCAAAGGAATTGTTTTACATACAAAAACTTCTCTACAATCTTATAAGTCTCAAGCTCAAAGTGCCTCTTGATCTTCGACCACATGTAGAGCTTCTCATGCAACAGGGACATCAACATCAAGTCGAGACCCAAATGGAGTAGCTATATCAAGAAATAGAAAAGCTTTCTCTAGTATAGGTATGAGTTTAAGTAATAAATATATGCATCACTTTGCAAGCATCAAGAGTGCAAGTGAAGCTTGGATCAAGTTAGACGGAATTTTTGGTGCAAGGACAAAAACAATCCCTTGCATCACTTTTGATTTCCTTGTATCAGTTAGAGATGGATGACTCTACAACAATGACAAAGCATATAAATAAATTTAAGAGTTACATGGCTCAATTAATTGGGATGGACAATCCCCTCTCAGAGCTTCAAGTAGTGGTAATCCCCATGAAGAGCTTACCATCCTCCTACAACATGATTGTTATTATTCTATAAGACAACTCTAATCCTAAACTTAACAGAGTAATAGCAATCATCCAAAAGAAGGAGAAAAGGCTTAAAAGAGAAGGATTTAGAGGAGATTTTGTACTCACAACAAAACTCGGTTAGAAGGCTTTCAAGAAGTGCAAATGTTATGGAACAACAAATCACATATTGTTACACTTAGTCCTTGCAAAATTAGTGGAGGTAAAACACAAAGCAAATTTTGCTACAAAAATAGTAAAACAAAGGTTGCAAAATGATGGAAAGTTCAACAAGAAGATGAGATTGGAGTGGTCGAAGAAACCAACTTTGTATTCTAACCTAATCATCCATGTGTGTGTGTGTGTGTGTGTGTGTGTGTGTGTGTGTGTGATAGGTGGTCCAAAGTATATAATATTGATTTGAGAGGTCTAGCCAACCTTGAAAACCTGGAGGATGTATTTTAGTCTATGTTGAATGTGGCATCCTTTTGTTGCCTTGATCCTTCCAAGAAAATACTTGGTTAAGAAGAATATGGGGTTGTAAGTGCTCTGTGTGTGTGTGTGTATGTGTGTGTATGTGTGTGTGTGAGAGTGTTGTTCATGTAAAGGTCCTTATGTGTTTGTGGATACTTTCTACTTCGCACGATACGTGAAGAATATTTGTACCAATACCAAAATTTGTGTCATATTACTACCTAGCATATGCCCTTAGTACCAGATTACGAGGGGAATTGTTAGGAAATTAACAGAATTGTAGTCAATATTAGTCAACCTTCCACTAGTTGATCAATAATTTGGTCAAAAATTGGTCAAAACTTTTATGCCACCCTCTTGTAGACATCAAAGAGCGCTATTCAACCATATAACCATTCCACTATCCAACATCATTTGCCCACTCAAATCTCAAACTCTAATTTCTGGTCGAAGGTCAAAAGCAACTTTTAGCTTTGTGAAAAGCAATTGAAACTTGGCACAATCCTACATAAACATGATGTAATGATCCAATGGCTACCAATTATAAATGAGCTTATGCAAAACAATAAAAAAAAACCTAAATTAGATTTATGCCAAATCTTTTGCAACAGTAGCTCTTGGAAGCTTTTCTCATAGCTTTTGCATAAAGATCCATAACCTATATAAGCATAGCCTTATTGACATTGAAAGCATAGCAACTCTTGTGGAATTCCAATCTACCCTTGTGGAAGTGTAGATTCAGCCCTCTTGCCTAGCGTATCATGTGTGTGTGTGTGTGTGTGGAGCTAGAAGTTGCTCCTTTTCTCATTTAGTGTACAAGGTGTCTACACTTTCCCTCTCCCAATTTCTTACTCACCTTCTCGTCTTAGTTAATTGTGGGTTAATTAAAGATCCTCATACCCTTATTTGCTAACATAGGAAAGGTGTTCTATATGGTTGGGTCGTGTTATATATGGTTGGGTTGCTCCCTTTGAGAAATTCATGAATATATGGCTCATTTTTTATGACCAAAAATATCCAATGTTTACCACTTTGTGCCTCGATTTTAAAATTTATATAAATTACGAACTAATCAAAGAGTTCATGAATATATACAATGATCGAGTAAATCTAACGTAAAAATAAATAACTAGGATTCAATCATGTCCATATTCCTAAATCTTTAACATTTCCTAACACAAACAATGACTTTCATATCATGAATGGGATAACCATGAATACCGTTTATTATATACTTCTTTTAAGGCGGCCTTTCTTGCTTCTTGCTCTCAAGTTCGAGTTTGGTCTTATCCTCTGGCATTCGTGTCAGAGGGAAAAGACACCAAGGGACCGTTGATGGACATATGCAAGCCCCATCCACCTATGCAACATCAGCACAATAGCCCAAATTTCCAGTCTTAAGAGGCCTTGGCATTGAGCAATACAGGAGCCAGGGTTAAATTTGGGCCAACCATCCAGTGGCTCAATGGGCTAACTGCCCTTCCCCATCCACTCAATTATAGACAATATACTTGAATATTGCAGGAGATATGTATTGAATCCATCATTGATTGTGTTTGCGCACAAGAATAAACAGGATGAGAAATCTCAAGGGAAACCTCTAAGTTGTTCATAATTATGTGTTTGCATGTGCACAAGTACAAACATGATGAGAAAACCAACCAGTGACCACAAACTAGAGAGATCCATTAGGAAAGCTCATAATTATGCTGCAAGTAAAACAAAAACATGAAATGCTGAGAAAGCTCAGCGATGAGTAGCAAGAATTGAGTGAACAATCAAGCCTGTGAGCCAAGAAGATAAATAGAATATTGTAACTTCACGAGGACAACGCAGAGGTTGACTGGGCATAACCCCTTGTATAGTGTTACACAAAAAATGCACCCTTTCTTTATACAGACTTGTACAGAATTGATATGGAGAACTGCTGCCTGAACAGCAAAATTTATACAGTATTGTCCTTACTGGACAATGTTCACTCAGATATGGAAGCTGTCCCCAAGGGCACATATTGGGATTCCTCCTAGGTTATGTATTTTTGCCTGCTCAAAATCATCTTCAAAAATTTTCCTCAGTTGCATGAACTTCACTTGATTTCAGGGGCCTTCCTAAGGAAAAACAATAGGTCAGGCTCCTACACTAGCAAGTTCATGAATGTTGAAGTATCAGTTCACCTAGTAAGTTACTCCATGTTCCTGTGATTGAATCTTCCAAGAGCCCTAGGCAAATCTTTTCTTAAAAAGAGTGTGACGGGGCTTATTAGGATCTCTCTTCTTAGGCTTCGGTTGTCCAGATACCTGTCCTCTTCCAGTACTGCAGAAGAGATACAGTGAGGCTAAATTAAATTTATTTTGAACCAGAATGAACAGAAAAGAAACATCAGAGACACTGGCCTTGAAAAGAAACCATACAGCATCTGAAGGTTATATTTCCACATACCTGTACTCCATATATGCCATCCCACGTGCTCCAGACATATCCTTCATAGACCCAATTATACGTCGAGCTTTCAGTTGAGTTATGTCATCAACATCCTCTTCCAACTGCTCTATTCCACCAGCTTCATCGCCAGCATTCAAAACCTTCGCTAGAAGATCCAGTTGATCATTCAGATGGAAATAACTGAGTTCTGCACCTGAATCAGCTGGCGGAATGCTTGTTAAAACCTAAAAACGCCAGCAATCCCTTATCCTTAGCATCATAGCAAATGCACATTAGATTTTTCATTGGCAGTAATGAGCACTCCAACCTTGAAACTATATCCCTGGTCAATCAAGAACTGTTGCCTTTTGGTGGAGAAATACATTTCCTACATTTGACGCAAAACATAAAGCATTGTTCATGAGAGTATAGGCAACCAAACATGCAAGCAACTACAGTTTTAAGGGTATAAACACTTGCTTGTGTGTCTGTTGACACCAAAGAATAAAAGAATGCATTAAACTCTTCAGCTCCACCTGGTGCTCTATCTTTTGGCTTTCCCTAAAGGAATCAAGACAACAAACAGTTGGGAAGACACCACTTCCAATAACATACCCATGTACAAGGGTCATGTTATGGCACCTTAGCACGTAAAATACGGCCTAAACGCTGTGCCTCTTGGCGACGTGAACCAGCATGTGAGGAAATTTGAATGATTACATTTGCTTCTGGAATATCAATAGAATTGTCTCCCACCTGAAATGATCATGTCGGTACATACGACAATTCTAAGTTCTGAAATAGGTAATTTTCCTTGCAAACAGCGGTTTTTCCCCATTCCTTTCTTCTGCATGCTGCAGGAAAGATGGGGAGGGGTTGAATAGAGAGATCTTATACCTTTGAGAGGAATATTGTGTTCACTTGAGGATTGTGCTTGAAGGCATTCAGGATATGTGTTCGCTCTTGATGACTGCAATGAAACACAGATTAATTCATTGAAAAACGCCCTTTCAACTTATCCCGTCATAAGAACCACCTTGTAGCACCGTAGATGCATGGTTTCCTCAACTTGGTAGCATATTCTCGCAAGGCAAAAAGATTATCAGAGAACACAATTATCTTGTCCCCTCTCTGCTGCTCATGGAAGCGCAACAAAAATTCACAAGCTCTGAACTTGTTAGGATTCATCACATACAAGCCCTGCATAGGGAATGAGAAACGCATAGTCAACAACTTGTAAATATTAAAGAAATGGCATGACATCTTTCACAACAAGAAATACCTGGCGCCTCCTAGTATTGTCCTTTTTGACATATTCTGCAAAGAACTCTTTAGTCATTGGACACCATACTTCAGCACATTGAACATTAGCAATAAATCCATGCTTTACTAGATCCAGCCAGTTTGCTTCATACAGCTTTGGTCCAATCAAAAAATTCAAATCAGTAATCCGCTCGTCCTCTCTCACCAATGTAGCTGCATTTTACAAATTGGAAACTTAGGCATTTATCTGCCGAAGATCTAGAAGCTTATGTCAAGCAAAAAGACTCTACCAGTTAATCCAAGCTTGCAGTGGGACTTTGTTAAGCTTATAACTTTTCGAAACATGTGTGCTGGAACAACATGCACCTGGCATCAAATTGAGAAATTCTTAAATTTACAAATTCCGAAACATCTGCTCTAACCGCATGCACCTGGCATCAAATCTAGAAGAGCTGAATAAGATTTATATCAAAATACCAAACACCTGGGAGCTTAATTCTTCTATAGTTTTTCCCCCTTTTTTTTTGGTTGTGATGAGGGATGAGGACGATTCTCACCTCATCCATAAGCAGCAAACCCCACTCCCGATTTCGGATTTCCTCAATTATTTTTTCAGATTCCTCGGACCTCTTACCACCAAAGGCAACCATGTTATAGGTAGCCACCACGACACCTGCGTTCCCCCGGAATCTCTCCTTGCTGTCTGATGTAAAACGGCAAATTTGATCATCTCGCACAGTCGACCACAACTTGAATTGGAATGCCCACTGATCCACAGAAACTGCATTTGTTGCAAGACACAGAACACTTTTCCTAATCCTGCATGCAGAAGAAACTCCAACAAGAGACTTCCCTGCTCCACATGGCAGAACAATAATACCAGATCTTGCTCGACCTGCAGTTCGAGAAGATTATTGAATCACCACAACTTAGGTGCTTCATGATATGAGGAAAATTATAACACATCAAATATTACCGTTTCCAAACATTTTGCTCAGACTTTTCTCTTGATAAGGTCGCAGTTGAGCCTGAGGCTTCAGTTCAATGTTCAAATCTGGGTTTACCTGATTTAATGACAAACCTTCATATTGATTCACCTAAAGAATGTTGGAATTATTATAAAATTCATTTCTGTGGTTCAAATATTTAACTGTATCATTTCTGAAATCATATTCCTCAAGCATAGGGTAATTCAGTGCACTTGGCAAGCATCTTTGCTTTACATGTTCGACCTGAAAGCAAGGCTATTGAGTAAGTATCCTGGATTTAAAGTGGATGTTGCATACCACAGTCCATACACATGAGAATTCTCATCATCTCACCTGTGCAGGATCAATCTCAAAGGAATGCACTTCCTTTTCTTCAGCAACAGCTGCAAGGTCATTCTCAGCAAGAAACTCCTGATGAGTCTCAGCTGCTTCAGTTGCACCTCTACTCACTGTGAAGCTAAACCCATCCAAAGATTCCATATCAACCTAACAAAAGTTCCAATCAACCTTTCACCCCAATCCTTCTCACTTAATTATAGCATTCGAACATACTAATATTTGAACATCCAATGAATCAGTACCTGGGTGGATGTAATTCGCGCACGAGCCACAACATCATCTCGAAGTAATGATTGTAGAACCTGAGACATACACCAATCAGAGGATATTTGAAGCAGAACCTGAGACATACACCAATCAGAGGATATTTGAAGCATGCAGATACACAATCTCATGAAGCTGCACAAACACCTTTGGAAGAGCTATAAAATACTTTGTTGCTCTTTTCTATCTAGTAACATCATCCATTTTTCTGTACACTGCTTTCATCTGCTCTTCTCTTCTTTAACACCTGACGCCACATGTATAGCATCAAAAACTGAGACATTCACACTAATTTAATGTATCATACTCTCCTGTTCAAACATGTTGCACTTTTGAAGGACTTCTTGGTCCAACCTTTTATGCATAGTTTTATCCATTGGATATCATGTATTCATTAAGAATAGATCTTCTCCGCCCAACTATGAAAGAGGGGCTACTGGCCAAGGAGATCATAAGTTTTCTTCCAAGCTAAGGAAAGTCATGAGTAAGAATATAGCCTTCACTTCTCACTCCAACCTTGTATACACAGTTTCATTTACTTGATATCCTCATGTGTTCATTAAGAATATAATTTTAGACCACTAATTGTGAGACAGGGGTAACAACTCAACTTCCAAGGAGATCATAAGCTGTTCATACAAGCTAGGTAAATTATCATCAAGGACGAAAAAAAAGGGCACGCATGTTACCTAAAGCTAACTTATGTTTTATGACCCTTGTGAGAATGCAAAGCTTGGCAACTAATTTAGTCTCCTAATGCTTCAAGCTAATGAAACTTCCATTTTTTCCATATTCCATGAACTCTTAAATGGCTTTTCATGGCATCACGTACTTCATTTTTAAGATCCACGCTAATATGAGCAATCACCTTCTTATTCACATTCAATTAAAGTCCTATCATATTAAGCTTCCAATTTCCCCACATTCCATCAACTTTTAAATGGCTCTTTGTATCACCATTTACTTCATTTTGTAAGATCCAATTCAACGTACGCAATCTGCTTATTCATATCCAATCAAAATTCTACAGTACTTGTAACCTTCACTAGGAAGTCAGCATCCTTGCAGTTGTGACCAGTCAGCAATGTTCATACAAAACTCATTGTGAACGGTTGACCATGTTCATAACACTTACAATGCACTGAATTGTCCTTTTTTAGACCACATAAAAATGGTCCAAATAGCCTTTTTCTTTTGTTTACACATTGTAACTGTGTATAGAGTAGTTACAAAGAGAAAGAGGTTGAAAGCTTCAGCCTTCTTTTCAAGCCGTCGACACAGATTGAGAGAAAGTGCGAGAGAAAAAGAGAGAAGCTTAGAGAGCCTAGGTTTTCAAGAGGATCAAAAACGCCTAGAGCCAAATAGGATTGTAACTTGTTGGCAATTTGTTACTGTGTGTGTTGGTAGATACTTTTCATGATATGTGAAAAAGGTACCTAAACTAAAAACAAATAACTACAACAAATAACAAATCTACCTATCTAGCATACTCCCCTAGTGTCAGTTCAAGAGGGGATTGGTAAAAATTATGTCAAATAGGCAACCTTCCGCTAGAGGTCCTACCTGCAAATTTATAAGATGGATAAGATAGATCTTGGAAATGGTTAGAAATGGTAAAAATATGGTCAAAAATTAGTATTGCATAATATGCTATCCGATGATATATAGCACTTAGGTGTTTGGATAACTATATGTTGATCAAAAACCGAACCCTAATAGTGTGAAAATCAAAGAAAAGTTGACACTAATCAAAATCACATGAAATTGATCCTACGGTACTAAATATGCCACTTGGCACCTAAAAGCATCAAAAACAAATCTCGAGGAAATCACGAAATCGGTCTATTTTTTCTTTTTTATACTTATTATGAAATGAATAGATTGCATGTATATAGATGTTATGCATACTAGTTTTCATCAGTTTGTAATCTCACAAACAAGATAAGCATTCATTTTCAACATAGATAAGGATTTGGGCTGTTCAAAATATCTAGGAGTATGTGCAAAAGAAGAAATAAGAGAAAGAACTAGTGAAAGTGGAGTATGTGAAACAAAAAATGTTTGGGTACTAGAGATTGGGAAAAGACGCTCAAAGGCATGATGAGCACTTACATTCACATCAAAAACATCACATGTATCTACATCATCAAAAGAAAAATCCAAGACATAATGTTGACTCACAGTATCTTCCAGTAACTCCCCTCACTTTTGGGGGAGTTCTTGCACGGGACACGAGGAAGCTCTTCTCTCTGTTCGCGCGAGCACGGAGACCGAAGCCATTTTCTGAACCGCCCAGCCACATACGATTCTCTTAATCTCTCTCTCATTGATTGAGTCCAATGTTCTACACATGAGTGCCACTTGGCACTCATGTGAGAATCCTCTAAAATGAGTTAGGAGGTGGTTCACACCTCCTCTTTTATTGACTCCTTGTAACATTTCCTTCCCCTTAACTCCACTTTTGTCCTCAAAAATGGTATTGGAAGGCCTAGTAGAAAGAGATAATCAAGGGAAAAGTACTCCCACTAAATCCCCATGAATAGAAATTCATGGTCTTGTCTCCGTGTTGTTTCCCCATATCCTTCCCCTTAAGAAGACTCTTGGGAAGGTAAACTAAAACTGGGAAACCGTCTCTGAAGGGTGCAAGCCCGCTCCCATGTAGCACAATCTTCTGAACTATCTTTCCACTTTACTAGACACTCTTTATACAAGTGACTCCTCGTCCGTTTCTCTCGAGTGCGTAGTATGCTCTCCGGCTCATGTGGAACAGATTGAACAGAGATAGGCTCTACTACCTCACTGTCTGGAATGAGGTTGTCAGATTCACCCAACCTTTTCTTGAGCCGGCTAACATGAAAAACTGGATGGATTTGACTATTCTCTGGAAGTTGGAGCTCGTAAGCCATCTTTCCTATTCTCTTAAGTATTTGGAAAGGTCCACAATACCTAGGAGATAATTTTGGACATGGTCCCGTCTTCATGGTTTCAGACCTAGATGGAACTCTAAGATAGACCTGCTCTCCTACCTGAAAGTTGATCTCTCTCCTTTGAGGGTCAACATAGGCTCTAGCTCTATCTTGAGCTCTCCTAATGCTGTCCTTAGCAAATCTAAGCATATCGTTCATCTCTTCCAAGAAGTCCTTTGCAGCTTGAACTTTCTCATTCTGCAAGCCTATTGCATAAGGAGCTCTTGGCTGAAACCCATACATAAGCATAAATGGACTATGCCCAGTGGAAGAGTGCTTGGCACTATTATATGCAAACTCTACTATAGGTAAGTACTCTTCCCAATTAGTTTGCCTTTCATTTACATATGCTCGAAGCATATCTTCTAGGATTTGGTTAACCCTTTCTGTTTGCCCATCCGACTGTGGATGCTCGGCCGTACTCATGCTAAGTCTCGTATCCAACCTTTTGAAGACTTCTCTCCAAAAGTGGCTAGTAAACTTCCTATCCCGATCGAAAACTATGTCTAAAGGAAGACCATATAACCGGTATAGATTCTCCACAAAGAGTCTAGCCAACTCTGGTGTCTTCACTGTAGTACGTGTCGGAATAAACCTAGCCATTTTGGTTAACCTATCCACAATTACCCAGACCGAGTCGTGCCCTTTCTGTGTCTTAGGTAATCCGACTATAAAGTCCATGGAGATACTCTCCCACTTCCCATTAGGAATATCCAATGGATGGAGTAGTCCTCCAATCCTCAACCTCTCAGCTTTGTTGACCTTGCATTTGTTGCACTTAAGCACATACTCTAGGACGTCCTTATGAAGTCCAGGCCAATAAAACTGCCTCTTAACAAGATCATAAGTCCTGTTAACTCCTGGGTGTCCCTCACTAGGTGTGTCATGACACTCATACAAAATTTGTCGTCTCATCTCAGTATCTCTAGGGACACACACCTTACCTTTGTATAATAGATATCCATCATGGACACTATAATTTTTCCACTTGAATCCTTCTTGAGTATCCGTCGATACTCCATCCTCATTGGAAACCCGTATATCACGATCCCCATTCTCTATGGCTTCCCAAATCTCGGAATATGCAGGATCAAGCCTACATTTTCCTCTAAGAGACTCAAGTAGCTCACTAGTGATCTGAGTAAAACTCATTCCATTGAGCATAGGCATGCGGCTAAGTGAATCAGCCACTACATTAAACTTTCCCTTCCTATACCTAAGCTCATAATCAAACTCTTGAAGGGTCTCTGCCCATCGGGCCTTACGACCTTTAAGGTCTGTTTGATTAGAGAGTCACTTAATGCTCTCTTGATCAAACACTATCGTGACTTTGGCACCATATAAATAATGACACCACTTCTTCAAAGCATGGACTATTGCATACAACTCCTTCTCATAGACAGAGTAATTCTTCTGAGCCGGTTCTAGTTTCTTGCTCTCAAAAGCTACTGGTCGACCATCCTGAACTAAAACCGCTCCTATAGCAAAATCACTCGCGTAAGTCTCAACCACAAATGGTTTGGGATCTGCTATATGTAAAAGTGGAGCTGTAGCAATTGCTACTTTCAACTTTTCCATACTTTGCTTCTGTTCGTCTCCCCAATGAAAGGCTTTCCCTTTCCCTTTAAGCTGTTCCATAATTGGGACAGCAATCTTGGCATAGTTCTTAATGAATCTTCGATAGAAACCTGATAAACCTAGGAAGATCTGCAGCTCTTCCAGGTTCCGTGGATGTGGCCATTCCATAATAGCCCTTACTTTTTCAGGATCCATCTGGATTCCATCCTGGGAGACTATATGCCCAAGGTATCTAACCTCTGTCTTGAAAAATTCACACTTTGACTCCTTAGCAAAGAGCGAATTTTCCCTTAGCACTTGAAATACTTTTCTCAAGTGTTCCAAGTGCTCCTCTTCTGATGCACTGTAGATCAGAATGTCATCTAAAAAGTCTACTACAAAGTGTCCTAGATAAGGCCGTAAAACACTATTCATGAGTTTCATGAAAGTGGCAGGAGCATTGGTGAGACCAAAAGGTATCACCAAAAACTCATAGTGCCCATATCTAGTCCTAAATGCAGTCTTAGGGACATCCTCTACCCTAATCCTGATCTGATGATATCCTGATCTAAGGTCAAGCTTGGTAAAATACCTAGCTTGATGTAACTGATCAAATAGATCTTCCAACCTAGGCATTGGAAATCTATTTTTGATAGTTACCTTATTAAGTGCTCTATAGTCTATACATAATCTCATATAGCCATCTTTCTTTTTAACTAGGAGCATTGGCGATGCCCATGGTGAGTTACTAGGTTTGATGAAACCCTTATCTGAATAATCCTACAATTGCTTCTCAACCTCCTCATGCTGAGAAACACTAAGCCTATAAGGTGGTCTACAAATAGGGTTAGTGTTAGTAACAACCTCTATGGCATGGTCAATGTCCCCTCTCTCAGGTGGTAGCCCTCTAGGTAAGTCAGTGGGAAAAACATCTCTGTACTCAAACATAAGATCCTTAAAACTTTTAACCACACACTCTTGCAAAAAAGAATAGTAGAAAGTCCTGTTCATATTTACATTCAAAACATGAAAATATACATCAGATGAGCTGTCTGTACAATGCTCCATATCATGACTATACAATAAAAACATGTCCTGTACATGCTGTGAATAACAGAGACTATGCAACTCTAGTGATGAAATGAGAGGTGCACTAGGTACATCTCTCTCTCCCTGAATACAAACTTTACTTCCATTCTTTTCAAACTCGAGTGTGTTGTTTTGATAATTGTGTTTAAGTGTATCTCCCAACCCCCATAGCCACTCTCTTCCTAAGACTAGATCTGTCCTCTCCATGTTCATAATTTGGAAGTCCATATAATCTGTATAATCCTGCATCTTGACTTCCAAATTGGATACCATAGTATCCCATATTCTTTTATCTTGCCCTTGCATCATAGATACGATGTATTTATGTGCACTAGGCTGCTGGGGAATCTTTAATTTCTTGACCAAAGCATAGTTTATGAAATTATGAGTGGCAGAATCATCTATCATGACCTGCACCCTGGTCCCGTATACACTACCATGTAGCTTGACTAAGTCATGTGGTCCAAACTGCGGTGACCACAATGACTGAGTCAAACAACAGGTGTGCTCTAAATCCTCGTGCATCACCTCCACTCCCTTGCAGCTAGAGCTTCCGTGAATAGGAAGGGTTTGCACTAGGTGGACCGCCTTTTTGCCCTTTTCAGGAACCGTACTAGACTCTGGTCCTTTCTTTTTTTCTTCCCCCTTCTTGAGTGGACAGTTCCACTGTGAATGGCTAGGGGATAGGCACCTAAAACACAGGTTCTCCCTTTTGGCCTTCTCAAACTGGTCTGTGGATAGTCTAGGCCCTTGTGATCTTTGTTTTTTAATAAAAACTTTGTTTTTCCCAAAAGGCAACTTCTTCTTAAATTTAGTCGTACTAAGAGGCTTGAGGGGCTGATCCGTCTCCATAGGAGTGTACTGAGGACGGTTATGGTCCTCATATATCTGTGCATATTTGATCGCCTCCTCAAACGTCTTAGGCGCATTCCTTCTGACTTCCCTCTTTATGGCTTTGTCTAAGCCCCTAACAAACCCTCGGGTCTTCTGAAAATCATCTAGGCCTTTAAGCTTCAAAATGATCTCTCTATAGTGGGATAGATAGACTGAAAGAGGCCTGCCTCTTTGAGTAATCCTATCCCACTCATCCCAATTCCTCTCTTCCTCGTTCTCAGGAAGAAACTCTTTTAGAAAAAGAGTCTCAAACTGAGTCCAATCAATAGGGATAGAGTTCGCCTCCTTAAGACTCATCCACCACTTATAAGCTCGCGGGCCGAGGGAGAGGCTCGCTTCTAGCACACGATACTCAGGTGGGATGCCCTTCAATTGATGCAAGTCATACCATTTTTGTAAAAAAGTGTAGATTGCATCCTTATTCCTGTCTCAGTCATCCCCCGTAAAAGTAGGTGGCTTCAAGTCTTTCAGGAGGGGAGCTTCCCTAGAGCTCTCTCCTTTATGCTTAGTAGGAAGAGAAGTCTCTTTCCTAGTAATCTCTAGAGGAATAGGAGGAGTCTCTCTTTCCTTCCTAGCCAGGAAAGAGGTGACACTAGTCTCAAGTGAGATCATTTGAGACTTAAGCTGCTCTATGAGAGATGTGATGCTACCCAAATCTTTCTCTAATTTAAGGGTTTGCTCTTTCAAATCTATGAATTGGTCACGAGTGACAAATTCATCTAAACGCTCTTCATAAGTGTACTCTTGCTGTGAAGGCTCTTTCTCTTCTAAGTTCTCTTCTATTTCTTGCCCTAATTCTACTTCCTCCATTCTAGCATCAGGATCCTCTAGTTGCTCTTTAGGTGGAGAAGTGGTCTCAACTACTTGTTTGCCTTTAGTTTCCATGTTTAAGTACCCTTCCCCCGTTTACTAACTAGAGTGTATGAAAATGAATGGAAGTAAAGTTCAAATATGCAAGAAGAAGAGAAATATATCACAAGAGCACTTCCCTGATACAAAGTAGAGCTGCGGAAGCAAAATCCAAGTGGTCCTTGATGCTTCAAGCCGCTGATTTTGAATCCTCGCCAAGCCCAAAAGAAAATTGGAAATGTCCGCTTGGTCCGGGGAGGTTCTCAACACCATAAACCATCCAAAACAATGCCAAAAACACGTGGGAAAAGCCCCAATCGGGCAAACTGAGTGAAACTGAACAATTTCAGATATGTAACAATCCTCGCAAGTCCACAAATTGCTGCCCAGCACCTGTACTTCAAGAATTTGGGACTATTCCAAGTGAAAAAGATGGATTTGGAGTCCGGATGACGAAAAACTAGGCCCGGGAGTGGCCGCCTAGTTCCTGCTGAAGCGCTGCAGAGAGATTTTGGTGGGGCAAATCTCGTCCAAATCCAACAGCGATGGTTTCTAAGCGAAGCTTAGGAATGTAGCTTCGAAACGTGACGAAGATTTTTGAAATCCGATATCGTATGAGGAAGATATGGTGCGGAGAAGTCGGGTATGTCACCGATGGGAAGTGAAAATGCTAACCATCTTGAAATAGAGACTTTGAAGAGCTCCAAACTGAAGGACTGAAGCTTTTCAAGGAAAACCCAAGACCCAAAACCCTTCTCCACAGCCCGTATTACATATGTGCATCCTCATTTAGCCAATATCTTGATCCATGACATCATCTTCATGCTCCAAGGTTTATTTTAAAAACTCGAATTTTTTCAACCACAACCTGAAACCTCTGTACCTTCGAAAAAGAATGGAGATACCTTACGACAGAGATCTTTATCCCATATATGAGCGCGCGTGCTGAAGAATATGGGTATATATAAAGGGTTAAAACCCCTCATTCCTCATCCTAGAGGAGGGGAGGAGGAAGGGAAGAGGAATCTCCTCTCTGAGCGCGGGCGGAGACTGCTAGTCGTCCTTTCTCTCTCTTCACGAGCGCGCGTGGCTGGCTGCTGAACGCCGGTACCTCTGGCTCGGATACCAATGTTGACTCACAGTATCTTCCAGTGACTCCCCTCACTTTTGGGGGAGTTCTTGCACAGGACACGAGGAAGCTCTTCTCTCTGTTCGCGCGAGCACGGAGACCGAAGCCATTTTCTGAACCGCCCAGCCACGTACGATTCTCTTAATCTCTCTCTCATTGATTGAGTCCAATGTTCTACACATGAGTGCCACTTGGCACTCATGTGAGAATCCTCTAAAATGAGTTAGGAGGTGGTTCACACCTCCTCTTTTATTGACTCCTTGTAACACATAATTAGTACATCTAGACTATTCTATTACTCTACTCACAAAATCACAAGTTTTCTTAGTACTTGGCAAATCAAGTTCGATTAGATCTTTAAACAAGCACAAATAAATAAGACTTCCTTTTTACCTTATCAAAAACAAGACAATTACTTCTTTCAAAAGTAATAGAAAAATTATCTCTCAATATTGCAGAAATAGAAATCCAATTTCTTCCAATATTTAGCACATAGCAGACTTCCAAGAGTTCGTAAAAGTAACCACTCTTGATCTCTAACAAGATTGTTCATATTTCATGAGCTTAACACCCACATATTTGCATGTAACACCCACATATTTGCATGCCCATCTCTCACTATCTCATGTGCCATATTGTTGGGATAAAGTCCTAAAAGACCCCTTTATAGTGTATACATGTGTATAGGCCTATTTATAAAGGCTATGTCACTTATTCTTTATTTTTGTGCCAAGTTCAATGTGAACTTGGCCAACCCTAAAAGGGTCCTATATAACATAACTCAATAAGACTATGGGGCAAGTCACTCACTTTAGCCCCTCTCCAAAAATTGGTCGACTATCTCTCTCTCCCCCCAAAACCAGCTCCACCTCCATTTCTGTTTATCGCCCTACATTCTGATGCTAGCGCCTCCATTTCTGAGGCATAAACACATACTACAGCAAATCCTCTACCTCCTCAACACCATATTTGAACCCTTTCAACTGGAATCAGAGCTGAATTAAGGTTTCACAGCTCCTGCGCAAGTGCTGTACAGCAAGGTGGTTAGGTTCATAAGGTATGTAAGGTTCGGTACGGGTAAGGTACGCGAACCGAATCTTACCTTCAAGGTAAGGTTCAAAAGGTACGTATTAGGGTTTTTATATACATGTAAAAATTATATATACACATATCTATAAACATCTATATATGTGTGTGCACTATGTATGTATATATGTACATTGTAAATCGTCAATAATTTCGATCAAGTATCGAAAAAAAATATAATTTGAACCATACAAAAGAATTGGATGAACCCGATGTAAGGTTCGCTATGGAACCGAACCGAACCGAACCGGATCATGGTACCGGAATCTCCGATATGCGAACCGATGCAACCCTGTTGTACAGCAAAGAAAACCTCACTTTTCGCAATAATCTTCGATTTCATCGCAAAGAACTTTGCTCTGGAGCCAAAAGGAACACTTTGAGAGTCTCAACAACCCATAATAGGCTGTTTTCAGGTGTTTTACGGGTCTAAACAGGTGTTTCACATGTCATAACAGCAATACACAGGTCTAGCACCTTATGTATTGAATTGTGGCAAAAGAAATTGCTTATGTAGAGCAAATTGTGGTATTTTCCTGAGTATTTCAAAAATTTCTAAAGCTAAAATTTGGAGCTTTTGCTCCTATTTGGTCCTAACGGCTGCGTTATAGCCTTATGTGCGCATATTGAGGTCAAAAGAAATCAAAATTGTTGATTTTAAGCACAAATTCGCTTGCTTGAATTTTTTGCAGAAAATTTCAGATTCTAATTTTGTGCTCCAATCGGTTCGATTTTGCTCCTACATCTGTTTGAAGCCATTGTGCACTACTTTTGGTGATACCCTGATTTTGGTGCATTTTGCCCAAAATTTCAGCACATTAACCTCTTATTTGAGCAACCATGGCATCGTCGTCCTCAGATATGAAGATTCAAGGATCTTTTTGAGATTCGCCGCTTCGAGGGCATAGGATTTGATCTTTGGAAGGAACTAATTCAGGAAATTCTCTTCCTCAAAGATTGTGACAAAGCATTGGAAGCAGGAAAGCCGGAAGGCATGTCAGATGATGCGTTGCATAATCTGAATAGAAGGCCATCACTTACATAAAAATGGTCGTGTCAGATGATATTCTTGTAGACCTCAAAGGCATCAGTAGAGCTTCAGAGTTACGGGCCAAGCTTAAGGCCACTTATGAGAACACCACACCTGTTACTCAGGTACATCTTATGAGGAAATTACTTGGCATGCAATTGGACGAGTCCACGAGCGTTGCAACGCACTTGTCTCAGTTTACAGGTACTCTATCATAGTTGCAGGACTTAGGGATGCCTCCCTTCGATGATAAGTTGAAAGCTATTTTTCTGCTTATGACACTTCCTGATTCTTGGGACAAATTGGTGGTCTCATTATCAAATACTTCGATCTTACTTTTGATGGTGTGACGGGTTCTATATTGAATGAAAAGATCAGGAGAAGAGAAAGTGATGAAGGAGGCACTTCTTCCAACATGGTCAGAGGCAGATCAAAGAAGAAGGGCTCTTATTCACAGAGAAGTAAGAGCAAAAGCAAAGAAAGGGGGAGCTCAACCAAGAAGCAAGGTAGTGATGTGACATGTTCCCAGTGTGGCAGGAAAAGCCACGAGAAGCCGGACTTCCGATTCTATAAGGAAGAGCTTGAGAGGAAGAAGAATGCTGGAGACAAGAAAGGACAAGAAGGAAGACAGGACGGATGGATTGGACAGCCAGAAAGAGAAAGAGAAGGCCAATGTGGCCTCTAGTGTTGTTACTGAGGAGTTTTCAGATATGGAAGATATTCTATGTGCTACTATACCAGCTGATGATGCTCATGCACATGATGCCTCTTGCAATGTTCATGTACAGGACATGTCGATCACTAAAAGTGATCTGATTGATGCTTTATTGACGGTACATGATGCATTATCCCAAACATGGATTGTTGATTCTGGTGCTTCGTTTCATGTGACTCCTGTCAAGGAGTGTTTTGTTACTTTTCGTACGAGGCAGCCATGGCCACGTATACCTAGGGAATAATCATGCTTGTCCCATTGAAGGTATGGGCACTGTGCATCTTTCAAGAGATGGCACAAATGTATAATGTAAGATATGTACCAAGAATCAAGAAGAGTTTGCTCTCTGTTGGGCAAATGGATATGCATGGTTACAGCATTTTATTTGAAAGAGGCTCATGGAAGATGACCAAAGGGTCGCGACTTTTTGTTAAAGGCACGAAAAGGGGAACTTTATTGCTTGTATGGAAAGGCCTTGTCTGGCAAATTCATTGCATTGGCTGAGATTAATTCTCATATGGAATTGTGGCATAAAAGACTTGGCCATATGAGCCAAAAGGGTCTATCCAAACTTTGTAACCTGAAGAAGCTTGATGTTAAAGGCACTAAGCTAGATTTTTGTAATGATTGTCAAATTGGAAAGCAAGTGAAAAGTTTCTACTACTCTGGTGTGTCTCGTAAGTCGTGTATATTAGATCTTGTCCATTCTGACGTATGTAGCATGCCCACCAAATCTATGGGGGGTGATTTATATTTTATTTCTTCAGTTGATGATTTTTCTATGAAGATTTGGGTGCAACTACTCAAATCAAAAGATGAAGCGTTTGTTGTGTTTAAAAGATTTCATGCATTTGTGACTACCCAAACACGTATGGATAATGGCGGTGAGTTCACAATTGCTGAATTCAAAAACTTTTGTGAAAATTTGGGCATAAAGAGGAAGCTTACTGTTCCATACAACCCCTCTTCTAATGATGTGGCTGAAAGGTATACTCGGACTCTTTGTGAGAGGGTGAGATGCATGCTGTCCACAGCTAATCTCCCTCATGTTTTTGGGGGAGAGGTTCTTAAAACTGCAGTACATATATGCAATCTATCCCCTCACATGTCCTTGAAAGGTGAAATCCCTGAAGAGGTTTGGTCCGGCAAACCTGCTTCATATGATCACTTACGCGTCTTTGGCTGCGAAGCTTTTGTACACATAAGGCCTGAGTTGAGGAGTAAACTTGATGCCAAATCCATTTAAGGCCTCTTCGATATGGTGAAGAAGGTGAAATGGGTTATAGAATACGGTTACCTCAGCTGAAAAGGGTCATACGCAACCGAGATGTTTTTTTTAATGAGGCAAGACTGCTACAAAATAATGTTGCCTCGAAACATGACCATAAAAAGGTCACATTTCAGCACGATCAACCACATGTTAGGCCTATTTCAGACCCTTAGGATCCACCATATATGGCTGAAAATGTAGATAATCCAGTGGTTTTTGAGCCAGATGATGTTGGACAACGAGAAGAGGCTCCTGCAGGGCGTATGCAGCCACAAAATAATGCTGAAAACGATGCTGGAAATGATATACAGCAGCATGTAAATGATGATTTTATTATACCACCTGATGTGGACCCATTACCAGAGATTGAGGATCGTTGGGTGAGACGATCTACTTGTACTAGGTGTAATGTGAGTAGATATGATCCCTCGCTGCAATATATTATGTTGACTGATGAGGGAGAACCTCTTACAAATAGAGAGGCAAAACAATGTGAGCACAGCAATAAGTGGGAGCTTGCTATGCAAGAAGAAATTAAAGCTTTGCATTCTAATAATACTTGGGACTTGGTTGAATTGCCCAAGGGAAGGAAGGCTATTCCTAATAAATGGGTATATAAAATCAAAACTATTGATGAGAAACCCAAGTATAAAGTAAGGTTGGTTGCAAAAGGATATGCTCAAACTAAGGGCATAGATTTCCAAGAAGTGTTTCCTCCTATAGTGATGATGACCACTTTGCGGGTACTTTTTGCCTTAGTGGCTGCTCTTGATTTAGAGCTGGACCAAATGGATGTAAACACAGCTTTCTTGCATGGCGATGTTGAGGAAGAAGCTATACATGAAAAAACCGGAAGGTTTTGTTAGTCTTTGATGCTTTTATGTTCAAACATGGGTACAAAAGAAGCCATGCAGAACATTGTTTGTACACAAAACGTGATAAAGATGGCAGCCCAATCATTCTTGTGCTCTATGTTGATGATATGCTCATTGCTTCCAAGAAAAGGAGCATTGTTGATGCCCTTAAAGAGCAGCTGAAATCTGCATTTTCAATGAAGGACCTTGGGGCAGCTCAACATGTACTTGGGAGTAAGGATTAGGAGGCAAAGGAAACAGCACATATTGTATTTATCTCAAGAAAAATACATTGAAAAGGTGCTGGACAGATTTAACATGGCTGATGCAAAGCCTTGGAGTGCCATTACAGCCATATGATAAAATCTCCAAGGAAGATTGTCCCAAGACACAAGAAGCAATCAATGATATGCAAGGTGTACCTGTGGTTCACTTATGTATGCTATGGTTGCTACTAGGCCTGACATTGCCCATGCAGTGGGAGTTGTAAGCCGATTTATGGCTAATCCAGGCAAGTCACATTGGAATGCAGTAAAGTCCATTATGAGGTACTTGAAAGGGACCAAAAACAAATGCCTCTCTTATGGAAAGGACCCATTAGAGCTAAAGGGATTCTGTGATTCTGACATGGGAGGTGATGTGGATACACGAAAATCCACAAGTGGTTATGTTTTCACTCTTGCAGGTGGTGCTATATCATGGTGCAATAGACTCCAAAAGATTGTTGCTTTGTCTGCTACTGAGGCCGAATATATTTCAGCCACTGAGGCTTCCAAGGAAGCAATATGGTTAGCACGTCTTTGCAGTGAGTTTGGTTTGTCTGACAGAGCACCTATGCTTGGTTGTGATAGCCAAAGTGCCATATGTTTGGCAAAGAATGCCATGTTCCATGCACGCACAAAACATATTGATGTGCAATATCACTTCATTCGAGAAGTGCTTGAGGATGGCCTTATCACATTGGTTAAGGTCCATACATCATAGAACCCTGCAGATGTTCTCACTGAGTGCTTACCCAGAGCACAACATCGGTTATGCATACAGATGGTGGGAATCACGTAGCTTAAAGACGCCATTTATGCCTTTAAGTGGGAGGTTGTTGGGATAAAGTCCTAAATGATCCCTTTATAGTGTATACATGTGTATAGGCCTATTTATAAACGCTATGTCACTTATTCTTTATTTTTGGGCCAGGTTCAATGTGAACTTGGCAAACCCTAAAAGGGTCCTATATAACATAACTCAATAAGACTTTCAAGGCAAGTCAGTCACTTTAGCCCCTCTCCAAAAATTGGTCAACTATCTCTCTCTCTCTCCCCCCAACCAGAGCCTCCATTTTTTACTATCGCCCTACATTCTCATGCTAGCGCCTCCATTTCTAAGGCATACACACACACTACAACAAGTCCTCTACCTCCTAAGCACCATATTTGAACCCTTTCACCATATTGCCAGCACTCTTGTTTAGCTTTAAGCATTATATATTATAGTAGTAGGTACTAGAGTCTAGGCACCACCACCACCACCTAGGTAGCCTTCCTTCAAGAGGAACTCAAACCACCGCCGATGAACCACATACTCCACCCACCTCCACCCATTACATGTCCACTCCTGTCATCGGCTCTCTCTCTCTCTCTCTCTCTCTCTCTCTCTCTCTCTCTCTCTCTCTCTCTCTCTCTCTCTCTCTCTCTCTCTCTCTCTCTCTCTCTCTCTCTCTCTCTCTCTCTCTCTCTCTCTCTGGGATCTACGCCTTATACGAGAGAGTATCTGGTAGAGTCAGATGTCCAGGGGGCTTATCTGATCCACTTGCTAGCACTATCGGGGTGAAGCAAGGATGCCCTCTCTCACCCACCCTCTTTGGTCTCTACATTGATGAGATAGTGGACTTCATACGGGAGCAGGGGGGAGATGGCATTGAGGTACACGGGTCCACTGTCCATATTCTTTTATACGCTGATGATATTGTATTGGTTTCAGAGTTTGCAGAAGGTCTACAGCATCATCTACACGGCCTAGATGACTTTTGCAGACACAGAGGGTTATCTGTGAACCTTGGTAAAACCAAGGTCTTGATCTTTCATACATCAGCACAGGTACGCAGACATAGTTTGTTCACAGCAGCAGGTGGACCGATCGAGGTGGTCGGATCATATGTTTACTTGGGGGTGACATTTACAGCAGCATCAGGGGTCTTCTCTATGGCTCAGGCAACCCGTGACCGCATCACACGTGGGTAGGCAGCACTAGCTTTGATGGAGAGACATTGCCACCAGGCATATTTTCAGGAGCCCCGCACAAAGGGGTGGCTCTTTGACACTTTGGTTATGCCAGCGCTCATGTATGGGGCAGCCATATGGGGACCAGGATTAGCTACATCAGTATGGACAGCATTAGAGAGGCCACAGATCCTCATGATTGCCAGACTTATCCGCAGCAAGCCTTCAGTACCACATGATATCATTAGAGCAGAGCTCGCTGCACCACCGATGCTAGTTGAGGCACTATTCAAGACAGTATGCCTATTACACAGACTTCGGAGCATGGATACAGAGCGCATTGCTTATCGTGCTTTCGACGCATCACGTGATATGGCATTAGCAGGCGACACCTCCTCATGGTATGCACAAACACGAGACTGGCTTGCCCACCATGGCTTTGACATAGACAGGCTACCACCACTACAGTACGACTCTCATGCACCCACCTACTCGCTCTCTCATCAAGAGAGGAATAGGATCATTCGTCAGGAGATATGGCATACATACATACAGAGGACATGGGTGAGCCCTAGGGGTACATTGCCACCGAAAATGCTCTACTACAGCGAGCATTTTCTACATATATCGGGCACGGGCTTCATCGAGATTCCGAGATACATGCAGACCTACCTTCCCCACCACCTACGAGTCGTCATTGGGCAGCTCCGAGTTTCATCACATCAGCTCGAGATTGAGAGGGGTCGGTCCAGGGGAGTCCCTCGTGAGGAGAGGTGGTGCCCAGTATGCCAGACAGAGGTAGAGAGTGAGGAGCATTTTGTTATTAGATGTCAAGCATACTTAGACCTACGAGCACAGTTCCAGATCGAGGAGTCATTCCAGCTGTGCATGACTATGGGAGACCAGAGACGCTTGGGACGCTTTCTCAGAGCAGCATACGAGAGGCGAGAGCGGTCACTACAGCCCATACATCAGCCACGGATGAGTACCCAGCAGACCATTACACAGTTCTTTCAGCGAGTTGAGCTACATCAGAGAGGTCCATCTATAGGGCTCACGCTACACCAGGCAGCAGCACAGAGAGCACGGCGCCGACCACGCATGGGCGGATATCGTCGACCACGACTATATCAGGAGGATATCTCACGCATCAGGATTGCCTACGACCACATGATGGAGCATAGGCGTACCACCACCCCCTGGGTTGTCTTCCTTCAAGAGGCACTAAGACCACCACCGATGTACCACATACTACACCCACCTCCACCCATCACCAGTAGCTAGGGCGTTTTACTCACATTTTGGATCCCCCCATGTATTAGGTGGCCACTATCTGCAGAGTCAGAGCCACGTCTCCCCAGCCTTTTCCAGCCCTATATAGCTTTGTGTAGCGATATACTTTTTATTTCATTTTATCTTCTACACAGGGTTACTACACTTGTACATGGTTTTTGTCTCATAGGCCAAGTTTGGCCTCTAGAAGACGTTAATATGACTTTCTTTCTTCTTCTTCTTCTTCTTCTCCTTCTCTCTCTCTCTCTCTCTCTCTCTCTCTCTCTCTCTCTCTCTCTCTCTCTCTCTCTCTCTCTCTCTCTCTCTCTCTCTCTCTCTCTCTCTCTCTCTCTCTCTCTCTCTCTCTCTCTCTCTCTCTCTCTCTCTCTCTCTCTCTCTCTCTCTCTCTCTCTCTCTCTCTCTCTCTCTCTCTCTCCTCCCCTCCCTACGCATATCATATTTGTATCTCACCCATGGAGCATATAGAGTGCATACCCATAGCACCCCACACCCTTGATGCTAGCTACTATCCCTCCTTTTATACCCGTTTGCAGTACTCACACTTTATTTTCGTTTTGGATCACAGTGGATTGGATCATACTGATGTATATGTTTTGTCTCATAGGCCGATTTTGGCCTCTAATAGACGTTAAAAAGTCTTTCTTTCTTTCTTTCTTTCTCTCTCCCCCCCTCTCTCTCTTCCCCCCTCCCCGGGTTCCCCTCGTGCCCTAGCTAGAGATACTTCATGCTGGTATGCCAGACCAGAGATTGGCTGGCCAGATATGGATTTGACATGGAGAGAGTACCACCCCTACAGTATGATAGACGTGCTCCCACCTATTCACTCTCTTTGCAGGAAAGAAATAGGATCATACGGAAGGAGATATAGCGCATATATATACAGAGGGCTTGGATCCTTCCTAGGGAGACAATTCAGTATATATCATGACTCTTTCATTTCATCAGAACCAGCTTTGTTTATCATAACTACTACCTTTTGTCAAATAATTGGTTTCTTGAATTTGTTGTCTCCAAAAGAGAGAGAGATAGATAGAGAGAGGTGTTTGCATTAATTAGAACATTGGCCAATAAACTCCTTGACATCAAAGAGCTTTTTAGCATCTAGTGAACTTTATATAATGTTTAAAATTAAGGGAAAAGCTGTAAATATCAGACTAACACATACATGGTTTTAAAAACCACTTTTTGTGTCAGGCAATAAACTTCATGAAATTCACTATTGCACCACAATTTGAGCTGCCAAATGCCATGTGGGACCAAAGCACATCAAAAAAACACTATTTTCATACGGTTGTACCTTATTGTACTTCTCTGTGAATAATGAAACAAGACCGACAACAAAGATTGCACTTAGTGTTAGCTTTTATTCACTCAAAGGCCTTTAATCAGTGAGCTTAAGGCATTTACAGGATCATATACTAATATGTAGAAGTAAGACCAGGGGGTTTTGTTGCAAATTAGGTCTTGCAAGTGCAAAAAACCAAGCACTGATACAGTTGATGAAGAAAACCAGCAATAAATACGAGTGAAAGATGAAACAAATCCTCCAAAGTGAAAAAGCACGCTGAATAAGAGGTAAGAATGCAGCAATTATCAGGGGCTTGAAGGATTCAAAAATGTTTGAGATGGAAAATATACGAGCTTGAGACAAAGTAAGTTAAGAGTTCAAGATAGCTTGGGGTTTCACTGTGACAGCAGTTCTATTTTTACTAATCTTAGTCCCTGAAAATTGAGATGATTACTTAAGAAATTTGAATTGAGAATTAAGAATGAACATGCCACAGTCCAACAGAGTGTTGAAAAGAACACTTTACCACAGTCCAACAAAGTGTTGAAAAGAACACTTTACCACTTAACAATTCCAAATGTAAAACATACCTAAGACATCAATATAAGTATATAATCACCTAGGCAATACCTCAGGAAAAGGTGACTCGACAAAATATCTGTTTTTCTTCAGGACCAGCTTCACTTTCCCATAGTTCAGAGTTGATGCACGGATGAAATCAATTATGTCTTTAGAAAGCTTTGTTTTTGAGAGCCTGTCCAAAACTGCAATTATTGTCTCAGTCTCTAAACCCACAGATACTGCCGCATAAAGTGAGTGAGGTGTCAGATTGTATTCATGTAGGGACTCCGGCCTGCAAAGGCATGACGGCAAAAAATATCAGATCAAAGGAATCAGGATGACCTAGGAATTTCACATTATGAAACAACAATTGAGCAAACAAACACTATGCACCATTGCACACTTAAACCATAAAGATTTCTACACGTGGAGTCTCAGGATCATGCGCATGCATCAAGATGCTCTTTCTTGCATGTTTTTCCCTTCCCCCCCTTTTTTTCTTTTTTTTTTTTTTTTTTTTTGGGGGGGGGGGGGGGATGGATGATGTATAATCTGCCTTCCAGTGCTTCATTTTTGGTTTTTTTAAGTCAATTTAGTTGAAATTCATTTGGTTTGGAGGGCCCCTCAAGTATTTCAGATTAGATACATACATACATATATACATTACATACATATACACACACACACACACACACATATATATATATATATATATATATATTTTTTTTTTTTTTTTTTTTTCTTTTTTTTTTTTTATTTTGGCACACTTACGCCCGGAGGTTATATGATGTCCCAGGACAGCCCCCATTGCCGATTCCCCTCTCACCCCTCTTCACAGCAGGCATGGTACGACACGCCATCTACAGGCTGCAGCATGGCCGCTCAGCAGACCACACGGGCCTACAGGGCGAGCACTTTATTTATGCAATCGATGTAGTTTCCCCCCTGATCGCCCACCTCTTCAACCGTGCTTTGGTTGACGGGTTACCTGTCTCGTGGACTACGCACACCATTGCGCCTATCCACAAGTCCGGTGATATGATGGACCCGGGGAACTATAGGACTATTATGATAGGACATATCATGGCCAAGATCTATGGGGCATTACTAGAGGCAGAGCTTAATATGCATGCTGAAGCAGCTGGGATCAGGGCACCCGGCCAGGAAGACTTCCGCCGCACTTTCTCCACCATCGACCACATCTTCGTACTTCGTTGCCTGATCGAGAGCGCGAAGGCGAGGAAGCGGACTGCTGCTTCGTGTATTTCCGCAAAGCCTTCGACATGGTCCCTCGAGAGAGACTACTATGGAGACTCCAGGAGTTACACCTACCATCAGACATGCTATGGGCCATCCATGCTTTGTATGCACGAGTCACAGGCAGGGTACGTTGCCCTAGCGGCCTATCAGACAGCCTTGTTAGCACCATTGGTGTGAAACAAGGTTGCCCTTTCTCACCCACTCTCTTTGGTCCCTACATCGACGAGATCACGGAGTACATACAGCAAGCAGGAGGGCAAGGAGGAGACCTCGGAGGTACACTAGTACACATCCTATTATATGCTGATGACATTGTCTTGCTTTCACAGTCACAGAAGGGGCTGCAGTCACACTTACAGGCGCTCGATACCTTTTGCTCGGAGAGAGGACTCAGAGTTGAACCTTGCCAAGACCAAGGTCATGATCTTCCACAACTCAAGGACATTACGCCGAGCCTCTTTCATTGGAGCTGGAGGACAGATAGAGGTAGTGGACTCTTATGTCTACTTAGGTGTTACCTTCTCAAGCAGTACAGGTGTGTTCTCCATGGCCCAGGCAACGAGAGACATGTTGATGCGAGGCTATGCCGCAATTGCCGTATTGGAGAGACGCTTCTTTCAGGCACATTTCCAGGAGCCCCAGACTAAGAGGTGGCTCTTTGATACTCTAGTGACACCCACACTGATGTATGCAGCGGCAGTATGGGCACCATGCATTACGGTGATGATGTGGACGTGGATTGAGAGGCCCCAGGTCACCATGATCTCACGCTTGCTCCGCAGCAAGCCCTCAGTTCCGCACGACATTATGCGAGCTGAGCCTGGTACACCACTGATGCTCCACCCGGTTCCGCACGACATTGTACGGGCTGAGCTTGGTACACCACTGATGCTGGTGGAGGCCCTCTTCCAGCCGATGACCTTTATCCTGAGAGTCAAGGAGCTCCCCACCAGTCGACTCACCAGGATTGCATTTGAGAGCTCTAGGCATTTGGCAGAGACAGGGCATGAGAGAGTATGGTATGCACAAACCTACCGATGGTTGGCAGATCATGGCATGATCATTACCGACCTCCCCCCTTTTCAGTACGACCTCTCTTCCCCCTACATTACCCTCTCTCGTTCGGAGCAGAACAGGATCATCAGTAGATACACATCAAGGAGACAAGGATAGCACCATGCGAGCCTCTTCCCACAAAGAGGCAACACTATAGAGAGCACTTCCTGACAGTGACAGTGGATGGTTTCATCCAAAGACCACAATATATGGATACATACATGGCACCAGCAGAGAGAGTGGCCATTGGGCAGCTCATAGTATCATCACACCGGCTCGAGATTGAGGCTAGGCGAGCGACACACACCCCAAGGACGAGAGATTATGCACGATTTTCCAAGAGGAGGTGGAGGACAAGGAGCACTACACATGTAGATGCCAGGCATATGAGGATATCAAAGACCGCTACCCTCATCTCTTCAGAGAACCCAGAGAGATCAAGGCTTTACAGGAGACGGTGGACCAACGCCCTCTAGGTTGTTTCCTAGTAGAGCTTTAGCGCCGTCGTGCCTCACTTCTCCAGTGGATGGAGATACACCCGACCAGACTCATATTACAGATTTTTTCAGACCTCAGCGGCCCCCGAGCCCAGCTCGACGCGGGGTGTCACATTACAAAGAGCAAAGGAGCTTAGACTACAGCGTCAACGACCGAGACCCCCACCTCGGTGAGCCCGTCTCCACCAAAGAGAGATTCACGCGATTCATGCACGCCATGACATGGAGATATGGAGATATCTGCAGCGCACCCCTACCAGTTTCAACGTGCAGAGCTTTTTGAGGCTCGCCACGATGCCCTACCCACCGATGCAATATATCCTACATCCACTCCAGGCATCTAGAGGGCTATGACTCCACCCACCCTCCCCTCCCTATGCATATCATATTTGTATCTCACCCCCTGAGCATATAGAGTGCATACCCATAGCACCCCACACCCTCGACGCCAGCTATTACCCCCTCCTTTGATACTTTGTTTTGTACTCACATTGTATTTTTCTTTTGGGATCATAGTGGATCAGATCATGCTGATGTATATGTTTTGTCTCATAGGCCGATTTTGGCCTCTAATAGACGTTAAAAAGTCCCTCCCTCTCTCTCTCTCTCTCTCTCTCTCTCTCTCTCTCTCTCTCTCTCTCTCTCTCTCTCTCTCTCTCTCTCTCTCTCTCTCTCTCTCTCTCTCTCTCTCCCTCTCTCTCTCTCTCTGTTTTTAGGGTTTTGCGTGATTTAGGGTTTCGCCATTTTAGGGTTTTGCCTGTGTTTTAGGGTTTTGCCTCTGTTTCTAGGGTTTCGCTGCTGTGTTTTAGGGTTCTGTCTGCTGTTATGCCATCATTTCCTCCTATTTCAGGGTTTCATAGCTCTATTTTAGGGTTTTGAAGCTGTGTTTTAGGTTTCGACATTGCAACTAAGGTATGCTCAGGTCATCCTCTGATTGCACATGTCATTTGAATTATTTTCAGTTTTTTAGGGTTCTCCTCAGTTCGCCACTTGCTCTCTTTAGGGTTTCTCTCAGATAGTCCTTTGGAAAAGGTCATGAATATGGTTATTGAGTTCAGATCAGTTCATGGGATTTGTCAAAGGGAACGACAGTGGTCTCAACATATACCATTTGCCATTTAGTGTGCTCTCTCTCTCTCTCTCTCTCTCTCTCTCTCTCTCTCTCTCTCTCTCTCTCTCTCTCTCTCTCTCTCTCTCTCTCTCTCTCTCTCTCTCTCTCTCTCTCTCTCTCTCTCTCTCTCTCTCCCCCCCCCCCCATGGCTCCCAAGCTGGAGGAACAGCTGGCCACCTTGGAGCATGCCCTCCGAGAGTTGATAGGAAAACACAAGAAAGAAGGAGATTATGCACTGAACGGGGTTACCCGCAGAGTTGTCTCCCTCGAAGCCAAGGTGGCAACCTTGGAGAAGGAAAACGAATCCCTTCGGGAAGAGCTTCTTGCTACCCGAAAGCAACATTCACGAGACCGGGAGGAGTTGCACACTCAGCTGACTGATATGAAAAGGAAACTGGACAGCATGCACGAGGAGGGGGAGATCGCTCCACATCTAGAGGACATTCGGTTGACTATCAAGGAGTGTATGGAGGTGGTGCAGAGCGAGCTTGAGACTAAGAAAGATGGATGGGTCGAGGTTGTAAAAAAGAACCTTCGACAGGAGGCAAAGAAGAACAACCACCATGAGGAGATCCACATAGTGCATACCACCATTGAGGAGGAGCGGATGCGACAGGCTCGCAGGCTCAATGTTCGCGTCTCCAGCCTCACAGAGACAGATGGATCACCATAGCAGGATGGGCGTCGCTTGTGCACATTACTTGGATACCGCGCGGATGAGGCTCTCCCTTTCACCAGAGCCTGGAGAGCAGGACAGGACACCACACGGAGCAGAGCACTTATCCTTCAGTTCTCAGATGAGGCCGGGAGGAGAGACTTCCTCAGACGACGGGCGGTACTACGCACTACACCGGGCACCCCCATCTATTTGGATGACAAACTCACACGGATGCACGTAGAGCACATACGGGCATGCATGCCGCGTGTCCTCCAGGCCATACGAGAGGGACATCGTGCCCTATATAGAGACGGTCGGATCATCATTGATGGACGGCCCATTGACTAGGGATTCGCGGCCTATGAGACAGCACATCAGGAGGTGCACATTGCAGTCTGGAACTGCAATGGATCTTTGTGGACACATCCAGGGCGCCTCGAGGAGGTGATGGAGGGCAAAGACATGATCTTCTTGACAGAGACACACGAGAGCCCAGGGAGGAGCCTACCGAGGATTGAGGGCTATATGTGGGAGTCAGCTCACCGCCGCCAGATGAGACAGCGCACCACACGAGGATCGGGAGGAGTAGCCGTGCTCTACAGACAGTCACTACAGCAGAGGGTACAGGTGGTAGCCAGAGACCTAGAGGCACGTTTCATGTGGATACGCCTCAAGCTATCAGAGGAGAGAGCAGCGTACTTTGCCGTATGCTATATTGCACCCATTGGTTCGCGCTTCACACATTCCCCCGAGCCGCTATCAGGGGGGGAGGGACCAGACACCACATCGCCATATGACTGCCTCAGTGACACGATTATGGAGTATATCGGGATGGGTGAAGTCTTCCTTGTAGGAGACTTCAATGCCCGCACTCAGAGCCACCAGTGTGATATCTATGACTTTGACGACCCTGAGATGCTTCGTACCATAGAGGACATGCCTACACTCAGAGCCTCAGCCGACACCGCCACACCCACCTCATACAGTCGACACCTACTCCAGATGGGAGCAGCACACCGTCTCGTTATATATAATGGGATGGGGACCTGGCCCACCTCGAGCGGTCTCACCTGCATTCCACCCACGACACCACAGGGGGCAGTGTGGTAGACTATGTTATCGGACCCCCGGGAGCGACACATCTCATCACCTCATTCACTATCCCACCCTTACCGATTGGAGCTGATCACGCATATCTTGCCCTATCCATTCGCGGCTCACCATGCATATCCCACCCCGTCACCATACAACCACGAACCCATACCACCATTCACTTTAGACATGAGCCAGCACATATCTATAGCTCCCATGTTCGAGAGCGCATCTACTCCCTTGATCCCTCTGCCTCCTTGGACACCCTCACCGCCCACTTCTCCTCGATCCTCCCTACATCTGCTACTCTCGGCTTCCCATACACCACCCACAGCACTGCACATTCGACACGGCTGGGGCATAACACCCCAGAATAGATGGTACGATGAGGAGTGTAGGCGACTATACCGACATCTCAGAGCACAGAGTATCTTGGGATCCATCACAGAGAGGGAGGCACGACGACAGATGCGAGCCCTCACACGCCGAAAGCGGCGAGCTTTCGAGGAGCGACAAGAGGCAGAGTTGATCGACCTTCTCATGAGTAGGGATTGTGCCACCGCGTGGAGGGCACTACGTGAGCCACGCCCACCTACACCCATAGCAGATCCTCCGACTTGGCACACCTACGCCCAGAGGTTATATGACGTCCCAAGACAGCCACCATTGCCGATTCCTTCCACACCGCGTCCTGTGATATCCACCCTCTTCACAGCAGGCATGGTACGACAGGCCATCCATAGGCTACAGCATGGCCGCTCAGCAGACCACACGGGGCTACAGGGAGAGCACTTTATATATGCAGCAGATGTAGTTTCCCACTTGATCGCCCATCTCTTCAACCGTGCTTTGGTTGAGGGATTACCCGACTCATGGACTATGCATACCATTACGCCTATCCATAAGTCTTGCGATATGATGGACCCAGGGAACTACAAGACTATTATGATAGGCCATATCTTGGCCAAGATCTATGGGGCAGTACTAGAGGCAGAGCTCAGTACACACGCTGAGGTAGCTGGGATCAGAGCACCGGGCCAGGCAGGCTTCCGCCGCACTTTCTCCACCATCGACCACATCTTCGTGCTTCGTTGCTTGATTGAGAGCGCGAAGGCGAGGAAGCAGAGACTATACTGTTGCTTTGTGGATTTCCGCAAAGCCTTCGACATGGTCCCTCGAGAGAGACTACTACGGAGGCTCCAGGAGTTACAGCTACCATCAGACATGCTATGGGCCATCCACGCTTTGTATGCACAAGTCACAGGCAGGGTACGCTGCCCCGGCGGTCTATCAGACAGCCTTGTTAGCACCATTGGTGTGAAACAAGGTTGCCCTCTCTCACCCACTCTCTTTGGTCTCTACATCGACGAGATCACGGAGTATATACAGCGAGAAGGAGGGAGAGGAGGAGACCTCGGAGGTACGCCAATACACATCCTGTTATATGCTGATGACATTGTCCTTCTTTCAGAGTCACAGGAGGGGTTGGAGTCACATTTACAGGCGCTCGATACCTTTTGCATGGAGAGAGGACTCACAGTGAACCTTGGCAAGACCAAGGTCATGATCTTCCATACCTCCAGGACAGTACGCCATCGTGCCTCTTTCACGGCAGCTGGAGGATAGATAGAGGTAGTGGACTCCTACGTCTACCTAGGTGTCACCTTCTCAGGCAGCACAGGGGTATTCTCCATGGCACACTCCGCGAGAGATAGATTGACGCGAGGCTATGCGGCACTTGCAGGATTGGAGAGACTCTGCTTTCAGACACATTTTCAGGAGCCCCAGACTAAGGGGTGGCTCTTTGACACTCTAGTGACACCCGCATTGATGTACGCAGCGGCAGTATGGGCACCGGGGATCACAGTGGCGATGTGGGCGCGGATTGAGAGGCCCCGGGTCACTATGATCTCACGCTTGCTGCGCAGCAAGCCCTCCATTCCAGATGACATTATACGAGCTGAGCTTGGCACACCACCGATGCTAGTGGAGGCCCTCTTCCGGTTGGTGACCTTTATTCTGAGAGTCAGAGAGCTCCCCACCAGCAGACTCACCAGGCTTGCATTTGAGAGCTCTAGACATTTGGCAGAGACAGGGCATGAGAGAGTATGGTATGCACAGACTTACTGATGGTTAGCAGACCATGGCATGAGCATTACGGATCTCCCCCCTTTTCAGTATGACCTCTCTTCCCCCCACATTACCCTCTCTCGTTCAGAGAGGAATAGGATCATCCGTCAGGACCTACTACAGATACACGTCAGGGAGACATGGATAGCACCACGGGAGCCTCTTCCCACAAAGAGGCAACACTACAGAGAGCACTTCGTGACAGTGACAACGGATGGTTTCATTCAGAGACCACTATACATGGATACATATATGGCACCAGCTGAGAGAGTGGCCATTGGGCAGCTCAGAGTATCATCACACCAGCTCGAGATTGAGGTTGGGCGAGCCACACATACCCCAAGGGATGAGAGATTATGCAGGATATGTAGAGAGGAGGTGGAGGACGAGGAGCACTACACATGTAGATGCCAGGCATATGAGGACATCAGAGACCGCTACCCACAGCTCTTCAGGGGGCCCAGAGAGATCAGGGCTTTATTGGGGACAGAGGACCAGCGCACTCTAGGTCGTTTCCTAGTAGAGCTCCAGCACCGCAGTGCATCACTCCTCCAGCAGCAGATGGAGATACACCTGCCCCCCCCCCCTCAGACTTATATTACAGATTTTTTCAGACCCACAGCCACTCGAGAACCCAGCTCGATGCGGGGTGTCACATTACACAGAGCAGAGGAGCTTACACGAAAGCGTCGACGACCGAGACCCCCAGTCCGGAGAGCCAGTCCACATCAGAGAGAGATTCAGGCGATTCACGCACGCCATGACATGGAGATACAGAGACGTCAGCAGCGCACCCCTATCGATTTGGACGTTCAGAGCATTTTGAGGATCGCCATGATGCCTTACCCACCGATGCATTATATCCTACACCCACTCCAGGCATTTAGTGGGTTGTGATACCATCGAGCCTCCCCTCCCTATGCATATCATATTTGTATCTCACCCATTGAGCATATAGAGTGCATACCCATAGCACCCCACACCCTTGATGCCAGTTACTATCCACTTCTTTTTACCCGTTTGCGGTACTCTCACTTTATTTTCCTTTTGGGATCACAGTGGATTGGATCATACTGATGTATATGGTTTGTCTCATAGGCCGATTTTGGCCTCTAATAGACGTTAAAAAGTCTTTCTTCTCTCTCTCTCTCTCTCTCTCTCTCTCTCTCTCTCTCTCTCTCTCTCTCTCTCTCTCTCTCTCTCTCTCTCTCTCTCTCTCTCTCTCTCTCTCTCTCTCTCTCTCTCTCTCTCTCTCTCTCTCTCTCTCTCTCCCCCCCCTCCCTCTGTGTGTGTGTGTGTGTGTGTGTGTGTCCCCGCAAGATTCTCTCCTCTCCAATGTCTGCTGACTGTCTAGGCTTCTAGAGCATGCAAGGGCATCAGCTGGAAGCTCTCTCCGTGCTCTTCTGTCATCAACCTCCCAAGCAACCATCACTACCATTCGATTGCACTCAATGCACTTCATTAACTTATGTTCAAGCCTCATGAGAATTCCTCTCAAAAAAACATCACAAGTACAAGACTACTCCTTCCCACACACTTTTCAGACCCGTTTACATGTTTGATGGCTTTTTTATTGCAAGAATTCTCGGACTAGAGTCAAGTGTTCTGATGTAAACAGCTAATGTTCAGCTTTTGGAAGTGTACATACAACGTTGAATTCAGTTTCCCTCTCTTTTCAAGTAGAAATTCATGCATATGTACTGAATTTGTGGTTTAGTTAAAATTTGTGAACAGCAGGCCTAAAACACAAAACAAATTGGTAAAAATTTGATTCTTGAGGCACAGTATATAAGTTAAAATTGGGGTTTTTTGTGTCCAAAGCTTGCACATGCATCAAGCTTGTGGTGTGTACTCAGATTAATCTGAATTTCACGAAGAAATCACAATTTTCTCAATGATTTGACTTGCTGAAATTTTACTGCTGAGAATTTTCAATTTTTTAATTTTATTCTTTTTGACTCCAGACCTTCAAAAGATCAAGACTCAAGTGCAACACCTTGGAGATGCACTTGTTGTGAAGACTTTACAAAAACTAGTTTTCAGAAAATATTATTCTGAAAATATATTCTTGATATTATATATATCTTCAACATGTGAAAGCCATCATTCAAGAACACTAGATTTGATTTATGAAAGGAAAAAAGGCAAGGCATTATACTCCTTAGGGATTGTGAAGATGCATCATTGCAGATGATAATGAACTACAGCACAGCCACACAAGTATTCTAGGAATTCGGGTTTCATGATTGGGGTCATGTGTTGCTCATTGTGAGAAGAACTAATCAAAACAAAGCAAGTCTACTTCTCTTTCACCTGCATACAGGTTCTGCGATGGCTATCAGAAAGTCATAAGCCTGCTTATAAAGCTGTGAAAATGTCTCTAAGAATATCCGACCATCAGCACAAACCCATAGCGGTCTATTGAAATGATCAGGCTTCAGATCAAGCTTGCTGAAATCCTTTTTCCTAACATCATCAGCACCTGATAAAATGAAATCAATATTGAGTGAATCAAGTCCAACTTGAGAAATTTTTTGGCATAGATTAGCGGAAGAGAGTTACCTTCTTCCTCTTGTTCTTCTGTAAATACTAACATTTCCTCGTCATCTTCCTCCATTGCCATAGCATGAAATTTTTTGCTATATTCTTCCTGCAATAATAAGAATTTTCAATGTCAAATTCTAGAACGAATCCTTCAACCAAAACAAATTGTGAGGTTCTTCTATGTGAAAGCAAGTAAATGGTCCTTCATTTAATCCTCCCTCATGCTCAAAATCATGAATACTAATCAATATACACCTATATATCCAGCTAACTTATGACTACAGGATGACATTGCATTGTCCCAAACTTAAAACTCCTTAACTAGTGCTCAATTCTCATCTCATCATCATGATTCACCAGGTTTCCAAGTGTGAATGCATATGCTGCTTTTTCTTGAATATTTCTTACTCAAACCTCAAGAGTCATGAGTAAAGTGGAATTCGTCAAAGAAAATTTGTGATTATGGAAATTCAATTTTTGAAGCAACCTTCCGGTACAGTGGTATATCTTTGAGTTCGACTTACTTTGCTTCCAGAGTGTTTAGATCGTTTGGCATGTCGGTCTTTCTCTCCTGTTCATTTGAAAATATATAAATAATATAGAATTCAAAGCATAATCATTCGTTAAAAGACAATAGAGAAAGAACACACAATCTAAAACATTACACATGACATGTTCTTTTTACACAGGCTTCAAAAAGGTTTTGTTTGCTTAAATTATTAACAGAGAATCTGCATTTACATTGCACCCCAAAAAAAGTGGAAAAGGATAACTTAGGAATAAAACCATGTTTAAACTGATTTTTATTACTGTATGCATATGTATGTAACCACACTGGTCAGAAACTAAAGGCATTAAAAACAGAATGGCACTAAGTCGTAAGTATGTAAACAAAAAATTTGATGATTGTGAAAGAGGATATAACAGGGAGCTAAAAGCCCCTTACAACCCCTCATCCAAAGCGGTGGTTGAACAATTGATCACACATGTGAGAGGATACATTGCACACTGTCCATGGCTAATCTCCCTGAACAATTTGGGGAGAGGCACTTAAAACCGCAGTGCATGTTTGCAACAAGTCTCCAAACAGTGCTGTATATAGTAGTATCTTGTGTGTTTTTGGTTGCCATGCAGTCCATCAGAAAGAGAACAAAGCTGGAAATGAAATCTATGAAAGGAGTCTTCATGGGTTAATAGTCATGGAGAAGGAGAAATGGAATATAGGTTTGGGACCCTGTATCAGAGAAGATTATTTGTTGCCTCAATGAATCAAATTTATAAAAAAGGGTAATACAAGTGAACATGAGAAGAAAAGGGTCAAGTTCAAAGAGAACCAGCACCAACAGCTGAAAATGAAGAAATAAATAAAGACGGGCCTATCATATTTGAGCCAGAAGATGGAGAGAAAAATGATGATGGTGACAGGTTGAGAACCGCAAATCAGCACCATCCTGATGGGCAGCAAGCTGAGAACTGAGAGATTCTGCCCCAAAATGAAGGACAACTCAACATTCCACACAATGATGGAAAAATACCAGCAAATAAAGATAATTGAGTGAGAAAATCCACGTGAATCACAAGAATACTCCTACCCTTGACTATGTCATGTTGACATATGAAAAAGATCCTCTCACCTCTAAGGAGGTTCAATCTTGTGTATTTCACAACAAGTGGAACTTGTTATGTAGCAGGAAATGAAAAACTTGCAAGAAAGCCAAACTTTTTCAAAGGTAAGAAAGGAAGTTCAAACAAGTGTGTTTCTGAAATCAAGAATGTGGATGGCAAACCAATGGATATACACAAAAGAAAGGAATGCATTTTCAGGAAGTCCTCTCTCCTGTGATTAAGATGAGTACCATAGGCATGTTGCTTGCGATTGTAACCACACAAAACCTTGAGCTAGACCAGATGGATATAAAAATGGTTTTCCTTGCATGGAGATATGGAGGAGGAGATCTACATGCAGCAACTACAAGGATTCGAGGAGAATAACAAGAAGGATTATCTGTGCTAGCTAAGAAGCTGCTTACATGGACTAAAGCAAGCACCTAAAACAATGGTATAAAAGCTTTGATTCCTTCATGCTCTCACATTATTTTAAGAGATGGGATGTTGACCACCACTTGTACACAAAGCAAATAACAATCATCATTATTAAAAACAGAATTTTGAATGAAAGATCTCGGAACACCAAACATATTTTGGGCATGCAGATCACAAGTTATAGAGGTAAGAAAAATCAAATTACTCCACTTCTCCCTAGAAAGTATCATGAGAAAATAAATACTAGAGAAATTTCACATGGTTCATTGTAAACCCCTTAGAGTTCCACTTCCATTACAAGTAAAATTAAGTAAAGTTGACTGCACAAAAGATGATTCAACCACTACGAAATGGAGAAGGTACCCTATGATTCAACATGTCGCTCACTTATGTACAAGACAGGATGATGCATTTGTAGTGGGAGTTGAAAGCAAGTACAAATTAAATCCAAAGAAGAAACATTGGGAAGTTGTAAAGAGCATAGCTGGGTACAAAAGAAAAATCTCTATGTGACGGAAAAGGCCCTCTACACCTAAAGGGATTCTGCAATGCAGGCATGGCAAGCCACAAGCGGTTACATATTTACCATGGTCGGTGTAATATCATCGCATTCAAGACTGCACAAAATTGTTGCATTATTTACTCCAGAGGCTGAATATATTTCAGCCACAAAAGCCTCCAAGGAATCCATATGGTTGAGGAAAGTTAACGTAGAGACAAGACTTGAAGATAGACAACCATTCGTCCACTATGATAGCCAAAGCGCCACAAATCTGGCTAAGAATGCCATGCACGTATAAAGAATCTTGATGCAGGATATCACTTCATTAGACAAGTTGTCAAAGATGGACAGATCACATTGACTCAAGGCGGAATGCTTCATTGTGTTCAATGCGTGTGATAAGTGTTCGGTTCAACAACCAAATGGAACCTTGGAGGTTCGATGCTTTTGATGCATTGTTCAATATAAAATGTAAATAAGTAATTAAATAATATATGTAATATATACACATTTTCTAACATATATGTGTATGTATGAATGCAATTCTCAATATTCATCCATGTATGGCACATGTATTTAACATTCGCGTAGTATATATGCATTTATTTTTTGAATTATGCATCCCTCTCAAACGGCACGTTCAATAAATATAACATGTTCGGTAATAGGTACTTTCGGTTCAAGTACCGTATGTGATCAGAGCGAGCACTGATCCACCATGCATTGACTAAGGTTCATAAAAAGGATAATGCCTCAAATATGATAAAAAAAAGCCTTGGAAAGTCTCACTACGAGCATTGCACGACACTAATGGGAATAACATGCTTTTTGCGGCGCAAAATCCTCGAAGTGCTTTTTTGGGCTTTTTTAGTAATTTTTTGTGGTCTTTTTGCGGCGCAAAATCCTCCAAGTGCTTTTTTGGGCTTTTTTAGTAATTTTTCGTGGAACTTTCTTATGGGGTTCACTTGCCTATTTTAAGGCCACCTAGTGTGCACATAATTTATTATACCATAGCTTCTTGGGTCTATCATCAGTTTGAGTACTTTAAGACTTTTTGTAAAAATTGTCTTGTAAAAAAGAGTTATTTTGTGGAGCACTTTAGCTCATGTGCAATATCTTCTTGACCATATTGTCTTGATCACCAAATGCCCAGCATATGCAGACCTACGAGCATAGTTCCAGATTGAGGAGTCACTCTGGTTGCACATGGGCACAAGAGACCATACTATTACTCAATTCTTTCACCGAGTTGAGCCACATCAGATGGATCAGCCTTCCAGAGACATAAGGCTCATGCTCAAGCCAGTAGAGGCACAGAGTGCTACGCTAAGCACGTACGGTTGGGTATCAACAACCATGACTGCACCAAGAGGATAACTCATGCATCACGATAGCCCACGACCACATGATAGGGCAGAGGTGCACCACCACCACTTGGGCAGCCCTTTTGCAAGAGGTACTCAATCTACCGCCGATGTACCACATACTTCACCCACCTCCACCACGTCATTCGCAGTTAGTGTATACACATTCACTCCCACATGGGTTCCACCTGTATTAGGTGGCCATTATCTGCAAAGTAAGAGCCACGCTCCCCCCATGCACCACTACTTTATCCCCACTACCCCCTAAAGGTACATCATTCTGTTGCTTTCAGCCTACACAGTTTTGTGTAGCGAGTATTTTTCTTTTTCATTTCTACGTAGAGATAACCACAGTTGTACATGGTTTTGTCTCATAGGCCAAGTTTAGCCTTTTGGAAGACATTAATTAATCTCTCTCTCTCTCTCTCTCTCTCTCTCTCTCTCTCTCTCTCTCTCTCTCTCTCTCTCTCTCTCTCTCTCTCTCTCTCTCTCTCTCTCTCTCTCTCTCTCTCCCCCCTTTGTCTCTATATTGATGGTGAGCTTATAAAACCAACAATTGGTATCAGAGCAAGTTTGTGTGTGTGTGTAAGAAAGAAGCTAGAGCATTAATTTGCTTAATTCATAGTAGAGATATGGCATCCACCTCCATGGTAGCAATTGATTGCTTCAACGGATTCATGGAAGCAACTTCCACACTTTCCAAACTCGTATTCAATACACCATAGATCACATCACATATTGTCTTCTATAAGATAGTAGTATGAAGATCAAGTTTTTTATGTGTTTTTAGCACTAGATATGTAAATGAATGCTAGATATACATTATTCATGGGTTATCTAGAATATATATATGTATATGTTGCAAAGAAATATAATGCTAGTTTTTTATTTCTATTTTTTTAATACTTTACGTACTAAACGTTTTAAAACCCATTTTTAAAACTCGTTTTTAAAACTCTCTTTGTACTATGGTACCTAAACAACGAGAGACAAGGATGTTGATTATATCACGATGGCGTTTTATCACTCCATCCATCTCATATAATGAAACATCCATAAGTCATCCAACCTATTTTGATGGGCTCTAAAAGCACTTCTATTCGTTCCTTTTCTTCGTCTAACATGGTTGTATGTAATCTTTTTTAGTCCACACCATACCGGTCATCACACGAACCCACCTATGCAATAGCTTTCACCATTCTCCTCCATGCATCAATACGCACACATTGAAAGAGAGATTACATTCAAGAATGGATCTCTCTATCTGTATCTTTGCAACCTTTTGATGTTGCCTTTGAATTGCAAAGGATACAAATGTAGTGTGGAGTCCTTGTCTATGACATAGTGAAAGTGGCATGGATTCCTCTTCTACACTTTCAATCCGAGTAGCAATAGCACTATGACACTCCATCGTCTCGATATCGGCCGAAGCCAAATCACGACAATGTGCACTACAAGCATCTTCTACCAAGGCATGGTCACGTTTTACAATTTGAGCAAAGCTTTCCGTGAACAGAACACTAATGAACTATATCCCACTGAAACAAGAAACAGACGCAAAACCTGATGCCGAAAACTGCGAAGATGATGAGCGCGACTCCATTGGTTAACTGGGATCAAAGCCAGTAGGCTCGCACGTTGCCTCAGCTCGTCATGAAGCGCAATAACACTTCTTTCCTCGGGTAATACATGCGACTACAATCTATGCGGACGTCCCAAAAATGAAACCTCGCACAAAAATGCGATTAGAATCTGCGTGGGTGCTCAGAAAATGAAACCGTCTATGTCTATATCTATATGTGTATTTATGAATACATATGTACATATAAATATTATTCAAAGTATATATATATTTATATCATAACCATATATATATATATATATATATATATATATATATATATATATATATATATATATATATATATATATATATATGTGTGTGTATTTATTTATTTAGTTATTTATTTATATGCCTATTCTTTGCATGATCGACGTTGGCTGCTCTCTGTGCTCAATCTTTCTTGTTCTTCTCTCTGGTTCTCTTGCCTTTGACTTCCCTGCTGCATACTTCCTTGGCAACTTAATGCATCTTGGCCACTAACATATATAATATAGTGTGTATATGCATGGGTGTGTGTATGTATGTATATATGTATATGTGTGTGTATGTATATTTATACATAGATACACACACCCACGCACATACACACTACATTGTATATGTTAGCGGCCAAGGTGCATTAAGCTATCGAGGAAGTATGCAGCAAGGAAGTCAAAGACAAGAGAGCCAGAGAAAAGAACAAGAAGGACTGAGCAGAGAGAGAAGCCAACAGCGATCATGCAAGAATATGCCTAATTACATTATTTTACAGTCAATCATGCATTCAAACAATAATTTTTATCACTACTCCTCATTGTAAATATTCGTTTTTTATATTTTCCACTCCATTTTGTTCAAGCTGAGGAGTCCTCAAGCTTGAGGAGCATTAGGAGAACCAGTGTATCAATTTTCATAATTTTTAGAGCTTGAGCCTCTAAAATAGCTTAGGAACGTAATTATGAGACGCTAGGTCTGAACTAGACAATGAACTATGTCTATCGTGAGTGACAAATTTTTTTGGCATTTTGTGAATGCAAGTTAGGCATGGTAGACAACATCATGAGTACATCCCAAATCAGTAAAAACTATTAAAAAATAGGTGCTTTTTTTCCCATTGTGATAAACACAATCTATCGTGCGACAAAGGATAAACAGACCTTGCGATAGACATTGTCCATTGTGACGGACACTATATCCATCACAACAGAAAGCTGACCATCGTGACTGACACACATATCAGTCATTATGTCCATCATGACATACACAATCCCCGATATACTCTATCTATCATGTGACAGACGACAAACACAGACCCCTACAAACCCATCTATCATGACAGATAAGTCTATCGTGATAAAGAAGTCCATCGCGATAGACAACCACTCACGATAGGCTTTGTCCATCATGATGGATAGGGTTGTCCATCGAGACAGATAACAACTCAGACAACCACTCATGATAGACTCTACCCATCATGATGGATAGGGTTGTCCATCATGACAGACAAGGTTGTCCATCACGAAAAACAAGAAAAATGGAATTTTTAGGGTTTTGTCAACTTTTATCATTTTTGCCATATTTTTTTTTAATTCTTGCTAAAACTTTGAGCTATTTGGAAGGGCAAAGCAAGATATTGGTGCATTGAAAGCTTGGGAGCGTGCATCCTGAGCATTTGAGTGTTGACAAGGGCTTTCGACTAGAGGTTGGAAGAACTCACAACCCCCTCAATCTTTTTTCTAGCTTAGGCTAAGTGCAATTAGTAACTCTGATTGATTAGGGATTATGATAGGCATGAATTAAGTTAGAGATAAGTTGTGAAAAACCCTAACTAAAAAGAACTAATCTGATTGATTACACATCAAATATAGAAAAAACTCAAGTATTCCTAATGACGCATATTGTAAGAAAAGAAATTACACCAAAAAGGATTTAAAATGAACAAAGGTTATTACAAAGAATCTTGCAATGTGGTTGTACTTGAGTATTGGGCAAACAATTAAGTCATATGAACCTTGGATTAGACAGACACCTAGGAAGAGATAGACAAAGCATCATATCATATGAGGCTAGTGTCAATCACATGGCTAGGTTGTCGGCTCAACAACTAGGTGACTATCCTTATGCATTGAGCTCAGAAACAAGTGATTTGGAAATGTCTTTTAGCATGGAGAGGCCTGTGGGTAGTTCAAGGCTAGCTTACCTACAAACATCCAAAGGTCCCTATAAGACTTAACTAGAGTACATCCGAACCAACCACTTAACTGCATGCATCTATGATGATGGTTTGAGGAGTTCGGCGGTCCAACTTCAAAACCCTTATCAACCCTTCGGAATTGAACACCTAGTGGTAAAATTTGAAGAGGGATCCTACATTGATAAGCAAGGAAGCATGTATGTGGTTACAAGCTTACTTGATAGGACATATGAGTTTGGAATAGTTATCCTTGAGTCGGACATAGGAGACTTGGAGCAAGAAAACATTGGAAAAGAGCCTAGAACACCTCGTGGTAGTCAATGGATGATCACGTCAAAGTGGATTCCGTAGGATAAAAAAAGTATAGAGCTATTTTTGAATAAAGACATTGATGAAGCATTCTGGAGATTCAAGCCAGACAAACCGAGTGAGGCAGATAGAGTAATCATTTACAAATTCAAAGATATTGATGTCTCAAGGAAGGTTATCTACTTAGATAACTCTTTTGAGAGGATGTTTGTGGTTATGGAACATGGTAGACATGCCTACACTTGGAAGGGTGAACTTGTTTTCCCTCCATAGAGATCGTGGGAGTCTCATGGTCAACATGGAGCTAGATCCTCTCATACTCTAGGTGGTCACAAAGAGAAAAATCGAGAGTGACCCAAAGTAAGTTTTGTGTCAAGAGGAAGGAGATAAGGAAGAGAGCTCACACACACACACACACTCTCACAATCAAAGAGAAGCACATACTCAGATTGAGGCAAGGAAGAATGATCTTCTTCTTCTTCTTCTTCTATTACATAAAAAGAATGTACAAGAATGACCTAAAAACAAGAATACAACAATTGCAATATATAAAGACCAGTACATAAGGAAACACCTAATGTTCGCAAATGACAAGTTGGCAAGAAACGAATGTGCCATCACTCTCGGTAGATAAATCTAATAAAGCTCAATGAAGTGTCCCTAACATATATGGGCGTGACCACTATACATGTCATAGAAATGAAAAAGTAATACGTGTCATCTTGGATCATCACATGTTGAGCTTAATATCTCAACACTCCCGCTCAAGCTCAACGCCATGTCCTCTAATCCAAGCATCTTCCGAAACTTCTTCAACTTCTCTACTCCAAGTTCTTTAGTGAAGATATCAGCAACTTGCTCATGTGTTCTCACATAAATAAGATCAATATCACATGCTAATACCTTCTCTCTGATGAAGTGATAATGTACCTCGATATGCTTTGTTCTAGCATGAAAAACAGGGTTCTGTGCTAGTTGTATGCTGCCAAGATTATCACAATAGATGGTGATAGGCTTTTGCAATGCCACACCTAAATCTGCAAGTAGCATCTCTAGCCATGATGCCTTAAACATGCTGCCATTGCAGCACCTCTATACTCAGCCTCTGTACTTGACAAAGCAATTGTGGGTTACTTATTGCTGCTCCATGTAATAGTTACACCTCCAAGTGAGAATAGAAAGCCACTAGTAGATCTTCTATCTAGAATACTACCAGCCCAATCTGCATCGGTGTATCCATGAACCTGCAAATCTACACCAACTTCATAAAACAGTGCATAATCCAAAGTAGCACTCACATAACGTAGAGTGCACCGCAGAGCATCCAAATGTGGCTTCCTAGGAACCTCCATAAACTGACTTTCAAGTCCAACAATATAGCTTAGATCAGACCTTGTAATTGTGAGATATATAAGACTTCTTACAATTTTCTAGTACATAGTAGCATTTTCCAATGCTTCACCTGATGTAGTATCCAACATCAAATTCTGATCTAATGGCATAGAAATTGGCTTACAATCAGCGATACCATACTTTTGCAGCATATTCAAGGCATATTGCCTTTGCAACATCCATATACCTATTTTTGTATGTATGAACTCAATGCTCAAGAAGTAGCGCAACATGCCAAGATCTTTCATGTCAATTCTTGCATAAGAAGTTGCTTTACCTCTTTAATGCTTTCTTCATTATCGCCTCCTACAATCAAGTCGTCAACATCAGTACTTTCAGCTTTATGATATTTTGACGCTGTTCATATGCTCATTTTGCAGAGGATACTCTGGCAAAATTTTTCCAGATTCTTGGTTTAGTCAACTATACAGTGGTCGATTTACTCTTTGATACACTTATTCGTTGGTGTTAGGACTCCTCTAGCTCCATTATCATTCTATTCAGTTCTCTACCATCATGGCATCAGAGGTCTCAGGCACATCTGGTGGATTAGGGTCTAGTGCCAGTGTTCCGAGGAGGATCTACAACTTGCAGGGCAAAGACCATTTTGAGATTCGAAAATTTGATGGCACAAACTTTGCTCTATGGAAGAATCAGATTAAAGATGTGCTGATTCAAAGGAGGCAATGGAAGCCAGTAAATGGGATTTCAAAGAAGCCTGTTGACATGGATGAAGATGATTGGGATGAGTTAGATGAAATGGCCAGGTCTACCATTCGCTTGCACCTGGCAGATAATGTTTACTTTACAGTATTAGATTGTGAAAGTGTAGAGGAGTTTTGGAAGAAGTTATGCAATACATATGAAAAAGAGACGGCATCCAATAAAGTGTATCTGATGAGAAAATTATATGACCTTCACATGAAGGACGAAGATAGTGTTGTTGCTCATCTAAATGAGTTTGATGCTAAATTCTCCCAGTTACAAGCTCAGAAAATGGATATGGATAATGAAATGAAAACAGTATTGTTGTTATGCACCCTGCCATCATAATGGGATACATTTTGCACAGCTATTAACAATAGTGCACTTGGTGGTAAACTCGTCTATGATGACATATGTGGAGTACTCTTGAGTGAGGAGATTCATAGAAAATCTATGGTTGGCACTCAAAGTGGAGACACATATAATGTTCGTGATTCTTACCAAGGAAAGAATCAACAACATGGCAGGAGCAAGAACAAGGAAAAGAATGGTCAACGGAATAAGAGTAGAAGTAAATCAAGGAAGAGGGATATCAAATGCCATTATTGTCATAAGAAAGGACATATGAAGAAAGACTGTTATGCATTAAAGAATGCTAAAGGTAAAGAACAAAACGTTGATGGGAATGTTAAACAATTACCTGCACCATCTACTTCGACTGTGAAGATTGAAGAAATTAATGCTATGTCTGATGATGTTGATGTGTTGACACTTGATAGTATTGTGCCATCTGAGGCGCTTATGGCTGATTCTCTTTCCCACACATGGTTGCTAGATTTTGGTGCTTCTTTTCATGTGACACCGCACAGAGAATGGTTCTCTAATTATGCAACAAAGTCTCTTGGTACCGTGAGACTTGGTGACTCTTACCAGTGTGATGTTGTGGGGATTGGAGATGTGGTTGTGCAGTTCATTGATGGTTCAAAATTTACTATGCATAATGTACGCCATGTACCTCAGTTATCACACAGTTTGATGTCAGTTGGTGAACTTGATGACCTTGGTTACAAGGTGGTCTTCTATGCTCAGTCCCTTCGCATATCAAAGGGCAATATGGTTATTGCAAAAGGAATCAAAGTTGGGTCACTTTATCCTTTATTTGTATCACAGAAAGAACACGTTAGCTGTTACTGAATAGCTTATGGATTGTATTTGGCATGGTCATTTGGGCCATATATCTCGTAGTGGAATGGAAAATCTTTCTCGTTCTGGCTACTTACCTGTGTTATCTTTCTCCGATTTTTCATTTTGTGAGCATTGTCAATATGGAAAGCAAACCAAAAATGTGCATAGAATGCACATTGACTCTTCAATTCAGCCTTTAGATCTCGTTCATACAAATGTGTGTGGTCCTATGCCTACTAGGTCCTTAGGTGGTTCTCTCTACTTTGTCACTTTCATAGATGATGCTACTAGAAAAGTTTGGGTATATACTATCAAATTGAAAGATGAGGTATTCCCTACTTTCAAAAAATGGCTTGCTTCAGTTGAGACTGAAAAAGGAACTAAGCTTAAGGCTTTACATTCAGATAACGGGGGTGAGTATACCTCACATGAATTCAGCCTTTTTTGTCAGTCTAGAGGGATTCGTAGAGAGTTTATAGCTCCTTATAGCCCAGTACAGAATGGTGTAGCTGAGAGGATGAATAGAACTATTCAAGATAGAGTAGTCTCTATGTTGCATCATGCAAACCTCTCACAAGGCTTTTGGGCAGAAACAATATTGACTGCAGTTCATGTGATTAACCTTTCACCCAGTACTGCCAAAGGTCTGAAAGTAGCTCAAGAGTTGTGGACAGGGAAGCCACCATATTATGATTATCTTCGAGTTTTTGGGTGTGAAGCATATGTTCATATACCCAAGAATCTTAGACAAAAGTTGGACCATAAGTCAAAGAAATGCATTTTCCTTGGATATGGTCGAGAAGGACAATTTGGATATCGCTTATGGGATCCTGAATCACGGACAGTGATCAGAAGTAGTGATGTCATTTTCAATGAGTCTAAGATGCATAAACAACCCATTAAGGAGGTTGAAGTGAGAAGAGTGGTGTTTGAGGATACTAGTCCTCCGGTTAGCATACATAAAAATGATGCACATAGGGATGTTCAAGAGAATGTCCATTCAGATCAGTCTGCACATGTTCCTGTTCAGAAACCATTGAGACGTTCTACACGTGTCTCACATCCACCTGATAGATATGTTCTAGGTTTAGATTTTGTTATGCTAACAGATGCTGGTGAGCCTTCTTCCTACAAAGAGGCTATGCAGACAGAGGATCATGTCAAGTGGGAGCGTGCCATGAAGAGTGAGTTGGATTCTATTCACAAGAATGGTACTTGGGATTTAGTAACTTTGCCAAAGGGCAGGAAAGCTTTACCATGTAAATGGGTATATAAACTGAAATTCAAATCAGATAGTGCTTCTCCAAAGTATAAAGCACGACTCGTTGAAAAGGGTTTTAAGCAACAACGTGGTGTTGATTTCGAGGAAATCTTCTCTCCAGTGGTCAAGATGACTACCCTGCGCATGTTGCTTGGATTCTTTGCAATGGAGGACTTAGAGCTAGTCCAAATGGATGTGAAAAGTGCTTTCTTGCATGGAGATCTTATAGATGAGATCTATATGCAACAACCAAAGGGTTATGTAGTTCATGGCAAGGAAATTCTAGTTTGTAAGCTTAAGAAGAGCTTGTATGGACTTAAACAGTCCCCTAGACAATGGTACCAAAATTTTGATGCTTTTATGAAATCTCAAGGCTATTCTCCAAGCAATGAGGATCATTGTCTCTACACAAAGAGATGCTCAGATGGCAGCTTGATATGCTTGATACTTTATGTCGATGATATGTTGATTGCTGGGAAGACCTCTTATGATTTGTCAGTTCTCAAAAAGAAGTTGAGTCAGACATTTGATATGAAGGATTTGGGGGATGCCAAACATATTCTTGGCATGTGCATTACTCGTGATAGGAGTAAAAGATGCATATACTTGTCTCAAAGTGAGTACATATCCAAAGTATTTCACAAGTTCAATATGCAGGGTGGAAAGGCATTGAGTACACCTTTACCCACATATGTGAAATTGAGCAAGGATGATTGCCCCCAATCAGATGAGAAAAAAGAATTCATGACCCGAATTCCCTATCAGTCTATTGTTGGTAGTCTCATGTACGATATGGTAGCTACGAGACCAGACATTGCATTTGCAGTGGGAGTTGTGAGTAGATATATCTCTAATCATGGCAAGAAGCATTGGGAAGCAATCAAGATGATTTTGAGATATCTGAGTGGCACTAAGGACAAGTGTCTATGCTTAGGTAGAGGGAAAGCATCCATTATTGGTTACTCAGATTCTGATTATGTTGGTTGTGTAGACAATCGTAAGTCTACATCAGGGTACATTTTTCATTTTGCTGGAGGTGTGTTTACTTGAGCCACAATGACTCAAGGACTTGTACCAATGAGACTATACCTCGATTGCCATACAAGTGCATATAGTGGAGTTCTTTTCACACATTTAATTATCAATCCTAAGGAGTGACTTACCAAGTGTATGAAGACATGTGCACACGTGATAGAAAATGGAGTGAGTTAGCTATTCACGCATGAGAAAAGACTAATACTACCCACACCTACTGAAATACTGAAAGTGTTGCCGCAAGTCTCTTTTCAGCAGTTTTGGTTTTTTGAGGTTTTCTCCCAGCCCAGAACTCCGAACATAGGCAATAGGGTACTCGTTTCGAAGCTCTCGACGAGGCGAATCCAACGGTGGTGGTTTCACTCAATTCTGACCACTCTGCTGCAAGTTATGGCAGAAACAGTGAATTACGGGAATCACTAACACCCGCGTTTTTGCTTCTCCTAGCTTACGCACGCACTACAGCCACTCAAAACAAGGGGAAAGGGGTAGACAACAGTCCTACACTTGCATTTCAAGCATCACACACACATACAAGAGCAAAACGAAGATCAAAATCAGCAAGGAAGAGGCAAACTCGAGAATTCAGAAGTGCTCCTTCTTCACAATGACAAGAAGTCCTTTACAATGAGTCACTTTTGACTTATATACTAGTGCCCTAAGTTTGGTCCTTTCATACAAGAGACCGGCACTTTATTCACTAAAATGCTAACTTCCTACGATTGTACATGGGTAATTCACTAATCTTCTGTGGGGATGCATCTAGAGGACTCCTCTAGTGCATTTACAATGGAAAATATATACAAGAGTGGTTATAATACAAAAGTTGTGTGTCCAAATCGGAAAAATTTTGGGGCCCGTCTTTTTTCTCTGCTTTGTGCGCTCTTTAGCTCTGCAACACTCTCCCCCTCTTCGTCTCTGTCGTCCCTTGACAGACTTTGCTTCGCGAACGCGTCCCGTGGGTAGTGTTGTCTGATTCTTGATCTTGCATTACGTTTTAGAGGCGCTTCAGCTTTTCCACTGCACGCTCCCCTTGGTCAGTATTGTCTGCAGTTAAACAGACATGCAGATTCGATGGCCTTCTTGATTCAAGCTCTACAACTCGAGAGCCTGATGTAGTTGTCTTGCCTGTTGACTCGGGTTGCCACGCACGCCACCAGTGACTAGGAATGTGCTGTTCTTAGTCACCCTCTTCAACTTTTCAGCCTCTACCCCTTTCTAACTTTTGGTCCTACTCTGATGTTTGAAAAGTCCACTACTCGGGACCCTGGGGTTTAGCTTTGTAGCCTGGTGCGTGCCCCTGCGGGGCTCTGTGCAGAGATGGGTGTTGCGCCCCTGCGGGGCTTCCTGCAGAGGTATATTCTTTTTCTCTTCTTAATGAATTGTTTTGGACTTTGATTTTCTTCTTCTTTTCTTCTTGCTTGATTGTCCCTCTACACGTCCCTCCTCCTGAACTCTGTCGTCCTCGACAGGCTTTCTGAGGCGACGCGTGTATGTTTGAATGGCGGTTTGCTCTCGTTGGTTCAGCAGATTTGCATGACATAGCATGAATTCTTTCCATTGCTTTGACTTCACTCCGTCTTCTGGTGCCTGTCGATGATCAGCAAAGAAGCTTGTTTCATAGGCCACCAGCCTCGCATTTAAATTTGAAGTCATTTTCACAAAAATTTCTGAATCTATTTCAAAGAAGCCGGTAAAGAATGCTTCTTCGAAAGTCTGCATATATGTTGATGGCAAAAACATAAGGCGGGAGTAGTATGCCATAATGGTGAGTCGGCTCGGAATGGTTGATAAATCAAAAATGAGAGCTTCCGATCCTTGCGTAATGCCAATGAAATTCAAAAATGTATACTTCGCGTGCTGGAAGACTTTTAACACTGTAATGAGCATGCTAAATATTTTATTTGTCATCTTGACTGCTAAGTCCGGCACTGTAGCATATTTGGCAATCCAGAATTCCATTGTCTTTACCATATATTCTTCGGTAGGTAGGTAATTATGTGGCGGACTAGGTAGTAACGGATAATTTAGCCACTGATTATTGATAGAGCCTTGACGCTGTGCTTCCCAAAATTGCGTCCAAGAGCGTCTGCGGGGTACAGGACAAAATGATGGGTTTACCTGAAGCGCATATGGTGATGCTTCCCAGTGTACTCGCAAAGTCGGATTCTTCTCCAAAATTTTTCTTCGCCATATGGGATCCGCCTTCTCAAATTCCTCTTGAGTATACTTGAAAGTGTCATGCTGGAATTGAAGGTTGTGGTCCGGATCTTGATTCGTGGTAGTCTTTATATACATGCGCGTCTGCTCTTTAAGTAGACCATATGGTACATTGAAGGGCTTCAAAATTTGATCTAGCTGTTTATTGTCTATTCGAGCTTCTTTCATTATTTGTATTATTTGATCTTCAAAATCAGCAGTGAGCTGGGACACCAGTAGTGCCCTTTCTGGTCTGCTCAATTCTCTTCCTCCACAGTAGCCGTGGTTTTTGGAGGAACCACTGGTGTCCCCTGTTTCTCTGTTAGCTCAATCTGCTTCTGCAGCCGTTTGATGATATTATCTTTATCCTTGAGCTCCTCTTCAGCCTTTGTAAGTTTTTCTTGATGTTTGATTAATTCCTGTGCCACGATATGCATATGATCTGTGTCTTCTTTGCACTGTCGGAAATAATCTTTCTCGGTTTTTTTCCATTTCTTTCGTAGAGCTGCAGTATCATTCATATATTTCTGTTCCCATTCTGCAATTGTCTCTTGCTCTTGCTTGAGCTGATCTGCCATCTTGGTCAACTTTGCTTCCATGTCTTTTATGTCCTCATTTGTTTTGTCAAGATCTGTCGATGGTTGATCACTGAGGAGAGCTGTCATTAGCTCCTTGTTTCTGTCCCTTAGTTGGTCTGCTTCTTCCATGCTCACCTTGAGCTGTGATTCGAGTACTTTGCTACGAGTCTGTATTCTTGTTTTCTCTTTTTCAGTTACTTCCAGTTTCTTCGTGAGCTCCAACACTTGCTCTTTCAGTTGGGCATTTTCCTTTTCTAATGTTTCGCATTGTGTTTTGGTTGTTTTTATCTCTTCCTGTTTCTTCAACACCTGAGCTTCTACTTTAGATAATTTCTTTGCCAGATGCATACCTTCCTTCTGAAGCTCCTGTTTGTCGAGCATGGCTTGGTCGTAATCTTCATCAGCATCAAGCATCAACTGTTGAGTGTCTAGTGCCGTGCGAATCATATCCTGCACCACAGGCTTGAGCTGAGCTATGTCCACGTTGAGCCATGTTTTTGGTATGTCTGGGGTTTCTCCTGTTTGTACATCTTGTCCCTATGCTACGTGGATCAGTTCGTGATGTGGTTGTCGAACTTGTAGTTGTACTTTCATTTCGGCTTCATCTTTGACCACTTTGCGAACCTTCGTGGCACTCCCTTGAAATGTTACATCCAGAGGGGACGGTTCTGCCACCACCCTTAGTGGGGTGAAGGGTTCTTCGTCTTCTTTTTCTTCTTCTGGAGGCTTGTCCTCAGATATCATTGCATGCGTCTCAGCGTCAGACTTGTCCTCCTTTGTGTGGGTGATGGAGGCATCCTTCGCTTGCATAGTGTTTTGCCCTTCTTCTTCTGCCTTCTCTGTGGTTGTATTCTGGTCTGCCAGCGATGGTCGACCTTTTCCTTTGTTGTCAGCTTGGGCTTCGTCATAATTGACTTCATTTAATTCGGCCCACTAGCCATCATCTTTCGATTCGCTTTGAATTTCGACATCTAATAATGATGTAGTTTGCTTCTCTTGGTCGTCTGATCCGGAACTCGAATTGTCTAGCCCAATCTCTCGATACCTGTGTACCTTCGTGAGTTTGCGCTTTGTTTTTTGAGCTTTTGCTGACTGCCGATAGTGATGACCCTGCACTGGTAGATTGATTTGTCCTTCTGTATATTTGTGAGTCTCCTCCAGTGCTTGAGTTAATTCTTCTTCCGTAATCTTTCTGGGTCCTTGAGTGGTGGTGGTAGGCAGCACATGTACTCTCTTTGGTTGTGGTGCTTCTTCCTCTTTCTGTAGAACTTCTCTAGGCCGCTTTGTACCTCTCATGGTTCCTCTCATCCGTGGTTGCGAACTTGTTTCTGTTTCTTCTGCTTGCTTGCTCCCTTTCTTTTGTTTAGGTACAGTAGCATTCTTGACATATTGAGCCAGCTCCATTGAAGATGGCATCTCCCTCAAGTACTCGCGCATGCCCAATGCATGGTAAATCATGATCGTGAGGGCAGTGGTTCCATTAAGGAATTTTTTATTTTCCCATTTCTTCTTGGCCTCGAACAATCTTTCCTGCACATATGGTGTGAGATTCACCTGATTGCCGATCTGTTTTATGACATGAGACAATAATTGGACAATAATTTTTTGAGGGGCCGTGTATCTGTTCATACTCGGGAAGCAGAAGTGTTGATGAATCAACCTGACTTCCTCTTCAATATCCACTCTATTAATGTCGACAAAGGTTCTAGTATTTGCTCCACGAATTTCTTCTTTGACCGAGTTGACACCATCTTTTTCCCATTCAAAAGCTTCCTTGATTAAGTCGTGGGAGAACTGAATGACTACCCATTCGCCATTCTTATCCATCACATTGGCTTCTGGCACCAATGGATCATGTAGTGCCGGTCGTAAAGTGTTCATGACCTGTGTGCATCGTTGGAAGTCCGGCTTGTAGATAGGTAGCTCAAAATACTTGTGAATTCCTGCTTTCTTCATGATATCGATTGTAGATGGCATTCCATGTAAAATCTTGAAGTCCTGGGACATGATCGGAAAGTGGTGATCCGTGTCCATGATCTTTATGTTGGCCAAGAAAAGATACTCTTCCACGGGCTGCTCATCTCTGAACCAATGTCCTTTTGCTTTCGTAAGACATTGGGGAGGAAATTCTTGGACCTCCTCTTGGATTGTAGCTTCAGAGTCTTCAGAAGCCATCTGCACTTAATATAGAGTATGAATTAGTATCCATATTTTTTTTAGAAATCTTCCTCCATGTGTTGATTAATAATTTGATATTGCTTCGAGTGTATGGTGCCGTCCCTTTCCCGTGGGTGTGAGAAGGGTAATACCTGAATTTTCATGTATTTTTATATTTTTTTTTTTGCGGAAAAGAAAACATAAAAGTTAGTCCATAGCCGAAGCGTTTAGTGATTTTTTGGAGTAATAATTTTATGTATGTACAAGTGCTTTCCCATTTCTCAAGGGAAAATGTGTGTGACTATCCGGAAGTAGAAAAAGGACGTGCCGAATGCTTGGCCTTGTAATATGGCCCTATCATGCATACTTTGGGTGCATCAGACACAACATGAGTGCAATCGGGTGCTTTGTCTCCTCGATCATCTGCTCCTCGTGGTAGTTTTGGTTTCCACGCCCATTTTGAGAACACTGAGAGAGGTCGTCGGTTTTTCTCGATTCGTATAGTTGCTCGTGTTCCATTTGCCTTATCCACAGTCCGATTGAATTTGACATTGCTTTGCGATCTTCTCAGATGATTCTTATGTGTTGGTGACTCTTGCCCTGTCTGCTGTGATATTTCCTCTTTTGTCCTTACATTCTGTTTAGCTGCTTGTAAGACCTTTTTGGGAATCCATATCTGATGTCGTAATCTTTGAGCTTCAAGCAGGGGCTTGGCAATCCATACCTGTACTGGTTCTGTTCGTTTGTAATTCTTTGTAGCCGGCTTGGTGATGTCCGTTTCCTTCTTCAAAACGCTTGTGGACATTTTTTGACTCTGTACTTGATCCTTTCGTACCCACATATATTTGGATGGTTGTCTGTTCGAGTATCTGCTTGTTAGTTTCCAATAGTGCGAACTTTGGATACTTTGAGCCTGTTTAGTAGAGGGCGTCTCCTCGATGGTTGGCTGATCCTCATTCACATCGGGTAGCTTCGACGCTATAGGGGATGTCGGAATGATTAAAGTTTCAGTTTCTATGCATTTGCTTTCTGAGTGTTGAGCAGAGTCGCTACTATCTTTCGTCGCTTCTTGAACTTCCTCTGATCTTGGTATTGACATGGCTTGGTTACATGGTTTCTCTTCAAGCAAGCTGAAAACCTCCTTATGCCCTATCGTGGCTGAAATATATCCTTGAGCCAGATGGATACATGCTTCTGTTTCAATGATCCAGTCTTGTCCTAGAATGAAGTCTTCTATTAAATCGTTATCCTCACATACTAGGACTCTTTGGTCCATGGAGGAATTTCCTATGTGGAGGGATACATTCGTCGTACCAATGCAGTCTAGGGTGTGACCTCCAATTCCTATTAGTTTTGCGTTTGTGGGATTCAATTGCAATTGCAGCTCGTCTGCTATTCTCTTTCGCATGCAGCTAAGGCCTGCTCCTGAGTCTATCAATGCGTCTATCAATGTATACTCTGTCGTGCCAATCCCTAGGTTTAGGTAAGGTTGTGTTTTACATATACCCGTTGTGTCACCATTTTTGACCTGATAGTTTGCCATAGGGGTGGGCTCTTCTCCTACTCGATATCTCTCGTCTCTTTCCCTTATCCACTCTTTCCGTTTTCTAATGCGTTCTAGTGCTTCTTGTTGGGCTTCTTCTCGAATTCGTTCTTCTTCCTTTTTCCTATTTTGAGCTCCCAACAGCCGCGCTAGCATTTGATCCGTCAATGGTTCCATGAATCGCTTCACTCGGCATCCACTGATGTAATTGTTAAGAATGTCTCCGTCTAGAGTGGCGAGATTCACTGCACCACTAGTGGAGATTCGATTTATGATCAGGGGTCCATATCCACGTTTCTGTAGTTTCTTTGCATGTTGTTTTAGGGTGTATACTAGGACTAAGTCGCCTTCTTTTAGTCCCTTATCTTTAATATGTGAGTCATAGTATGCCTTTTGTCTCCGTTTAGCGGCATAGATGCCTGCTACCGCTTGCAATCTAGTCTCGTGCAGCTTTTCAATTTGATCTAATTGCTGAGACAATTCATGACCGTTCCACTCATATTGCTGGGCTACTTTTAATGTAGGCACTAAGAAGTCAATTGGCAAAATCGCATTCTGCCCATACACTAGGTTGAAGGGTGTAGTTCCAATGGCCGTTTTATATGCCACTCGGAAGGCCCAAATTGCGTGATGCAATTGTTTGTCCCAATCTGACCTCCCATTATTGACAATCTTTGTCAATACAGTACAAAGTACTTTGTTGGAACTTTCAGCCTGTCCGTTAGCTTGAGGATGGTATGGGGCTGATTTTTTATGAATCACTAGAAAGTCATTCATTAGCGATTCAATGACTTCGTTTAAGAAATGAGTTCCTCGATCACTCACTATCTCGATCGGTAGTCCAAATCGTGTGAAAATGTGCTCAAAGAGAAATTTTGCTGTGGTTCGAACATCATTTTTTCGAGTGGCTTTTGCTTCTAACCACTTTGTTAAGTAGTCGGTGGCTACTATGATGTATTCCGCATGGGATCCTTTTGTAGGTGGGTTGATAGGTCCTATGAAGTCAATTCCCCACTTGGTAAATGCTCTCGCACAAACCATGGGTCTTAAAGGCATGTCATCTCTCCGAATGGGATATTTCGCTCTCTGGCATGTTTCACAGCTTCTCACATATGTCTCTGCGTCCATATGTAGAGTTGGCCACCACAAGCCTGCAAAGAGAATCATCTTGACCGTTCTATCTGCTGAAAAATGTCCTCCCGCAGCTCCTGCGTGTGCCATTTCTAATATGGGAAGATATTCTCCTTCATGCACGCATAATCTGAGTTGATTGTCTTTTCCTCTTCTAAACAATTGTTTCCCCATTATCACATAATCCTTGCTCATTTCTTCTAGGGATCGCCTTCTTGCTAGACTAGCTCCTATTTCGTGCTCTTTCGTTTTGAGGAATCGTACTAATGTTGTGCTCCAATTAGGCGCTATGGTAGAAAAAGGTAAGGACACGTGATCCTCTGGGCTAATTTCTTTGCATTCCACACAATTACTTACATGCTCGTGAACGTCCTTGGACATATCAGGCCAATATACGCCTAATCTTTTTAATTCTCGTATTGTTCCATGCATTCCTTGATGGGTTTTCCACTTGTTCACATATGCTTGGTTGATCAGTTGTTTTTGTTCATCCTCCTCTACACATCTGAGTAATACTCCATTTGATTCCTTGTAATACACACTTCCTGCGACGATGTGTAAGTTCCTTGATTGAAGAATTTCTTTTTTGCTATTCCTGTTGATTGGGTGTTGAGGGCCATGCGTAAGTATAGGGGTCAATTTTTCTGCCCACTTCGGACATACTTCTAGATTAAACAGATAAGCATCTGGTAAATCATCAGGCACTCCGCTAGGTGGCTCTCCGTGTTTTAACCTAGAAAGGTGGTCTGCTCTCACATGTGTGTTTCCTTTTTTGACTATTACCTCAAAGTCAAACTCCATTAGTAACAAGAACCATCGTACCAACCTTCCCGTGTTACAAGGTTTATTGACTAAATACAACAAAGCTTGATGGTCTATGAAGAATTTGAATTTGTTGGCTAAGAGGTAATGTCTAAACTTCTTTACTGCATAAACCATTCCTAAGCCTTCTCTTTCAGTAGTCGTGTAATTTCTCTCTGCTTGGTTTAATTGTCTACTCGCGTAAGCGATTGGATGATCAAGCTTTCCTTCATCAGCCGGTTGAGCCAGGATACATCCAATTGCATAGTTCGAAGCATCAACATGAATATGAAAAGGCTTGCTCCAGTTGGGTGATTTTAGAATTGGGACTGTACTTAGCCTCTTTTTAAGCTCGTTGAAGGCCTTCTCACACTCGTCTGTCCAAGTGAACTGAGTCAATAGACCGTATAAGGGTTTAGCTATTATGGCATACATGTGAATAAACCTACGGTAATATCCACAATGTCCCATAAAGGCTTGTACTTCCTTTGCATTCTTGGGTCTTGGTAAGTCCAATATGACTTTAATCTTATCCTCATCTGTAGATATCCCATTTCTTGAGACTATGTGTCCTAGTATTTTTCCTTGTCTTACCATGAAGACACATTTTTCTGGGTTTAAGCAGATTCTATACTGCCTACATTTGTTGAATATCTTCCTTAATTCCGGTATGTGATCGGGTCTTTGATTGGAGTACGTGCAAAGGTCATCTACATACACTTCCATGCTTTTTTTCAAAAATTCCTTGAAAACGTGACACATTAATCGTTGGAAGGTAGCCGGAGCATTAGTGAGTCCAAAAGGCATCACTCTGAATGCATACACACCCCATTCAGTGGCAAATGCTGTCTTGTGTTGATCCTCAGTCGCAATAGCCACCTGATTGTATCCAGAGAAACCATCTAGGAAGCTATAGACCTCTTTACCTGCTACCCTCTCCAATAGATGGTCCGTAATCGGTAATGGGTAGCTGTCGCGTATGGTGGCTGCATTCACCTTCTTCAGATTTATGCACACTCTCAATTTTCCATTTTTCTTAGGCACTACTACTAATGGCGATACCCATTCTGTGTGTTCTATCTCGTATATGAACCCTGCCGCTAGTAGTTTGTCTATTTCCTCCTTAATCTTCGCTGCATAGACTTCATTGTAGGTATAAGGACGTTGTTTGGAGGGTTTTGCCTCTGCTGTCATGGGTATTCGATGGGAACAAATAGAGGGTTCTACCCCTTTGAGATCTTTATAGGTCCATGCGAACACATCTCGGTATTCCCGGATAAGGTGTATGAGTTCCTCTTCTTCCTCTTCCGATACGTCTTTACCAATATAAGTGCACCTTTCTTCTCCTTCCTCAACCGTCACAATGATTTTTTTTGTTTGTTCTTTGTTGTCATACGCCTCTCCGTCTCGTGCTTCTCGTTTAGGCATTTGAATGGCTACTTTTCTTTCCTCCACTTCGTATCTTTTAAAATGTTCAGGAACTTCAAAAAGATCTGGGTCCGGTTCTCCTTGACTCATGTTTTCCTCCTGCTTGTGTATTGTCCCATTAGTTTCAATTGCTAAGATCTTTGTTGGTTCCTGTTCTTTCTGATTCCTAACAGTATTTAAGTAATCTTCTTCAGAGTCAAATTTCGGATCCATCTCAATGCTTTCATATTCCTCTTTCCACTCTTTTTCCAGGATTTCCCCTTCCTCTACTTCTTGAAGGATAACCATATAAAGGTTTACATCATAACCTTCCTCATCTATGCATTCGTTCATTGTCAAAACTTCCTCGTTTACGCATACGTCTAGAGTGGCCAAGATCTCCATCCATCCATGGGGTTCAAACATCTCATCAGGAAAAATTTGCGGCATATAAGTGGGATCCTCTACTGAGCGATAGTTATGATGTCCTACCGGCCAAGGCTGCCTTTTGCTCTCTTCTCTCTTGGCTTCCTTACACATCCATAACTGGGCATCCTCATGCATCCACGATTGATCACTCGATCCGGCACTATGAATGGATAGGTCATCTTCGTCTTTGTGGACTGGATTCCATTGTAATGGAGGGACATCTCGATACGCAAACGTGTGCAAGTTTATCTTGGTGGTATTTCCTTGATGTTGTAGGTATAAAGAATCCTTGCCCCAATCCTGAACAACTCGCATTTGTCTCATAAAGGGTCGTCCTAATATCATTTCGTAGTTGTTTGCTTTCTCGAATTTACAAATGGCTAATGTGTGTTCGAATTCTACTCCACAAGTGGTCAGTTTGATCTTTTCCAATATTCCTAAGGGTTTCTCTACATGACCATCTGCTAATTGGAGTTTCATGCGTGTGGGTCGTAAGGCAGGTTTTCCCCACTTTTCCCATATTTCCTTGGTGGCAATCCCTACTCCTGCTCCCGTGTCTAGGATGGCCTTGGTCATGTACCCATTGTAGGTGACAGGTAAGCACGTATTACCTTCATCTCCTTCACTAAATTCTCCTACTTTATCAACTGGAACTTGTATTGTGGAGTGGTTTTCTTTTTCCTTTCCTTTCATTTCTCCTTTCTCTGCCGGTGGCTCTAATTGGTCTGCTAACTGTCTCCATAGATGTGGTCTAAGTTGAAGCAACTCTTCCATCGTCAATTTACATTGCACCTTTGTTTTCTTAAGTTCTGTTAGGTTGTGTGAACTCTCTTCTGAGTTTCCTTTTTCTTTCCCATGCACTGTGGGTGCTCGTATTATTATTGACTCTCTTTCATATTCTCCCATGTAGTTAGGCAATGTTGAAATGCTCATGGTTTCCTCTCTTCCTTTATCAAACCTTGACACTTCCTCATATGCTTCCTCCAGGTTATGGTCATGGTGACTATCTTCCCCAACTATTACCTCAAAAGGAGGTGGACTGATTCCATCCTTTTTCCATTGCTCTTCTCTAATTCTTTTCCACAAGTCTTTGGACCAATCTTCCTCTAGGTCGGGCATTATGGATTCCTGTTCCCCTTGAAATTTCATTCGTTCATTTCGATCATCTTCCCGTCTAGGTTCCTTATCCTTAGGTTGGAGGCACTCTTCGTATAGTTCCTGTGCGATCCTTGTTTCCGGCAAACTTGGGATAGTTTTTTCTAGAGTCGCCTGTGCTACTTCTATGAGCTTTTTGCATATCGCCAGTCTTTCCTCCTCTAATTCCCCTTGGGGATAGAGTCTTTCATGTTGCTCTAAGTTCAGGCCCATTTTGATTCTAGCTTGGTATGCTTTTAACCACATGTCCAAATCCTCTGGTTTTGGGTCAGCTAGAATTGATCCTGGCTTCTTTTCCTCTGAGCTAATTGGTGGTGTTTCAGGGATCTCCTTATGTTTTTTTTGTGTACTATGCTTTCTAGAACCCTTCGTTTGTTTTTTGCTGTCTTGGCTCTTATTTCTTGCCCATTTTTCTTTGAGCTTTTCCCGTCTTTCTTTCCATTTTTGTACTTTGGTGTTTTGGGAATTTTCACATGAGTTCTCTGAATCCTCGACTATCTGAATGTTAGCGTCTACTGTTTTATTGTTCTCTGGTTTCTCTTCTGGTTGTTTTCCTTTTTGTTGTTTTGCTTGAGCTCTAGTAATAGCTTTCAGTGGTACAGTGTACTCCTTCTCACTTCCAGATCCTTCTAAGACCTCAATTACATTAATTGGTGCAGTGCCTTGAGTTTTTGTAGGGTTCTTAGGGCAATCTCTAAAAAGATGTTCTTTCCCACAATCACTACAATATCCTTCCCAAATCCTGGGTGGTGGAGGGTTGTAAGGTCGAGGACACTCCCGAATGAAGTGATCCCCTCCGCATCTATAACACGGTCCTCTCTGCACTGGTGGTCTAGTGGGAGGTCTCAATGGTTGTTGTGCTTTGGGCACTGTATACATTAAAGTTGCAGTTTCCGCTCCATAAGTTTGATCAAATCCTTCATATCCATAATAGGCTGCTTCATATGCTGGTTCATATTCCATCATGTTGGCTTCATATGGATAGTACTCTCCTGGTGAAGGTTCATACCCTTGGTTGGTTGATTCTACATTGGTCGCTATTGAAGCTGGTATTATGGCTCTTTCCAAGTTTTCTTCCGGTTGAGTATACTTCACAGGTACAGCTTGTTGAGGTTGTGACAGTTGGGGTCCCAATACTGGTTGTGGTGGTGGATACGATGCTTGCTCATATTGTCTTGAAGCTCCTACCGGATACGGGTTGTATCTAGGCATCTCCCTACCAAGCTCTCTAGGTGGGTATCCATAAGGTCGGTATTGGGGTGGATTGACAGGTCGTGTTTGCCTATTAAAGGGACAGTTCTCAGTTGTGTGATTGGTATATTTTTGCTCGATGTGGCAGTATGAAGAAGTCCCTTGTTGTTGCTGTCTGTTGTATGGATACGTCGGTTGTGCACCGTCTCCTCCTCTGGCACACAAGTGTGTGGGATGTTCTCCTCCACATAAGTTACACCTCCTCAACATAGGCACTCTTTGAGCTGGATGTTGGTAAGCTCTCTGTCCTTGGACTCCTAGTTTCTTTGCTAATAGTTCCGCTAGTTCTTCCATATTACTAGAATTGGACGTAACCGTACTTCTTGAGTCTTCTGATTTAGTGAGGTCGGTAGTACCTTTGAGGTCCTCAACAAGGTTATCTTCCAAGTCGATGCACTCTTGAAGACACTCACTCAATATTTGCAGCCTTTTCACATACACTAGGGTTCTTAGGGTCCCGTTAGAGAGTCCATCCAAAAATAATGAGATCATCTTTTGTTGAGTCGGTCTCTCAGCCATTGGGCATCTATCCACATACTGGTTGAATCTTCGGGCAGCAGTCTTCACAGTTTCATTAGGGTTTTGTTTAAAGCTATGGATTAAAGATGCAGAATTGTGTTTAATCCCTCTCTTTGTAAATTCTCCAATGAATTCTTGAAAGAATTGTTCCATGTTTCCAAATTGATTGGGATCTAGAGGTTGGAACCAAGTTAGAGCTGTTCCTGTGAGGGTGAGTCCAAAAGACTCATACTGCACAAAGAAGTCCTCTACTTGTTCCGCTCTTAGAACTTGTTTAAATTCGGCAATATGATCATATGGCTCCCCTAATCCATCATAATGGTTTCTCACGCACTTAGCTACTTGGATTGGTCTCAATCTTCTCATTGGTTCAGGCGGTCTGGGTATTACAGGGAAGACTGGGGCAGCTGGTCGTAATGGAGGCATTCCTGGCTGTCCTCCCACAGGTGGTCGTGGTCTGATCGGTGGTCGGAAATGGTTCCCCATCCCTGTGTGGGTCTGATTGTGTGTGTGCACTCCTGGAGTTGCAAACTGTACGTGAGTACGGTTGGGCACACTTCTTTGACTGGTCTGTCCTGATGTGGTATGTTCCGTCTCTTGTTGATTTCCAAAAGGATTTTGTGAGGTAGTTGCCTGCTCTCTCTGAGGAAATACAGGTGCACCCATATATCTCAGCCGAGCCCTGTCTAGGACACCTACAGGCCAGTATCTTCTTTGATTCTTATCTAGGTAAGTGAGTCTAGTTTCGTCATCTGGGTCTTTCAACTCATAGAATGTCATGGGGCTCTCTCCTATTCCTTGAACAGGTACGTCAGTTTGAAGCAATAAGTCTGCTCCGTGAATCATGTAGACTTCCAACAAGTAGTCGTCTTGAGGTATCAAGTCTCCTCTCAAGACCCGTGATACTTGTGACCTGCCTCTGGGGGTGGTCACTAACTCTTCAGAGTTGTCGGGATCCCTAAACTCTCCTCTTTCATTGATCCTCTCAGGAAATTCAGTTACTATGTAGATGTGACCCATTTTGTCAATGTAAGCACCTCCCTCGTATTTGACCGCAGGTCGTGGTATGATGGTGACATTTTGGGCAGTTGCCATCCTGGCGACAGACCTGTTTAAGCCATCCAGGTAGATTGGAATCTCCTCGGCATTAGTGGACACATATTGTAAGGAGGTACGGTAGTCTCCTTCAACAGTAGTCATGAAGTTTCCTGTTGGTGTAGGTCCTTGCATGTCTTCTGAAGCCATAAGTAACTCCTCTTCCGAGTCACTGGAAGTTTCTAAGTAGACTGAGTGATGACTAGCCTGGGCTGTACTTCCTACTGAGGATATGACACTCCTTCTACTACCTAGAACTCTTCCTGACCTCAAGTTCATTCACTCTCTGAAGCCTCTCTTTATGCTGCTTAGATTTACTTAGGACAGCTCTACCAATGATTCAGTTTGTTTGCCAAAAGAAGGGTTTACTTCTGGGCGATACCACACTTGGCGATACTGCTCTCGGCGATACGATACCAGAGCTCCAAACGATACGATACCAGACACCCAGACGATACGATATCAATCTGGTGTCGCGATGCTGTCCAGATTAACAGACGATACGATACCAGATATAGTGTCGCGATACTCCACTGGGGAACACCACGATACGATACCACCTCAGTAAGTGCAATCGCGATACTAATCTTGGCTATACGATACCACTATGGTGTCGCGATACCAAGACAAGCAGCCGACGATACGACACTTGTGAAGGCACGATCGCGATACAAAAGTAGTGTCGCGATATCTGAGTAGTGTCGCGATACCAATGTATCAGGCGATACGATACCACTCGGTAAAGTGAGGTCGCGATACTAGAAACTTAGGCGATACGACACCACAATGGTGTCGCGATACCAAGTATTAGTAACGGACGATACGATACCAGATATCGAGTGCGATCGCGATACCGACTCAGTGTCGCGATACCGAAATGGTGTCGCGATACCAAAGTAGGTATCCAGCGATACGACACATCGGGCGAGTGTCGCGATACAAGGGAATTTTGGTATCGCGATACCAAAACTCAACCGATCGCGATACTCAAGCCAAAAGCAAGATTTTTTTTTCAAACTTTTTTTACCCCCTTACTCTCCTCACTCTCCTCTTCCTTCCTAGACCTCTGTATCACACAATAAGATGACAATGATATCAGTTTTCCCCCCCCGCGATACTGCGCAGATTTTTAATCACTTGCTTGATCATTTTTAAAGTGTTTTTGACAGATAAATTGAGAGAATGATTACCTTGGTACTGTCTTGATTGCAATATGAGCTCAAAACCTAGCTTTAACAGCTTGAATGCCACGATACCAAACCCACGATACTGGTCGCTGCTCGCAAACGATACCAGAACACTGTGAAGTGTCAAATGAGCCAAATTTTTTGGTTTTTATACTTTTTTTGACTGAACTTAAAATTTTTGGGATTTTTGGTGATTTTCTGAGAATTTTGGCCTACTCCTACTCCTCTTCTCCTCACTTTTCCTCTCCCTCTAACCTAACCCTAACTCCTCCTTCTCTTCCCCCCTCCTATACTTAAACCTAAAACTTATCACACACACCTCAAGGATGAGAAGTGACAAGTGCTGAAATGGAATACTACTCGTCAATGGACAAATTCACCTCTACAAGTACGATTCGATCACACTTGCTCCCTAACTATCACGAAGGCACCTTGGTGGAGTGACTCCCCGGCAACGGCGCCAAAAACGTGTTTACTTGAGCCACAATGACTCAAGGACTTGTACCAATGAGACTATACCTCGATTGCCATACAAGTGCATATAGTGGAGTTCTTTTCACACATTTAATTATCAATCCTAAGGAGTGACTTACCAAGTGTATGAAGACATGTGCACACGTGATAGAAAATGGAGTGAGTTAGCTATTCACGCATGAGAAAAGACTAATACTACCCACACCTACTGAAATACTGAAAGTGTTGCCGCAAGTCTCTTTTCAGCAGTTTTGGTTTTTTGAGGTTTTCTCCCAGCCCAGAACTCCGAACATAGGCAATAGGGTACTCGTTTCGAAGCTCTCGACGAGACGAATCCAACGGTGGTGGTTTCACTCAATTCTGACCACTCTGCTGCAAGTTATGGCAGAAACAGTGAATTACGGGAATCACTAACACCCGCGTTTTTGCTTCTCCTAGCTTACGCACGCACTACAGCCACTCAAAACAAGGGGAAAGGGGTAGACAACAGTCCTACACTTGCATTTCAAGCATCACACACACATACAAGAGCAAAACGAAGATCAAAATCAGCAAGGAAGAGGCAAACTCGAGAATTCAGAAGTGCTCCTTCTTCACAATGACAAGAAGTCCTTTACAATGAGTCACTTTTGACTTATATACTAGTGCCCTAAGTTTGGTCCTTTCATACAAGAGACCGGCACTTTATTCACTAAAATGCTAACTTCCTACGATTGTACATGGGTAATTCACTAATCTTCTGTGGGGATGCATCTAGAGGACTCCTCTAGTGCATTTACAATGGAAAATATATACAAGAGTGGTTATAATACAAAAGTTGTGTGTCCAAATCGGAAAAATTTTGGGGCCCGTCTTTTTTCTCTGCTTTGTGCGCTCTTTAGCTCTGCAACAAGGTGCTATCTCTTGGATATCTCGTCTTCAAGAATGTACAGCTGTTTCCACCACAGAAGTAGAGTATGTTGCAGCAAGTGAGGCATGTAAGGAAGCATTGTGGCTTTCCCGTCTTGCTTGTGATATGGGTTTACCTCAGCACGTACCTCGCTTGCTCAGTGATAGTCAAAGTGCCATTGCTTTGGCTAAGAATCCGGTCTATCATGCAAAGACCAAGCACATTGAGGTGAGGTATCACTTCATTAGAGATTGCTTAGCCACTGAGCGCATGATTCTTGAGAAGGTTCACACTCGAGATAATGCTGCAGATGCTTTGACTAAAGCTCTACCACAGGATAGCTTTCGACACTGTTGTCACTTGATGGGGGTTACTTGATTCTTGATCTTACACAGACACTTGTATACTGTGTAACATGCCCATCAGGTGGGAGGTATAGTTTGTATACTTACACTCGGGTATTCTTTATCATTCTTTATTTTTCCCCCATAGTTACTTTGGCCATATTGGCCTTTAGTGGGAGATTGTTACCGTTAGTGTCCATGTGAAAGGCCAAATGGCCACCGGACACTTCCTTGTATATGTTCTTTAATAAAACATATAGTGGCCTGGTCAGTCACAGATTGTAAGTTCGACCGCATTCTTAAGACCTAAGAAGTCTATCTTCATGCTCCCTATGTAGTGTGTTTTTCTGTGTATTCTACTGCATCTGTGCGAAGTACTGTGTGCGGCCTCAGGAGCTCGGTTTTCTACTCCGGGCATATCATCATGGAGCTCTCAAGAAGGAGAGCGCATTGTGGTGCAGCGGCATCGAACTACTTCATTTTTTTGCTTTTGGATCAAGCTTCGTCCTCAACTCATCTGGAACATGTACATATGCAATACAACCAAAAACTTTCAGATATGATAAGTTTGGCTTTTTACCTGTAAACTTTTCTTCACGTGTAACTTGATGTACAACAACAGTCGGAGTTCTATTCATGATGTATACAGTAGTATGAGCAGCTTCTGCCCAATAACAATGAGGCATATTCTTCTTAGCCATCAAAGCTCTTGCTATTTCTGTAATATGTCTATTTTTGCATTCAACAACACCATTTTGTTGTGGTGTGTACCTGCAAGAAAACTGACGCCGAATTCCATGATTTTTTAGAAAATTGTTGAACTCATTTTGTATTCACCTCCTCCATCATATCTTAATGTCTGAATATACTTCCCTGTTTGCTTTTCCACCATAGCATTAAAAGTCTGGAAGTGAGTGAACACCTCACTCTTCTCTTTCAAGAAATATACCCATACTTTTTTTGTATGGTCATTAATGAAAGTAACATAAAACCTGCAACCACCCATAGATGTGGTCTTTGCACGATCCCAAACATCTATATGTACTATTTCTAGTATGTTCTCATTAACATGCTTGTCATGTGGAAATGATGCTCTTGACTGTTTTCCAAATTGACATGCTACACATACCTTTTGCATCTCTGCAACCTTGAAATTTGGTAGTCCATGGACAATCTCCTTTGACTGCATCAATTTCAGTCTTTGCAAGTTTGCAGGTCCAATCCGTTTGTGTCAGATCTCTATATCAGCAATGACTCCTGCACCTTTTGCAAACATGGCTGCATTCATTTTAGGAATTTTCACATTTAAGGTGAACATCTTGCCCACTTTGTTTCCTTTGGCAATCAATCTTCCATCCCATTTGTATTCTTCTACATATAACCCATCAGCATTGAACCTGACTTGTAATCCCTAGTCAACCATTTGTCCAACAGAAACCACATTCTTTGTTATATTTGGAACATGCAACACATCAACACGATGTTTTACCTTCTCGTCCTCCATGGACAATGCTATGTTTCTTGTATGCTCGATAGGGTGTGATGTGTTATCACTTGTTTCAACATATCCAAGAACTAGCGATTTCTATAAAGTACTAAACCATTCCGCATGACTGGTCATGTGATTTGAAGCACCTGAATCAGCATACAAGACATTATGATTCAATTTGAAACACCAGCAGACGTTGTATTCATCATGTGATGTTGAACCATGAAGAGCTTCTCAGAATCATCTACACTCGTGGATGCATAGTTGTTTTGCTGCCTTCTGTTATTTTGATTCTTCAACCTGCAATCATGTTCAAAGTGTCCAGACTTGCCACAATTCCAGCATCCTTTACTGTCATTACCTGAATCATTTCTTTGGAAAATTTTGCGACCTCTTTGGCTCCCCCTGCCTCAAAATTGTCCTCTTCCTCCTGCATGATTATGTTGTTGACCTTGGTCTTGGTTACTATTTCCTCTTCCACTTCCGAAACCTCTACCTCTACCTCTTCCTCTGCTAGAGTAGAATACCTGCTCAGAATTGGGCTTTCCTCGGGAGTTTGAATCCTCACCAAGATTTTTTTCTTCAATAATCAGCATGGATACCAAATCAACAAAATTCGGAATATTTTCTCCGGTCTGTATAGAAGTTCTGAACTGCTTATTTGCAGCTCCTAAACCATGAAGGCACACTTCCACCTTATCATCATCATCTACATTCACGCCAATAGATGGAAGTGACTCACATATGCTTTTGATTTTTAGGGTGTAGTCACTTACCGACATGCCCTTCTTCTCCAATGTATGCAGCTCATTCTTGAGTTGCAATTTCCGTGCCTTTGTATTGGTCTCATACAATGTGACCAAACTTTTCCAAGCCTCTTTCATAATGTTGGCATCCTGTATGTGCCCAATCATGTTATCCTGTATGCTAACAGATAGCCAATACATTACCTTTCGTGCTCCTTGATTCCATTCCTCATATGCTCTTAACTGGTCTGCAATTCGATTCCTCTCTGGTAACTGCGGAGCATTTTCGTTCTCTCCTTCGATGTACTTCTAGTAGCCTTTTCCCATCAGGAAATTCGTCATTCTAAATCTCCAAGCATGAAAGTTGTTCTTGTCCAGGTTATCGCTCGTAAGCTGACTCATTCCATCTATGTTTGCCATTTTTGTAGCTATTCACAACACTGCAAAACACTACAAGCAACACTTATGCTTGAACACTGTCGCACTATGATCTCAGAAAAACACAGTTTTCATGTATCAACAATACACGGAATCACTTGAAATTATGGATCTGGAATATATGAGTGTTGTCGAACACGAGACAAGTTATAGTTTTCGAAACTGACTTGGTTTTTTTGTGGGACCCACATTTCAGGCTCCAAACGGAGGTTGAGATGGCTCCAAAACTTTGATCTGACAAAAACAAGTGACCCTAAAGGGTTAAGTATTGAAAATATTTTGAGGTTTTCCTTCATGCCAATTTTCATAGCAATCTAAGGTTGTTTGTGAATCGCGCTTTCTCCACGCCTTCTCATGTACTCTACACCGTCGGCCTTCTCCACAGCCACAATGGCTTTGATACCATGTCAAGTGGAAGGAGATAAGGAAGAGAGCTCACACACACACACACTCTCACAATCAAAGAGAAGCACACACTCAGATTGAGGCAAGGAAGAATGATCTTCTTCTTCTTCTATTACAGAAAAAGGAATGTACAAGAATGACCTGAAAACAAGAATACAACTACTACAATATACAAAGACCAGTACATAAGGAAAAACCTAACATCTGCGAATGAGTGAGTTGGCAAGAAACAAATGTGCCATCACTCTCGGGAGATAAATCTAATAAAGCTCAATGAAGTGTCCTGAATGATAGAGAAATGTGTGCAAATGTGTATTGCCTTGAGGATAACTTAGGAGATGAATTAGAACTTTCTAAACTCTATAATGATTCATATTGTTCTAGTAGTTTCACTTCCAAACCCTCAACATCAATTGATGAATTAGCAAAAGAAGTGGCTCAAAAGCAAGGATCCTTGAGCAGACAAACCCCTAGGATGTTCTTAGTAAAACAATGCTATAATTACAGAGGAGATCACATGGCCCATGTTTGCCCCATAATGGCTCAGAATTTAGGAAATCCATCTGGAAAGTATTGCATTATAGAGAGAAAATATGCTAACCAAACGTTGTAGGATTGTCCCTACAACAAACAAGCAGTTAGGAAGAACTACCAACAACCCTATCAATAGCTAGGGAGATATAAAAACCAATACTAACACTAGCCATACTATAGGCCCCAACAACCGTACTAGCCACATTACCAAACACAACTGAGACTTCAACCCGTATTACATCAGCAACCACCACCCCCTCCCAATGTTATTTCTGTCAAATATGTTGCAATAGAGGAGAACGTGGGCAAAACAATAGTGTTGTATTCCCCAATTATCTCAAAAAGTGACCATATTGCCCAAAGTTATGACTTGACCCATGCAAATAGCCCACTAGCTTACTACATGGAGTCACCTGAGCATAACAAAATCTATCCATACGAAACTTCATTAGAAGCTAATTGGGAGCTCGAATACTCCATTGTGATGTATACAAATACAAACCCTAGGCCCCAATTAAGATAGAAGAGAGCTCAAGAACCTAGAGGACCATGTTACTAATGTCACAGAGATCACTTCATTTGTGATTGTCCACTCCCTCCACAAGTAGTCATTCAAGGATTTTGTCCCGATTGTGGAAAGGAACATCTCTTGAGAGATTGTCCTTGGAATCTAGTCGACATACAAAAGATTACCCCTATCAATGTTATTGGCTTGGTGTTAGAATCAAATGGAAGTGTGACAAGTACTACCCATGTAGTCATTCAAGGATTTTGTCCCGATTGTGGAAAGGAACATCTCTTGAGAGATTGTCCTAGGAATCTAGTCGACACACAAAAGATTACCCCTATCAATGTAATTGGCTTGGTGTTAGAATCCAATGGAAGTGTGACAAATACTACCCATGTACAAGTAGTCACTAGGGCACATGATCTACAGAAGACTTTAGGTGTAGTCATTTTGTCTCGATTGTGGAAAGGAACATCTCTTGAGAGATTGTCCTAGGAATCTAGTCGACACACAAAAGATAACCCCTATCAATGTTATTGTCTTGGTGTTAGAGTCCAATGGAAGTGTGACAAGTACTACCCATGTACAAATACTCACTAGGGCACAGGCTCTACAAAAGACTTTAGGCATAGAACAGGAGAGGAAATCAGAGGGAAGTGAGTTAGAAAGTATTGGAACATCAAGCTTGCACTATGCTTGAGGTGGATATGCTCTACATCACATCCATCATTTGGATGGTGCCATATATGTACCTTGAAGAATAGCACTTATGTGCACATTATTTATTTGTATTAATTAGTTGATTACTTATAATCATTTCTTGTAAGGTTCAAGGTATTTACCTTTGTAAAAGGAAAGATTAAAAGGCCTAAAATCCACAAGTTAGAAGTGTTCGAGATTGATTCTCAATCAATCAATCAAGAAGTAGATATGACTTCAACTTTCTCTTTTGTTAGATTGCAGGAAAAAATTCCAATCAATCTAAACTTCCAAACCTACCTAATTTTGAATTCAAATTCATGAAGAAAAGGTGTGGTCATATCCTCAAAAGTCTATATAAAGACGCCAAAAAAATTGTACGTTAATTAGAGTGTTGATTTCAAGCAATACATATACTCTTTGATCATTGCTCGATGCCACTTCTATTCTCTCCTCCTTCTTCCTCAAACTCAGTCAACTTGCAGAGATTTTTGATCTCTAGAAAGCTCTATATCCAACGTTGCATTCATAAAAAAGGTATAACTATCTAGTTTATTTCTACAAATTTGCAAGTCATTTGGTTGAGTAATTTCAGAGAAATCTGAGTTTTACAGTCTTGGGCTCAACCTGAGAAATTGGGATGACATCCAATCAGTGTTAAGCTGACTGATCTTTCATTAGTTGTTATAAATTAGGGCTCTTGTGCATTTTTGCAATCCAACCCTATGTATGAAACTCCCTTAAGAGTAATGTTTCCAATTGTAATTATGTTGGTTGCAATCAATGTTTGGAGTCACAACTTCCATCCATTTTTAGAAGGTTTTTGTGAGCTTCTCTTTTGCATCAACTTGTTCTTATTGATGTTCCAAAGTAGCTATTAGGTTTTATTGAAATAACCACAATCCTACAAGTTCTACTTTACATATCCAAATAGCTAGGTAGTTTGTTGGACCAACTTCATGTTGAAAACAATGTCACATCAGTCTAAAATCCATTTAGGGCAAAAACCCTAATTTTGGTACTTAGTCATTTTTGGCACAGAAATAGGTAAAATTTTTATGAGCCTATTGTATATGACATGCAGTCATCAGATATTAGATTTGGGAGAAAAACCTAACCCTAATTTTCTGTTGATTTAGGGTTTTGACCTCATATGATAGCTCTCAGCATGAGGATCATAAAAATGTTGTCAGATCATTCATCAGGTAGTCAAAAGTGTGAAAAAGCAGGTCAAGAAGTTATTTTTAAAGTTGCTTTTAGCTAACTTTAAAAATAAAGCAAACTCACTTAAAATAAAGCAAAAGCAATTTGAAAAGCGATCTGATAAAACACTTTTTTGTGAGTTTTTCACATGGAGATTTAAAACCTATATAAGAGAGTCTTGGGTCACTTTGTTAGACATCCTACACCAATAAAAATGCCAGCTTTGGTCCCTCAGTAGAGGTGGTGCTCTAGCACACATGGGGCAGGTGCACTCTAGGAGCATGTTGAGGAGCAGCTCTGGAGTACTTCTTGGAGAAGAGTGTGCTCACACTCTTGCTTATGGAGAGGACATACCCATCAGCAACTTGGTGGTGTGGATCAACCATCTACATAATGTATTTGAAGATTGTCTTCTACATGAAGATTTTGGTGTACTTCAAAGACATTGGATGGAGGTTAACATAAGATTTGCGTCTTATGTTAAGAATTTAGGTACATATTCTCTTTATGCACACAAGTACTACTTGGAGTTTATGGAGGCAATGGCATCCATATAAGGAGGAGTCCTATTCGGCATATCTAAAGGAGAATCAATACATGCATGCTACATGCACATTTGGATGAGGTGTTAGAGAAGGTGTTTTCACATGAGTATGAGGATTTCTAGCAACATGTTAACATTCTTTGATAATTTTGTATGTATGTGATGTTTCACACACACATCTGATTTAGGGTCTTCCATAGCCTAAAATCAGATTAGGGTTTGATGATTATCAGTTTCCAACTGATCTTTCCTCTTTCTATCACTCATATTCACTCTTCTATGACCTATCAAGTCAGACATCTCATACATATTCAGATTTCTGTTCCTACATCTGAATATTCTTATGACTTTTGTACATTCACTCATTCATCTATTTCTGTTCACATAGAGTGGTTGAGATTTTGACTCCCACATTGTAAATTGACATTTGTATATATGATAGTGTGAGTAAGCAGTGGCTTATGTAACACTTTACACATGTTGTCTAATCTTCTCTATCTTTGTCTCATCATTTGTATGATTAAGTGTGGTATGTTCATGTTTTGTCAATATTGGAAGATTGTTGAAATGTATGTTGTAGATCCTGGAACTATGGAACTTGGACATGTGATATTAGTTATGAGCCTTCTAAATTTCCAACATTTTGGTATCATAGCATTCAGGCTCTCAGATTCCCAGGTTCCCAGACTTCCAGGTTTACAACATATGATTTAAGAGCATCTTCTAACATTTGACATTTGGCATACACACTTAATCTAGATGAGTAAAGATTTGAGAATTAGACAATTCAATCACATGTTTATTTATCAGTGTGGAGTATGAAGTTATGATCTATTAGCAGCTGAAAACTTTTGGAATAGTATGAAAATACTTTACAAAAGTATTGTTTGAAGACCAAGACTTAATGAAGAGAAGGCTACTTCAAATTCAAAGAAAAACAATGGTTTGGAGAAGATGAAGGAACCAGATCAACATCAAACCACAGGTATTAGTTTCTACTGTCAGATTATCATTTGTAGGTCATATCTTAGAAGAGCAGTTATGAAGAGATTTGAAGGATTGAAGAAGTGCTTTCAAAAACTTTCATATTTTGAAAGTAAAAGCATTAGCTACATCAAAACTGCCAAGGACAAGGAGATTAGATGAGTTTTGATAATCTCTTTCATGGCAAGAAAGCTCATCTAAGAAGACAAATTTGGAGATGAGATGAGTTTTGTTTTCAGCCAATCTTGTGTTTTAAGTTGGTTGGAAGTTTTTTGATGAGATTGTGTACCTAGAGAGGTAACTAGAGAGGTAATTCAACATTCAACCAAAAGATTGGTGAATTTAGTCATATCAGTCACATTTGAAGTAGAGTTTTGATTCAGAGAAATGAGGAGATGGTAAAACATGATTCTATGTTCACTTCCATTTGTATACCATGTTTGTTTTGTCTCTTACTCTTAGTAATAGAGGAAGAGAAAAAATCATTTGAAGAAGATAAGAGAGCTTGCTACTTCAAGATGAAGAGAACAAAAGGTATGGAAGAGAAGTTTGAAGATGTTGACGTCATCAGGTGGAAGAAAGATACAGAAAAAAAGAAGGTCCAACAATTCCAAAGGGAAAGTAAGAATTCCTTTTCTCTTATATTTTCCATATACTTTTCCTACTTTTATCCTCTACATCCAACTCTACATCCAAAGACAAGTCTAAAAAAACATCTTGTGCGCAGCAGATATATGTTTTGACTCATATGTGTATGAGTTATGTTTTAGTTGAAGCTTTTGAGCAGACAATGATATGTTCCCTCAAAGAATTCTTGGAGTTTCAATTTAGAGCTAGTTGATATATGACAAGTTGCAGAGAAGTATATTTCTTCTTTATTTAACTCTTGAGGTAAAAGAGTATTTGTAGCAGATGTTGAAGACTTGAAGTGAGGTTTTTGGTTTGGAAAAGTTACCTCATATTGAGAATATTCAGTATATTAAGAAAATTAAAAAATTTTCAAGCTAAAACTTCAGAAATTTCAGTATTTTCAGAAAATTCAGAATTTTAGTATTTTTCAAGAAAATTAGAGATTTCAATATTTTCTGAAAATTCGAGAAAAATTCAGTTTTTTGATGTACCAGTCAGATGGAGAATCTACTTTCTATGTTTGTCTTGTTTTTTGGATACATGCTTGTATTCAAAAAGGTGTTCCATTAGATCCTATCACTTGATTAAGAAGTGGAGTTAGCCAAAAAAAGTCAAGCAGATACTTTCACATTTCACCCGGGTAGAATATGAAGATATGAAGTATCAACTTGAAGCTTTTGGAATTCTGAAGGTGAGAGTTTGTCCACTTGTGTTTCAGTAGAATTTGCAGATTCTTGAGAAGGATTTAGTTGAAGAAAAGTTTTACAACTTTATGTAAGAAGCATGGACACTTAGAGACATTCACGTAGCAAATCAAACATTCAATTATGAAGGTTTAATGAGAGCAGATTCTACACAGGTATTTTGTTGGAGATATCTTGATAGATCTTGAATGATCTTGAAGATCTTGAGTATTTATGAGTCAATTGTCTATCCTTTGTTTGTAAAGTTCTTAGCATTGGAAGAAGTAAGTCAAAGATTCAGATTCTATCAGATTTGTGTTGCAAAGAAATAGAAGAAGATACTTGTTATATTACAGAAGATTATGAATCCTAAAGTGCTTTCAACAAAGGTTTTTGTTATCATGTAATAGATCAACTAACCTTATTCTATAATATGGAAAGCTGAGGAGTGACAGTGAAAGCTATTGGCAACTACAGTGCTAATAAAAAAGGGTTAAGATATTTTGTTTCAGATACAGGTATTGATGTTAAGGAAGCAATACAAAATCACTGAAGATCAGATTTATTGAAAGAAGAAGGACGTCGAAGATTTCATAAAGTCTGATATACTTTGAAGAATACTGGATACTAGTGTTAAATAATCTAAGGGGTTGATTAAACATGAAAACTTATTTTCAGCCATATGTGAAAGAATGCAGAATCATACCTACAGGTATTCCTATATTCCTTTGTCAGTTTCTCTTTATGTTCTAGCTTTTGAAGAAGAAGGAAGAAGGAGAATGTCTAGAGAAAGTTCATGTTAGGTGTTCCTATTCAGGAGAAAGTTCGAGAAACTTGATATTTCAGAGAGGTATGTTTCAGAGGTGCGCACATATATGTTTATACTAGATTATGAAGGAAAGAGGTATGAAAGACTTACAGAGAGAACAAAGATAAAGACAAGATGACATCATAGATATGAAATTTTGGTAAGACTCATGTGTTGAGTTGAGTATAGTTAGAGACGAACCAGCTAGTGTTCATAATCCACTAAGTTGTGAGTTGTCAGTCACAAGTCCTAGGATTTAGTTCTTCATTATGTTTAGTGTATTTACATGACACAGTAGAAGTACATTGAGAAACGTTTCGTAAGGTAAATGCAAATATGTGGATCTGAGTGTATATTTATAGGTTTGAGAATACAGGAGATAGCAACTTCAATGTCAGTTCATGCTACATATGTTGTCAAGCAATGATTGCTTGATGTATACACTATTGGATATCTAGTTTGCATATTTTCTCAGGTATTATGGTTCATATTCAACAAATTTAGTGTTGAAGAAGACTTTTGATGAAAAGGTTTGAAGGTCAATTAGGGAGGACAACTTTGAAGTTTATGACAGTTTGCAGATGAATGAAGTTTCTGATCCAGTTAAGTTTGTACCAATATGACATTGCAGAGGGGGATTGTTGGAAAACAATTTTGGTACTTAGTCATTTTTGGCACAAAAATGGGTAAAATTTTTATGAGCCTATCTTGTAGAGCTTGAAGAGAGCTTTCCAATGGTATATGACATGCAATCATCAGAGATCAGATTTGGGAGAAAACCATAACCCTAATTTTCTAGTGATTTAGGGTTTTAACCTCATATGATAGCTCTCAGCATGAGGATCATAAAAATGTTGTCAGATCATTCATCAGGTAGTCAGAAGTGTGAAAAAGCAGGTCAAGAAGTTATTTTTAAAGTTGCTTTTAGCTAACTTTAAAAATAAAGCAAAGTCACTTAAAATAAAGCAAAAACAATTTGAAAAGTGATGTGATTAAAATAAAGTGCTTTTTTGTGAGTTTTTCACATGGAGCTTTAAAACCTATATAAGAGAATCTTGGGTCACTTTGTTAGACATCCTACACCAATAAAAATGCCAGCTTTGGTTCCTTAGTAGAGGTGGTGCTCTAGCACACATGGGGCAGCCATGGTGCACTCTAGGCGCATGTTGAGGAGCAGTTATGGAGTACTTCTTGGAGAAGAGTGTGCTCACACTCTTGCTTATGGAGAGAACATACCCACCAATAACTTGGTGGTGTGGATCAACCATCTACATAATGTATTTGAAGATTGTCTTCTACATGAAGATTTTGGTGTACTTCAAAGACATTGGATGGAGGTTAACATAAGATTTGCATCTTATGTTAAGAATTCAAGTACATATTCTCTTTATGCACACAGGTACTACTTGGAGTTTATGGAGGCAATGGAATCCATATCAGGAGGAGTCCTATTCGGCGTATCTAAAGGAGAATCAATACATGCATGCTACATGCACATTCGGATGAGGTGTTAGAGAAGGTGTTTTCACATGAGTATGAGGATTTCTGGCAGCAACATGTTAGCATTCTTTGCTAATTCTATAAGTATGTGATCTTTCACACACACATCTGATTTAGGGTCTTCCATAGCCTAAAATCATATTAGGGTTTGTTGATTATCAATTTCCAACTGATCTTTCCTCTTTCTGTCACTCATATTCACTCTTCTATAACTTATCAGGTCATGCATCTCATACATATTCAGATTTATGTTCCTACATTTGAATATTATTGTAATTTTTGTACATTCACTCATTCATCTATTTCTGTTCACATAGAGTGGTTGAGATTTTGACTCCCACATTGTAAGTTGACATTTGTATATATGATAGTGTGAGTAAGCAGTGGCTTATGTAACACTTTACACATGTCTAATCTTTCTCTATCTTTGTCTCATCATTTATATGATTAAGTGTGGTATGTCCATGTTTTGTCAATATTGGAAGATTTCTGAAATTTATGTTGTAGATCCTGGACCTATGGAACTTGGACCTCTGATATTATTTATGGGCCTACTAAATTTCCAACACTTCACTACTTGACAACTCACTTTCCAAGCGCCTCCAAGCTTCTCCAACTTCTTTGAGTGGTATCAGAGCAACTTCAAGATGGGAGATGGATTTCCATCACTGATTGAGAAGCTTGATAGACACAATTATGCTGCTTGACAAATCAAAATGGAGGCTTATTTGGCAATCTTTCACCACAGCCTATGATCTCATCATGGATGTGAAAACTATAAACTTTAAAATCTTTCTTGGACAACTCTTCAATCAAGAGGCCAACAATAGCATGAAGGAAGGTAACTCCTATCATGGTAATTCAATTAGTGCTCTATATGTAGATAAGAAGGACAAGAAGTTGAAAGGCAAGAAGAAGGAAGAAGATGAAGAGGAGACTTCCCAAGCAGACTTTGCAAACAAGAGCAAGTGGAAAGGGAAGAAGAAAGGACCAAAGCATGACAAGACCAAAGGCCAGAATTTTCAACCTTGTGCCATCTGTGATAAGACCAACCACACCACTTAGAACTGTTGGTTCAATGGGAATACCTAGAAAGGAAGTGGAAGAGGTGGATATGGTAGCAATAGAGGTAGAGGTGGACATAACTTCAACAATAACAATAGAGACCATAACAGAAGGTACTACAACAATTATTCTAAAGATCATCAACATGAAGACTCATTTCTTTTGATGAATCTAAGCCACAAGGAAGGTGAAGAAGATGATCATTTATTATACATAGATTCGGGATGTTCAAATCATGTTGTAGGCAACATAGCTCTCTTATGTGATTTGGAAAGTCTAAAGCATAGAAATGAAGTTCAAATAGGGGATGACACAAAGCGTAGTGTGGAGAAGACTAGTATGTCAAAGTTTCCAATGGCAGGAGAAATATTCTAATCAAGGTACTCTATGTTCCTACTATTACAAAAAACCTAATAAATGTAGGCCAAATAGTTGAAAAAGGCTTGCAAGTTAGGTTCACCCAACACAGAGCTTTTGTGGAAGATCTATGTCAAGGCTTCAAGAAGATAGCCAGAGGTGAGAAGCATGGTAGGCTCTTTACTTTTGAAGTAGGAGAAACCAGAAACATAACTTTATTCAACTTTGGGTCTCAAACCCTAAAAGAGCTTGAAGTGTGGCATAAGAGGCTAGCTCATGTGAATGAAAGAACCTTAAAGGATATATACAGGGATCAAAGTGTTCTTGGATTGCCAAACATAACAAATCAACAAATGATCAACATATGTGATGCATGTCAGATTGGGAAGGCACAAAGACAACCATTCAACCATAAAGGCTACATCCACAACAACTTATTGGACTTAGTACATACAGATGTATGGGGGACAAGCCAATAACCTTCATTGGCAAGTTCAAGGTATTATGTCTCATTTACTGATGACCATAGTAGATGGAATATTCTGTACTTTATCAAGAGTAAGAATGAAGCTGCTTCAAAAAGTATCTAGCACATGTGGAGAATCATATAGGTAGATCACTCAAGAAGCTCATATCTGATGTAGGGTGAGAATACTTCTCCAAAGAGTTTGATGAGATCTTACAAGATAAATGTATCAAAAGGGAAGTGAATACTAGGTACTCTCCTAAATTAAATGGAATTGCTGAGAGAAGAAACAAGACATTGGTTGGATCAGCCGAAACAATGCTTGAAGAGAAGAGGTTGCCACATTATCTACGGGCGAAGGCTATTTCAACTATTGTGTACCTTGTCAATAGACTACCATCCAAATCACTTCAAGGTACAACTCCTTATGAAGCATGGTATGGAAGAAAACATTGTTTAGCTTATGTTCATGTACCATCACAAATAAGAGGTAAGCTAGATGAAAGGGCAACAAAGGTAGTGTTTATTGGGTATGATTCAACTCATATGGGTTAAAGGTTCTATAATCTTTCAACCAAGAAATTCACTACAAGTAGAGATGTGTTTAAAGAACACAGGTTTTGGTATGATGAAGACAAACAAAAGGTAACTCTACCATATGATCTTGATTCTGATTCTCATCAATTAGGAAGCAAGCATGATACACAACTTCAGGATCCAAGAAGTGATAAGATGATGACCAAGATGAAAAGAAGAAGGATTACAAGATATGGAATTCAAGAGGCAGAGCAAAGATGCAAGAGTGTGGAGAATGCTCCAAGCAAGCACCTAGAAGGTCAAGAAGGGAGAAAAGACAACCATAAAGGTATGGAGATGTATTTGCTTGGAGTTATAAGGACTTGAAAGGGGTAGACCCTGATATATGTTCACATACGATCCCCATGACCTCAGACGCCAGACCCTCGAAACAGAAGCCCTACACATACAACGATAACTATGCTGCTAAGATCAAAGAGGAGATAGATCGACTGGTTGAAGCCGGATTCATCTATGAAATTGAGCACACTGAGTGGGTATCCCCCATTGTAGTGGTGCCCAAGAAAAATGGAAAGCTGCGTGTGTGTATTAACCTTAAAAAAGTTAATGCCGCCATGATTAGAGACAATTATCCGCTTCCTATCACTGAGCATCTATTAGAAAGGGTAGCAGGCAAGGAAGTGTACAGCTTCCTAGATGGGTTTTCGGGCTACAATCAAGTAGCCATTGCTCCAGAGGATCAACATAAGACGGCTTTTGCCACGGAGTGGGGCATATTTGCCTTTCGGGTAATGCCGTTCGGGCTTACCAATGCACCGGCTACCTTTCAAAGATTAATGTGTCACGTGTTTAAAGAGTTCTTGAGGAAGAATTTGGAAGTCTATGTTGATGATCTTTGCGCTCATTCCAACATTAGACAGACCCATATACCCGAACTCAGACAGATCTTTGATAAATGCAGAGAATATCAAGTCTGCCTGAACCCAGAAAAGTGTGTTTTCATGGTCAGGCAAGGCAAAATTCTAGGGCACATAGTGTCTAAGAACGGCATATCCACTGACGAAGAGAAAGTGAGAGCCATCGCAGAACTACCTAGGCCAAAGAACGTCAAGGAAGTACAGGCTTTCATGGGGCATTGTGGTTACTACCGCCAGTTTATACACATGTACGCCATCATAGCAAAGCCTCTGTATGGACTTTTGACTAACTTTGAGTGGACTGACGAATGTGAGAATTCCTTCAATGAGCTTAAACGAAGATTGTGTTCAACACCAATCTTGACCACACCAGATTGGAATAAGCCATTCCATGTCCACGTGGATGCATCCAATTATGCTATTGGGTGTGTACTCGTGCAACCTACCGGTGAAGGTAATATTGATCTTCCAATTGCCTATGCTAGTAGACAATTGAATGCAGCTGAACGAAATTATACCACTACGGAGAGAGAAGGACTAGGCATGGTATATGCAGTTAAAAAGTTTAGACATTATTTGCTCGCAAATAAGTTCAAATTTTTTACTGATCACCAAGCTCTACTGTACCTGGTAAACAAGCCATGTAATACGGGCAGATTAGTAAGATGGTTTCTCTTACTAATGGAGTATGACTTTGAGGTAGTAGTGAGGAAAGGCAGAACTCACCTGAGAGTAGATCATCTCTCAAGGCTCACATCAGGAGAAGCCCCACAAGGAGTGTCAGATGACTTATCTGATGCTTACTTGTTTAACTTGGAAGTTGTACCGCAGTGGGCTAAGCCATTAGTGCCAGTATTAACCTACGGGCCTAACCACTCAGTAATGGCCACACATGATAGAGAGGTAGTAAAAGCCCAAAAGTATCACATCATGGCAGGAAGTATGTACAAGCACACGGATCAAGGGATCTTGGCTTGTTGTGTGGAAGAGGACGAGCACGCGAAGTGGTTGCAATTAGCACATGTAGGTGCATTAGAGCAACACTACTCAAAACAACGAACCCTACAAACATTGAGGAGACTTGGAGTGTACTGGCCAACTATGGAAGCAGACGTCCATAGAATGTGCAAGGAATGCCCAAATTGTCGCACTAAGCCACCAGTGGAACATGCCACCCTTTATCGCGTGTCTCTAGTGCCAGACTGGAGCAAGCCACTAGTGGCGTTTCTGAGGACAAAAACATTCCCTCAAGATATGACCCTGACGAGACAAAGAAGTCTAGAACAAGAGGCCCTAGATTACTCACTCATTGGTGATAATCTATACAAGCGCGGAAAAGATGGTTACCTGAGACTATGTGTTCATGAGAGTGAATATCTAAAGATCTTGGAAACTGCTCACCAGGGTGTAGCAGGAGGACACTTTGGTCCAGATAGGGTGATCAAAGCAATTCTATTTGCAGGATTTTGGTGGCCCACCCTTCACATGGATGCACATACCTATGTGAAGAGGTGTGAGATTTGTCAGCGAACCCAGTATCCTATACGCAAAGATGAGATGCCACTGAAGCCTATGATGGGCGGACGTGCATTCTCTAAGTGGGGAATAGACTTTGTAGGTCCTATTAATCCCCCAGCTAAGGGCTCACATGCTGAATATATCATCGTGGCCACAGACTATCTAACCAAGTGGGTAGAAGTGAAAGCTACTACAAAAAATGATGCTCAAACAACAGCAAAGTTCTTATTTGAAAATGTGTTCACAAGGTACGGATTGCCAATAGAGTTGGTGAGTGATAGAGGCACACACTTCTTGAATGAAGTCATAGAAAACCTTCTCCAAGAATTCTTGGTAGTACATAAGAAGTCTGCCCCCTATCACCCTCAAGCTAATGGCCAGGCTGAGAGTACAAATAAGATCTTATGCAATGTACTGACAAAATTAGTGAACAATAAACGCTTTGATTGGGACAAACAGCTACACCATGCTGTTTGGGCATACCGAGTGGCCTATAAAACGGTACTCCAAGCCACACCCTTTCAGATGGTGTTCCGTCAGAATGCGGTGCTACCCTTGGACTTTTTGATACCTACATTGAAGGTAGCACAAGAGCATGACTGGACAGGCCATGAACTCTCCTCTCGAATTTTTGATCTTGAACGTCTAGGCGAAACACGATTGAGAGCTGCAACAGGAATCTATGCAGCGAAGAAGAGGCAAAAGGCATATTTTAATAGACATGTGAAGGATAAAGGCTTGAAAGCAGGAGACCTAGTCCTAGTCTACACATTGAAGCAGCATGCACGAAAATTAGAGAAAAGAGGCTATGGACCTATGATCATAAATAGAATTTCAACTAGTGGGGCAGTACAACTAGCCACTTTGGAAGGCGATATTCTCCCTAGCTACATAAGCAGATGTAGAGTCAAGTTATACCAAGAACCCTTGACTGAAGAGATGTTAAATCGGCTCAACACGTCCAAGAAACGTAAAGAGGAGGAAAAACGAATTCGAGAAGAAGCACAAGCAGAGGCCTTAGAGCGCATCCGACGAATGAAATTGAGGAGGCAAGGGAGAGATCAGCCTATGATTGACACTTAAGAGTCTCCAGGCTATCACATGGCCATGTGCGAGGCTTCAGGTGAACGTACCCATAAGATAGTGGATCGGCGACCTTTTGTAACCCTAGAAATAGGACAAAGATACAGCACAACAAGGGTGAGAGCTTTAATTGATTCAGGAGCAGCCACTAGTGCAGTTCGGCGTTCTTATTGCCAGCAGCTGCAATTGGAGGTAAAACCCCTAGAGGCATATCTGATAGGATTAGGAGGTGTTGAAACCCCTTGCATGGGAGAGGTGGATCTACCCCTCTACATTCAGGAGGTACTAATGCCAATAAGAGTGCTAGTATGTGAAGACGAGGATCTTACTGAGCCTCTTGTCTTAGGCCAAGACTGGATCTATGATCACGCAGTCAACCTCAACCTAAGAAGTGGACTTCTTTAGGCTTGGGTAGGCCAAAGCCGTCGTACGATTGAATTAGAAAATCAAGCACTCAAACCAATAGAACATGCACCAACTCCTGGTCCCTCCAGGAATCCACATAAAGATAATGATGCTCTTCTTGTCCAAACTTCTATGGTGCAGAGGATTGTCAATCTTACCAAAGGTACAAGAGTCAATGAGGAGTTCGCAGCGGGGTCAAAGGAGATTCTAAACATGAAGACCAAACACTATACAACACGAAGGAGGCCATTGATCAAGAAGCAGGAGCGCCAACTAGTGCAACACGGAGTACCTCGTGGCGCGAAGCAGATCTGGATACACAAGGGTGGAAAACCCACAACTCTAATAGCAGACTCTCGAGGAGACAACAAACAAGCCACACCATCACGGACACAAGTGAAGGAGTACCCTAGGCAACCTCCTAGGCACACCACGTCTATTTGGGTCCCTAAGCGGTCAAGGAAGGCTAGCCCCAATGCTAGATACATATGGGTGCCCAAGGCCTGTTTACGAGCCCAAATAGCTCCAACTCTAGTTACTGGCATAATTCAACACTCACAAGTCCTCTCGGCGAACAACGCAGGAACTCTACCTAAATACCACCCTGAACCACACTTAGTCAAACCGAGGAATGTCTGGAAATGGGTGCCCAAAAGGTCCCAAATCCATCACACTCTAGTTCATAACTCTCTACCTGTCTTTAGCTCTAAGAGCTACGAACCCTCTGGCAAAGTTTAGAGACTTAAACCATGTATCAAAACCCCTGACCCAATTTTTGTAAATCCATCCACTCTGACATAGGTGCATTCGGAGTCCATGGCATAACCAAAGTAGGCATCTAGGATGATACTGACCTCTAATCACCACTCACATCTATCACAAGCACTTCACCTCTGACCACTAACCTTTGGGATTGTCATGTTAGTATTGTGAAGGGAACACCATTACATCCTGTTTCCTATGCAACACTAATGTGCCTTTCTTCTTCTAGCAGATAAGCACCCGATTCCCATGGCAGCAGCAGCAGGCACGAGTTCTCAGGCAGGCACCAACACTCAAAGCAATTGGGATACCATGCCTGTGGAGGTTCCACTGACAGCTAGGCCAGAGGAGCTTTTGAACGTAAGAAGAATTCCCTCGGATCCACCAAGTGGCCTAACAGAAAGAGTAAAGGGGCATTCTCACTGGTTCAATGAGATGCCAGGAGATTTGGGAGACGCTGATCATATCTGGGAATCCAAGATGGAATGTGGAGGAGTGTGGTGGACCTTCCAGTTCTTCTCACGAGAATTTGAAGCATTGCAAAATGCAGCTCCTCTTCAGGATATTTGGCAGAAAGCGGGATGTTGACAGGATGCGGGAAGAAGCAAGTATGGACACACATGCAGATCTAGCACTGAGGCAACCCTTCATTTTTTTCACAACCCTCACATCATTCTAAAGTGATTCTCATCACTACAAACCCTTGTAAATATCATTTCACCTTTTTGTAGCTCCATTTTGTACAAGCCGAGGAGTCCTCGAGCTTGGGGAGCCTTAGATGTAGTTGCCTGTCAATTTTCATAATTTTTAGATCTCGTTTGGGCCCTCAAATAAGCCCCGGAACCTAATTTTTAACTAGGCCGGACACTAGGTCTGGACAGGGCCAAAGCTTGTCAAAAACTATAAATAGAGCTAGAGAGCTCATTTTTGGGGCTAGCTTCTTGTAGTTTGAGCTTGTATGAGAACTTTCTTGCAATAGAAGTGATTCCATTGTCTTACTCTCTTTGTTCTTACCGTGTGTGCGCGTGTGTGTGTATGTGTGTGCATGCTTGTGTGCTTCTCACTCACGCACTTGTGCTTCCACTTGCTCGTGGTCTTCATACCATCCTCACGTCTTCCCGGATTGACATTAAAGGAGGTGCTAGTCATCACTGAGCTACACCAAATTTTGGCGCCGTTGCCGGGGATCGAGCTTTGAGGACGAGCGTGTGATGGTAAGACGTAGAGAGGACGCGTTGGAATGGTAAGTAGTAGGTAAATTTCTGATTTTTTCTCCATCTCCATCTCCATCTCCATCTCCACCTTCATCTCCTTCTCCACTATACATTCCCTCTTCCTTTCCATTCTCCTCATTTCTTGTGTGCGAGTTTGTGAGAGAGCGAGAGTGCCTTGTTGCTTTGTGTGTTTGTTTTGCATGTTTCTTGCAGGTACCAGCTCCATCATCATCTCCAGCAAGCTCAGCAGGTACGGAATTTGTCTGCACAGTCCCCGAGGCGTCAAGCTCGAGCTATCGCGACACTTCGGAAACTTCACCCTATCGTTAATTTGAGTGCACCACGACATTGCGCAGGCCTAGGGCTCCTAGAATCACTAGATAGAACAGAAAAATTCGCCATATCCCGAGCTATCGCGACACCTCGGTGTATCGCGACACCTCACGAGCTATCGCGACACCTCGGTGTATCGCGACACCTCACGAGCTATCGCGACACCTCGGTGTATCGCGACACCTCACGAGCTATCGCGACACCTCGGTGTATCGCGACACCTCACGAGCTATCGCGACACCTCGGTGTATCGCGACACCTCACGAGCTATCGCGACACCTCGGTGTATCGCGACACCTCACGAGCTATCGCGACACCTCGGTGTATCGCGACACCTCACGAGCTATCGCGACACCTCGGTGTATCGCGACACCTCACGAGCTATCGCGACACCTCGGTGTATCGCGACACCTCACGAGCTATCGCGACACCTCGGTGTATCGCGACACCTCACGAGCTATCGCGACACCTCGGTGTATCGCGACACCTCACGAGCTATCGCGACACCTCGAGCCGACCTATCGCGACACTTGGGGGTATCGCGACACTTCACGAGCTATCGCGACACTTGGGGGTATCGCGACACTTCGAACCGACCTATCGCGACACTTGGGGGTATCGCGACACCTCACGAGCTATCGCGACACTTGGGGGTATCGCGACACTTCGACCCGACCTATCGCGATACATGGCCTTAACGCACGAAATTTTAGAGTGAATTTTTGGAGTAAATTGAGGTACAATTGAGCTTAGTTTTGGTCACATTGGAGTAACATTAGAGCCTTAGAAGTGGGACAAGACCTAGGAACCTGTGAGGAATTCCCTGAACCCTGAGAGCCTGTTTTGACCCCTATCTGCCTGAATGGTCATAACTTGACCATACGAACTCCGATTGATGAGATTTTGGTCTCGTTGGAAAGCTCGTTGAGAATCCTACGTGGACCTCGACTGGTTTTTGTAAGAATTATACGCGGAGTTTTAGAACATGCATTTGTAAGTTGACCTTTAGGTGGAACTAAGTGGTTCTCAGATTCAGGGGGTACAGTGAGCTACTCCAAGGGGGCTAAAATTATTGAAGTGTGTCTTTCAAATACTTGTGGCAATAAATCTATACTAACTGGTGACTTTTTGCAGGAACTTTGTGGGCACTCAAGGCAATCAAAGCAAGCTAGCAAGGGTGAGTACCGAGCTTGGGAGAAGGCTTCCTGGGCTTGCGTAGCTGTCTGGTCAACCAGCTGATTGAGGTTGGAAGATCTCATAACCCTCCTTTGTCAACTCCTAGCCTAGGCTAAGTACGACTTAGGTGTGGTAATTAACTAGGGCAACGTTAGGCACGAATCAAGTCCAAGAGAATTAATCAACCAAGTGCAAGAAAATAAATAGGTCTTAAGTGCGAAAACCCTAAGGGACAAAAGGTAAACGGGAATCGATCACTCATCAAGTGCGGAAATTCACTTAAGTACTCCTGACGACGCAATTTCAGACAAGACCATAAACATAATATTCAACTAAAAAGAACAAAGTGATTGGTGCAAAATCAACCTGCAACGAGAGCGTGCTTGGGTTCCAGGGGGTAAATAAATCAGGCATATGAACCTTAGATCAGGTAGACACTTAGGCCGAGACAGACGAAGCCTCAGATCTTCTGAAGCTAGTGTCAATCACACTGCCAGGTCTTGGGCCCAGCAGTTGAGTGATTACCCATACACTCCCAGATCAGAAACCAGTGATTCTGAAATGTCCTATCACATGGAGAGACCAGTAGGTAGTTCAGGGTTGGCTTATCTAGAAAAGCCAGAGGGGCCTTATAAGACTCAATTGGAATATATCAGGACGAATCGTCTAGGTGCTCGCATCTACGAAGACGGACTGAGAAGATCAGTGGTCCAGATTAAGAACCCCGACCAACCCCATGGAATAGACCACCCGGTAGTCAAGTTTGAGAATGGAGCATACCTAGATAAAGAGGGGACTATATATGTAGTCACCACTCTTCCTGATAGAACTGATGAGTTTGGAAATGTGATTGCGGAGACCGACATGGGTGATATAGAGCAAGGGAACTTAGAGAGAGAGCCAAGAACTCCCCGTGGTAAGTCTGTCTTGACCAGAATCATGACTCCTGAGCGGATTCCACAGGATAATAAAAGCATAGATCTGCTTTTAAATCGAGAAACCGATGAGGCTTTTTGGAGATATAGATCTTCTCAACCTCAGGAGGTGAATGCCCTCACAATCTATGAGTTTAAAGACCCTGATAGTCCAGGCCAAGTAACCTACCTAGACACTGCATCAGAGAGAATCTTCGTGGTCACTGAGCAGGGCAGACATGCCTACACTTGGAAGGGTGAATTTGTTTTTCCCCAACCAAGGTCTAATGTGTCCTTTGGTCACCAAGGAGCTGGGACCTCCCAATCTCACGGAGCTCAAAGAGATAGAAGTAGAGACAAACCTGAGGTAAGTTTTGCCAACTCCCTGGGAAGAGAAAGAACGGGAACAGAAAGGAATAGAGTGGAACCTGAGAGATATAGAACCCCATGGAATCACAGGGACATTGACGATTTTCCTTTGCCAAGGCCGAGAGAACACACTAGGACCCTACGACCAACTCAACTGGTGAAGTCCATGAAGAATTATTTCGATGGCACGGGAGACCCTTATGACCATGTGGCAGAATTTCGACAAGTGTTGAAAGCTGAACAGGTGGAAGACCTATTCACACAATATAACGCTTTCGGTCTAACCCTTAGGAACACTGCCCTTACGTGGTTCCAACCGCTGAATGAGAGGCATTTCAGAAACATAGACCAACTCTTAGAGGCATTTATTGTTGAGTTTTCTAAGAGTGGAATCAGGCATAACACCTCCTCACTAATTCATAGCTTCAAACAAACACCTCAAGAGACGGTCAGACTAGCTGGAAGAAGATTTAGACAGTACCTGGAGAGATGCCCTATGCCGGAGTTACCCACACCAGCCAAACAAGTGGCCTTGTTCCTAGACGGATTGTTGAGCACTAAGCTCAGGTCATATGTGTACCTGAAGGACCCTAGAACGATAGAGGAGTGCGTGCGCATGTGCATAGACATTGAGGACAATCTAGGTGAGGAGTTAGAACTATCAAAAATCTATAAGGATTCTGATAGCTCTAGTAAACAGACATCTGGTCAATCCACATCCATCGAGGAACTTGCAGAGAAGGTAGCCCAAAAACTAGGCGTCTCTAGCAAGCAAATTCCGAGATTTGCCCCAGTTAAGCGGTGTTACAATTGTGGCGGCGAACATATGGCAAGTGTATGCCCCATTATGGCCCAACCTCAGGTGAATCCTAGTAGCCAGTACTGCACCATAGAGCGCAGGTACACCAATCACACGGCACAAGACTACCCATATAACAAACAAACTGTTAGGCAAAATCATCCTCAGCCATATCCACAACATGGTAGGTACCAGAATCAGTACCCATCACCACAATACAACAGACCGCAACAAACTTATCAGCCACCTTATCAAGGGCAGCAGAGACCTCAACCAGTCCTAGTGCAGCAACCCCCTGCTCCAACCAATGTGATCCCAGTGAAATATGCATCTACTGAAGAAAATCCGAATAGAGCCATAGTCCCAGTCACCCCATTGCTATCAGACAGTGATCCCAGTGACCATAGTTTTGACCCCGCACATACTGATAGCCCACAGGCTTACTACATGCAGTCACCCGAGCATAACGAGTCATACTACTATGAGGACCCAAGTGAAACTAGTGAGGAACCGGAGTATTCTAATGTCATGTACACAAACCCCAACTCTAGACCTCAACCTAGGCAGGTACGACCTCCATTTCCTAGAGGACCATGCTTCAGATGTCAGGGAGATCACCTTATACGTGATTGTCCACTGCCTGCCCCCACACAGCCTCAACCAGTAACCATTCAGGGCTTCTGTCAAGATTGCGGGAAAGAGCATCTCCTACGAGATTGCCCGAAGAACCCTAATAACATGCCTAAAATCACTCCTATCAATGTCGTTGGGTTAGTTGTAGACTCCACAGGGAGTGTGACTTCCACTGCACCTGTGCAGGTGATCACAAGAGCCCAGGCACGTCAACAACACCAAGGTGTGGGTCCCGAAAAGAGCCCCGAGGTGAGTGAAACAGAGAGCCTACCCAAAAAGAGAACTAACGCCTGGAAGGATAGTCGTGAAAGAATGAAGAGGCAATGGGCAAAAAAGATAAACGAACTTGAAGAAAGCGTGAGAGAAACCAAGGCAAAAATCACAGAAATCACATCTCAACCGCACTCCCACACACTTCCACCACTACCATCCCCATCATCCTCCATTTCTCCACCCTCTAACACACCCCTCGTACCCCACCCACCACCCCGAGTAGGATCAGTATTAGCTGACCCCACTCCTGAAGGCTTGGACATGATGTTCAAAGCCTACCAGGCCCGACTTCAAGAAGGGCCAACAGCTGCAAACCTAGACAAGAGTTACCCTAGAGCAGATTTAGAGATTGAACGGATGAAAATGTGCATGAAAATGGTAGAACAAGCTCAAGCTATACTTGAGACTAGTCAAAAGTTCAATCAGACCAACTCTGTCAAGCCGGATTTGCATTTCCAAGGCTTACTAGAAAGATTAGAGCAGTTGGTAAACAAATCACAAGTTTCTTTACCTCCACAGGCTCAACCAGTTGTTGAAAGAGGAAGCTCACCACAAATGGGAGCTTATGTTCCTAATTCTACGGATGCTGGAATACCTCCTTCAATACAACAGTACTCTCCAGAGTTCTTGCGGGAAATACAAGAAGAGAAATGGGCCAAGGAGAAGGGTGATTCCCCTCCCATTCCTGAGATTGATGATCTTCGTGATCAATTTCCCCAAGACATTCCCTCTATCTATGGGGATCAAGCAGAGCAACAAGAGGATGAGAGATTAGATTTTGAATCTAATTCTTTACAAGAGTTGCCTCATTTCACAGGCCCATGGGAATCTGAATCTCTCCAGATCAGAGCTCCCACGATATTGGTAAGAAATGAAGACTCAGTGATTCCCAGGAACACTGATGTTGTGAAGAACACTAAGGTTCAATGTCACCCCACTGTAGAGGAACTCCTCAAGGCAAAACCGGAGCTCTGGAATCATGTGAAGGATCAGGTCCCAGAACTTGAATCCAATACACCAAAAGTAGGCTCTAAACAAAAAGTACCAGGGATACCTCTCGACAAGATAGGAGACATGAGCGAAGGTGAAGAAGGTAACACTTATCTCCCGATCACCTACCAAGGTTACACAACCAAAGCAATTGTGGATTCGGGTGCCGGTGTTGCTATTGCGACCACCTCCCTGTGGAAGCGATGGGGCAAACCCACCTTAAGACCAACAAGAATGAAACTTCAAATGGCAGATGGTCATTTTGAAAGACCTCTCGGATTGCTTGAAGGGATAACTCTAACCACTTGTGGTGTAGAGTTTGAACATACGTTTGCCATATGTGACTTTGAGAAGAATAATGTTTACGAGATGATCCTAGGAAGACCCTTCCTACGACAATTACAAATAGTACAAGATTGGGGAACCAACTCCTTGTACTTACAACACTTAGGGGTCACCACCAAGGTCAATCTGAAGGATCACACCTTCAGAGATGTACCACCCCTACAGTGGAATCCTATCCACAAAGCGGAAGAAGACTCTATCTCCGTGCATTCTGGAAGTTCACCTGAACCATCCTGGTTGCATGAAGATACTCACTTATGGATGTGCAAGGTCGCAGAGGAAGAGGAAAAGCGCCTAAAAGCGAGAGAAGAAGGAACTTCCCCAGGGAATAGACCAATAAAAGACCCAGCCTATACACCAATGATATTTCCAGATGAGGAATTTGAGCCTCATGGTTGGGCAGAAATCTTAGCTACCATGGACATTGCAGTCAATGAGGAACAATGGACACCCCATTGTGATGAGGAGGGTTATGATATTTCAGTGTTCATGTGTCAGCCCTTGTTGGAAGAGTGTGATCCTAGTGAGTCCATAGAAGAAGAAGAGAGTGACGATGATCTAGAATCCATTGTGATGGATACTTACTTTGACTCAGAGAAACACTACTTAGAAGACATAGGAGTGTTAACCCAAAAAGAAGAAGAACCCCTTGCGAGTATTAAAACGATAAGTTCAAAGAAAGGAAGTGAAGGAGGTCAAAAGAAAAAGAAAAGGAAAGCAGTGAGACAAGAAGAGGAAGAATCATTGTTTGAAGTACCAGAAAATTTCAAGAAATATGAAGTGGAAGACCGGAAAATTTTGGTACGAATGCCTAAGAGAGAGGCCATTATAGGAGAAGCATATGACAATAAAGAAAAGACCAAAAAAATTGTAGTGACCATTGAAGGGAACGAAGAGCGATGTACGTACATAGGAGACGACCTAAGTGCAGAAGAAGAAGCAGAGCTTGTAGCTCTATTAAGGGAATATAGGGATGTGTTCGCATGGCATTATAGAGACTTGAAAGGAGTAGATCCAGAGATTTGCTCTCATACGATTCCGATGACCGCTGATGCTAAGCCCACCAAACAAAAACCCTACACATATAATGACAATTATGCGGCCAAAATAAAAGAGGAAATTGACAGGTTGATTGAAGCCGGATTCATCTATGAGATTGAGCACACTGAATGGGTGTCCCCCATTGTGGTGGTGCCCAAGAAGAATGGGAAATTGCGAGTGTGCATTAACCTTAAAAAAGTCAATGCCGCTACGATCAGAGATAGTTATCCACTTCCAATCACCGAACATCTTTTGGAGCGTGTTGCAGGCAAGGAAGTTTACAGCTTCCTTGATGGATTTTCAGGTTACAACCAAGTAGCCATTGCCCCCGAAGATCAACACAAAACGGCCTTTGCCACAGAATGGGGAATCTTTGCATTTCGTGTGATGCCATTTGGGCTCACCAATGCACCTGCAACATTCCAAAGACTCATGTGTCATGTCTTCAAAGAGTTCTTGCGGAAGAGCTTAGAAGTATATGTGGATGATTTATGCGCCCATTCCCAAGAAAGAAGTTACCACATCCCTGAGCTCAGGCAAATCTTCAACAAGTGTAGAGATTATCGAGTGTGTCTGAATCCAGAGAAGTGTGTGTTCATGGTACGACAAGGTAAGATCTTAGGTCACATCGTTTCTAAGAATGGAATTTCAACAGATGAAGACAAAGTGAGAGCAATAGCAGAGTTGCCCAGACCAAGGAATGTTAAAGAGGTACAAGCCTTTATGGGCCATTGTGGATATTACCGTAGGTTTATCCACATGTATGCCATCATAGCTAAACCTCTTTATGGGTTGTTAACAAACTTTGAGTGGAACGAGGAATGCGAGAATTCTTTCAACGAGCTGAAAAGACGTTTGTGCACAGCACCAATATTGACTACTCCGGATTGGAGCAAACCCTTTCACGTCCATGTAGATGCCTCCAATCATGCAATAGGATGTGTGCTAGCACAACCCACAGGTGAAGGAAACCTAGATTTGCCGATAGCATATGCTAGTAGGCAATTAAATGCAGCTGAACGAAATTACACCACAACGGAGAGAGAAGGCTTAGGCATGATATATGCTGTGAAGAAGTTTAGACACTATCTATTGGCCAATAAGTTCAAGTTTTTCACTGATCATCAAGCGTTACTATATTTGGTCAATAAACCTTGCAATACAGGTCGCTTAGTAAGATGGTTCCTCTTACTAATGGAATACGACTTTGAAGTTGTCGTCAGGAAAGGTAGAACCCATCTTAGGGCAGACCATCTTTCTCGCATCACTTCAAGAGAGCCACTGCAAGGAGTGTCTGACGAATTGCCCGATGCTTATCTGTTCAATTTAGAAGTTGTTCCTAAATGGGCAAATAAGCTGGTACCAATCCTAACCTTCGGGCCGGCAAATAAGAATGTGAAAACCAACAAAGAGGAAATTGTAAAATCATTAAAGTATCAAATCTTGGCTGGAAGTATGTACAAGCAAGATACAGAGGGAGTGTTAGCTTGTTGTGTCGAGGAGGATGAACATGCTAGTTGGTTGCAACAAGCCCATGAAGGACTGCTAGGGAATCATTACTCTAAACAGCGAACTTTGCAGAACCTAAAACGCTTAGGAGTGTATTGGCCTAGCATGGACAAGGAAATACAAGAGTGGGTTCACAATTGTTCAGTGTGCCAGGAGAGACCCCCAGTGGAGCATGCCACTCTTTATCACGTGTCATCAATCCCCGATTGGAGTGCTCCATTGGTCGAGTTCATGAGATCGGGAACATTACCCAATCAGGCTAGTCTTGCAAGAAAACGGAGCATGGAGCAAGAGGCTCAAGACTATGCCTTAGTAGGGGACAACCTATACCGAAGAGGTAAGGATGGTTACCTAAGACTGTGCGTACATGAATCAGACTACCTGAAAGTCTTAGAAACGGCACACAGCGGTGTTGCAGGTGGACACTTTGGGCCTGATAGAGTAATTAAGACCATTCTATTCTCAGGACTGTGGTGGCCCACTCTTCATATGGATGCACATACTTATGTGAAGAGTTGCGACACATGCCAACGTGCCCAATATCCGACAAGAAAAGATGAAATGCCCTTGAGGCCAATGATGGGAGGACGTGCATTTTCAAAGTGGGGTATAGACTTTGTAGGTCCCATCAACCCCCCAGCTAGGAACTCCCATGCAGAATACATTATTGTAGCCACTGATTACCTTACAAAGTGGGTGGAAGTAAAAGCCACGACAAAGAATGATGCTCAAACAACGGCTAAGTTCTTATTCGAAAATGTGTTCACTAGATATGGGTTACCAATAGAGTTAGTTAGTGATAGAGGTACACACTTCTTGAATGAGGTCATTGAAAATCTCCTTCAAGAATTCATGGTGGTACATAAAAAGTCTGCACCCTATCACCCACAAGCTAACGGACAAGCCGAGAGCACGAATAAGATCCTGTGTAACGTATTGACGAAACTGGTCAATAATAAACGCTCTGATTGGGACAAACAACTTCACCATGCTGTTTGGGCATACCGAGTTGCCTACAAAACGGTACTCAATGCCACCCCATTTCAGATGGTCTTTGGACAGAATGCAGTGTTACCACTAGATTTCCTAATCCCAGCTTTAAGAGTAGCACAAGAGCATGAGTGGAATGGACATGAGTTGTCCTCTAGGATCTTGGATCTAGAGCGTTTAGGTGAGACGAGGCTACGAGCAGCAGCAGGTATCTATGCTGCAAAGAAACGGCAAAAGGCATACTTTGATGCCCATGTGAAGGATAAGGGCTTGAAGGCAGGAGATCTAGTGTTAGTCTACACATTGAAACAACACGCAAGGAAGCTAGAAAAGAGAGGCTACGGACCTATGATCATTAATAGGATCTCCACGAGTGGAGCAGTACAACTAGCCACTTTAGAGGGGGATGTCCTCCCAAACTATATTAGCGGGTGCAGAGTCAAGCTGTATCAAGAACCCCTCACGGAGGAAATGCTAAGTCGACTCAATACTGCTAAACAACGTAAAGAGGAGGAAAAACGAATTCGAGAAGAAGCACAGGCAGAGGCCTTAGAGCGTATCAGACGAATGAAGCTGAGGAGACAAGGAAGGGACCAGCCTATGACTGACACTCAAGAGTCTCCAGGCTATCACATGGCCATGTGTGAGGCTTCAGGTGAACGTACCCATAAGATAGTGGACCGACGACCTTTTGTGATCCTAGAAATAGGACAAAGAGACAGCACAACAAGCGTGAGGGCTTTAATTGATTTAGGAGCAGCCACAAGTGCAGTTCGGCTCTCTTATTGCCAGCAGCTGCAATTGGAGGTAAATCCCCTAGAAGCATATCTGATAGGATTAGGAGGTGTTGAAACCCCTTGTATGGGAGAGGTGGATCTTCCCCTCTACATACAAGAGGTCCTCATGCCAGCAAAAGTGCTAGTGTGTGAAGACGAGGATCTGACTGAACCTCTTGTCTTAGGCCAAGACTGGATCTATGATCACGCAGTCAACCTCAACCTAAGAAGTGGACTTCTTCAGGCTTGGGTAGGCCAAAGTCGTCTCACGATTGAATTAGAAAATCAAGCGCTCAAGTCAATAGAACAGGCACCAACTCTTGGTCCCTCCAGAAATCCACACGAAGATAACCATGTTGTGCTTGTCCAAACTTCTATGGTGCAGAGGAATGTCAATCTTACTGAGGGTTCAGGAGCCAAGAAGGAGTTCCTAACTGATCCAAAGAAGATTCTAAACGAACGGACCGAACATCACTCTACACGAAGGAGGCCGCTGATCAAGAGGCAGGAGCGCCAACCCGCGCAACATGGAGCATCTCGTGGCGTGAAGCAGATCTGGATACGCAAGGATGGAAAACCCACAGCTCCAATAGCAGATTCTCAAGGAGACAAGAAACGAGCCTCACCATCAAGGAACAAAGTGAAGAAGCCCCCTAGGATAACCCCTAGGCATACCATTTCTATTTGGGTTCCTAAGCGGTCAATGAAGGCCACCCCTAATGCTAGACAGATATGGGTGCCCAAGGCTAGCTTACAAGCCCAAATTAATTCACCTACAGGCACTAGGATGAAGCAGCTTTCACAAGCACTCTTGGCCAACAACTCAGAAAGTGACAAGATACCTATACCTCTCACTGTCCCCACTCCCATCAACCCCAGGAATGCCTGGAAATGGGTACCCACAAGGCCCCAAATACATCACACTCTCAGACCGAAATCTTCACCTGTCCTTAGCTCTAAGAGCTACGACTCCTCTATCAAAGTGTGGAGAATTAAACTGTGTACTAAACCCCCTGACCCTATTCTGTAAATCCGTCCACACTAACACAGGAGCATTCCGAGCCCATTGCATAACCAAAGTATGCATCTAGGATGACACTGACCTTTAATCACCACTCACACATATCATAAACACCTCACCACTAACTACTGACCTCCGGGATTGTCATGTTAGTATTGTGAAGGGAACACCATTACATCTTGTTTCCTATGCAACACTAATGTGCCTTTCGTCTTCCAGCAGATAAGCAACCTACTCTCATGGCAACAGCGGCAGGCACAAGCTCTCAGGCAGGATCTGGTGCTCTAATCAATTGGGATGCCATGCCAGTGGAAGCTCCACCAACAGCTAGGCCTGAAGAATTCTTGAATGTGCGAAGGATTCCTATTCCAGATCCACCCAGTGGACTAACCGAAAGAGTAAAAGGGCACTCCCATTGGTTCAATGAAATGCCAGGGGATTTGGGAGACGCAGATCACATCTGGGAGTCCAAGATGGAGTGTGGAGGGGTTTGGTGGACCTTCCAATTCTTTTCAAGAGAATTTGAGACCTTACAAAATGCAGCTCCACTTCAGGATATCTGGCAAAAGGCAGGACTACAAGCTTACTTCAGTGCAGCTCTACCTAAACCTGACTTCCTCAGGTGCTACTACTTGATTGCTACGTTGAAACCTACCGGGGATAAAGATCATTCAGGCACATTCTGGGTGCCCTCCTTATCCAATCTGGAGGAGATGAGGAAGTTTGAATTAAATGTAACGTTAATCAGGGAAGCCCTTCAAATGTATGGAACTCATGTGCCTTCAGATCGCGACCCTTTGATACCAGAATCAATGAAAAGCAATAGAGTCAAGAAGCTCAAAGAAATGTGCGCCCTCACCCCCAACATCGCCATACCTCTGCGGATGTGCCTCCAGCACTTCGCATTTCCCGCCCAGGACCGTTTCACTCAGCCTCACAAGAAGATATGGTACGGGTTGTATTTAGCAGAGACCGGAAGCTTGCCCATCAAGATGCCGGTATGGATCTTAGATCAGGTGTATGAGGCAGGCAAGCGGGGGGTGAGGAAGCCCACTTTACATGGGTGTTGTGCGTTGACGAGAATCATCTACAGATGTCTGGCATATGATGTGCCAGTTGCTCGAGCCCTAAAATATGCACACCTGGAGCTGTTCAAAGGGCGAAAGTCAGGGAGTCAGCCTGCAAAAAGAATGCGTGGATCCCTTTCACAGGTCCTGATCCCTCCCGTATCCACCGCCGAAGTCTCCACTAGAGAGGAAGCCCAGGTGGCACCTATCACAATCCATCTCCAAGAGTCTCAACCAAGAGAGGTGGTACAGCCCACGCCTTCTGCCCCTCCACTACCTACCGATGCAGAATTTGCAGCGATGGCCACCTTCACCGAGGACCCAAACTTTGATTTTGAAACATTTCTGCAGACGGCTCATCTATCAGACAGTGAAGGTTGCCCTGACAATGTCGATCCAGGGACATCAGCCCAAAGGGAACATGCACGAGGCGAGACAAGCAGTGTACAGGAGATAGGAGTGGCACAACTTCCTCAAAGACTAAGCACACAAGCTCAGGAAAAGGCACCAAGAGATAACCCGGAAGAGAGTGAAGAAGAAGCCCCTGCATATACGGCACAGCTCAAACGACTATACCAAACAATCAAGCAGGTACAACGACGCCATAAAATGTCAGAAGAAGCAAATAGGGCCCTAGTAAACCAGATGTTGCAGTCAGAGCATATCGACCCCCATTTTGTAGAATCGCTAAATCTTTTGGCGGACACCTGTGGCATCAGTGAAGCATTGAGAACCTTGGTCTATCAAGAGAACCCTGCTTATGATCAAAGAAGAATTGATACACGGCCGCGACAAGGAAAGATGATTCAGATGGAAGTATCTACCGCGTTAGCTACGTCCACATCAGAAGATGTTCACATGATTAGCCCTAGGCCCAATGATGAACCGAAGGAAATTACGCATGCACCATCCCCCCCATCATCCCCTATCCCACCCTCAGAGCCTCTCTCCACGTGTCTTTCTACACAACCATTCTCCTCCTATAGTGAGACCATTGTACACACCCCCGTTTCTACTCTCCTTCCTTCACCATCATCCATCTCTGTCACTCAGATTTTTGAACCCCAACTAGGTCACCCTTCCTTCCTCCATGCCTTTGGACAACCATCTGTCACTAGTCAGACTCTTTCCCTTCCCTTACCCTCCACCCCTCCATTTCCTCCCTCCCAAACTCTACCTACCCCGTCCCATGTAACTGCCTCGGGCACCACACTAATCACCCAACCCTCCTTCTGGACCCAACTTGTAAACATTCTTCAACAGGTTGATGAACATAATAAAAAGTCCCTTCCCCAAATTCACTCCCCCACATTCACGGCCACCACTATCACACCACCCACTGTCCCGGTGTTCACATTTCACGAATCACACTCTCTCATGTCCGATCCCATGGACATCTCACCATCCGCTGGATCACCCACCACCACTGTTCTCACAACACCATCACAGGTTATTACACTCACATCACCACTTCCACACACGGTAGGCACAACATCCACTTTTCCCATTCCCACTTCCCAACCCCCTGCATCTTCCACCCTTACCCCCGCATCCACCTCATTTAGTCTTGCACTCGACACCATGCTCGAAGCTGCCACTCAGCTTAAGCAGGAATATACATTATTGGAAGAAAATAACAAAGAACTTTGCACCCTCTCAGCAACACTCCAAGAGCGTGTCAACGCTTTGGAGTCCAGCCATACGGAGTCACAAAGCAAGATATCTGCCCTCGAACATGCAAATGCGCAACTCGCAGCGAGGCATATAGAAGAGAGCAAAGCCATGGAGGAACAGCTGCGAGATCAAATGGGCCGCAATGCAAGGCTTCAACGAAACATGGCTTTGCTACGACGACATCTGGCAGCAGCGCAAGAAGAGAATAGACGGCTTCAACAACAAAACCAAGAGAACCTCGAGGCTGCCATGGAGAACACCCCGGGAGCACCCATAGACCCGGTTAAATTTCAAGCTGTTCCCTCAGAAAGCATACAACAAATCTTGGAAACTTATGCCAATCTTTTAGAAGCACATGATCAGCTTGCCGACCAGCTGAAGGACCTACAAAGACCCCAAGAGTCTACACCACACCGACAGGAACCTAAAGAAATGACCGACGCTGCTACCTCAACCGAACCTGAACATTCAACGACCAACGACGTACTGGAGTTACGGCAACAGATCGCAGAATTACAATTGAAGTTGATGCAGTACGAACGACCTCCTTCCCCACCAGAGCAACCGTTAGAAGAAGAAGCAGTTACTATCCCAGTGGAGGAAGCATTCGACGACACCTACGAGCCTCAACCATTCCCAGGAGGACGCATAACAGAAGAAGGTCAAGATACCTATGAGGAACCCCCATCGACATGGATGAAACAGGTAGAGGAAATGGGGCAAACTCATCAGGAACGGATATCCACTCAGATGCTGGCAATGAAGGCCATTGAGGACACCATCCTTCACTCAGAGTACTTCAGGCACATCGCCCCTAGACGCCTTATCACTAGCTCAGAACTACAATACAAGCCCTATTTTGTATTGTTGGCCGACTACAATGCAGAAATCAAAAGGGTCACCAACAAGTGCCCAACATTTGCCACACAGTTTGAACCAGAAGATATACCAGAAGCAGCACGAAAAGGGGCCATATTCCAACCAACTTGGAGGCAGAAGTTACTCGAAACTTACCCAGAAATGCTTCGAACATGGGATCACGCCCCCATGCATTTGAAGTACAATCCGTGTTTTGGGCCAGTGCAAAGACGCAGATCATGGAAAGCTTTTGCCATCAAGGTTCAGAATAACGCAAACTGTAAAGAATGGCTCAATTACCCCGCCATCGCCCCCCCAACCGGTACTCCCACAGTGTCATACATGATTGCAACCATCAGACATTGGATACCACGCCTCCACCCTATGCCAGATGTGGCTGCCCAGATGATGCTCAAGATCTTCGATATGATGCAGGTCGTACTCAAAACTTTTCGCAATGTATGCCGTATCCAACCTCCTATTCCCGGGTTTATTAATGGTAACTACGACCTGCTATATGATATGAGCACAACCCCGAGCATACGAGTGGCTTACACATGGCATGCACGCATAAGATATCTCCCTGCCTGCTACAAGCAAACATTCGACGATATGTTCACCACGGGGTTTTGGGAAGCACATTCAGAGGTATTTGCGCCACGGCCTACGCATTTACTCCATCTCTTTGCATGCGAGCAAACAATGCATTCCGAGCTTTACACGATGCCACAACCTGACATGCCTGGTACAGTTGATTGGGAGGCTTTGCAACGAGACCTAATCAGAGGATTAAGAATCAAAGAACAAGAATTGGCAACCGACCTCCTGCAACAATACATTGATCAAACGGTGGAAAAGAGGTCTGTCAGAGGCGACAGACCCTAGGGGGGGGAGAGTGTTGACAGGATGCGGGAAGAAGCAAGTATGGACACACATGCAGATCTAGCACTGAGGCAACCCTTCATTTTTTTCACAACCCTCACATCATTCTAAAGTGATTCTCATCACTACAAACCCTTGTAAATATCATTTCACCTTTTTGTAGCTCCATTTTGTACAAGCCGAGGAGTCCTCGAGCTTGGGGAGCCTTAGATGTAGTTGCCTGTCAATTTTCATAATTTTTAGATCTCGTTTGGGCCCTCAAATAAGCCCCGGAACCTAATTTTTAACTAGGCCGGACACTAGGTCTGGACAGGGCCAAAGCTTGTCAAAAACTATAAATAGAGCTAGAGAGCTCATTTTTGGGGCTAGCTTCTTGTAGTTTGAGCTTGTATGAGAACTTTCTTGCAATAGAAGTGATTCCATTGTCTTACTCTCTTTGTTCTTACCGTGTGTGCGCGTGTGTGTGTATGTGTGTGCATGCTTGTGTGCTTCTCACTCACGCACTTGTGCTTCCACTTGCTCGTGGTCTTCATACCATCCTCACATCTTCCCGGATTGACATTAAAGGAGGTGCTACTCATCACTGAGCTACACGGGATTGCAAGATTACTTTAGTGCAACTTTGCCTAGACCAGACTTTCTTAGGTGCTACTACTTGATAGCCACACTGAAGCCGACAGGGGATAAAGATCATTCAGGCACATTCTGGGTGCCCTCCCTATCAAACCAGGAGGAAATGAAGAAGTTTGAGTTGAATGTTACCTTAATCAGGGAAGCTCTTTAGATGTATGGCACCCACGTTCCCTCTGATAGAGATCCCTTGATACCAGAGTCAATGAAGAGCAACAGAATCAAGAAGTTGAAAGAAATGTGTGCCCTCACCCCTAACATCGCCATACCCCTGCAAATGTGCCTTCAACACTTCGCATTTCCAGCTCAAGACCGTTTTACCCAACCTCACAAGAAAATATGGTATGGATTATATCTAGCATAGACAAGAAGCTTGCCAATTAAGATGCCTGTATGGATTCTGGACCAATTGTATGAAGCAGGCAAGCGGGGTGTGAGGAAGCATACATTACACGGCTGCTGTGCGATTACCAGAATTATTTATAGATGTCTTGCATATGACGTGCCAATAGCCAGGGCCCTTAAATATTCACAACTGGAGTTTTTCAAGGGGCGGAAGTCAGGGAATCAACCTGCGAAACGAATGCGTGGATCACTCTCCCAGGTCATGATCCCTCACGAGGCCACAGCCAAAGCTCTCCCTAGAGAAGAAGCCCATGTAGCACTTTTCACGGTACATCTCCAAGGAACTCAATTAGGGGGCGTAGTACAGCCCACTCCATCCGCCCCTCCACTATCGACCGATGCCGAGTTTGCATCTATGGCCACCTTAACTGAGGATCCCAATTTTGATTTTGAAAGATTCCTACAGACGGCCCACTTATCTGATAGTGAAGATTTTCCTGACAATGCCGATCTGGGATCATCATTCCAAAGAGAACAGCCACAGGGCGAGACAAGCAGGGTACATTGGGAAGGTGAGGCACAACATCCTCATGATCCAAGCACACAAAATCAGGAAGAAGAACGAGGAGATGAACCAGAGGAGAGTGAAGAGGAGGCCCCTGCCTACACGGCACAACTCAAACGGCTATACAAGACAATCAAGCAGGTACAGAGAAGACATAAGATGACAGAAGAGGCGAATAGAGCTCTAGTGAACCAAATGCTTCAAGCCGAGAATGTCGACTCACATTTTGTTGAATCATTGAATCTATTGGCGGAGACATGTGGGATCGGGGAAGCATTGAGGACAATGGTCTATCAGGAGAACCTTACCTATGATCAACGAAGGATTGATACACGGCCACGACGAGGAAAAATGATTCAAATGGAAGTCTCTACTGCCTTGCCTACCATTCAGAGGATGTTCACATGACGAGCCCAAGTGCCACTGACGAACAAGATGTAATTACACATGTACCATCTCCACCGTCACCTTCCATTGAACCCTCAGAACCCTTCTCCACTAGTCTTTCTGAACAACCGATATCCACCCATCATGAAACCATTGTACACACCTCTGTTTTTACATCCTTCCCTTTACCCACATCCATCACTTCCACCCAAATTTTTGAACCTCACACCGGTCATCCTGCCACCGGTCATCCTGCCACCGGTCATCCTGCCACCGATCAAACCATAATAGGTCACCCTTCCTATCTCCCCGACCTTGGACAACCACTTGCCACTAGCCAGACCTTATCCCATCCTTTTCCATTCACCCACACCCAAACCCTATCCACCACTTCCCTAGTAACTGCCTCATACTCAACCCAAGTCACACAACCGTCATTCTGGACAAACCTTGTAAATATACTCCAACAGGTCGAGAACTATAATAAAAAGTCCCTTTCCCAACCCCACTCCCCCACATTCACTGCCACCACTAACACACCACCTACCATTCCCGTATTCACAATTCACACTCCACACACTCTCACATCCGATCTCATGGATATTTCACCATCCACAGGAGCACCCACCACCACGTCTGTTCCACCATCATCACATCCCACTTCACTCATAGGCACATCATCCACTTTTCCGTTTCCCACCTCCCGACCCTTTCCATGTTCCACCTCTACCCATGCATCCACATCATTTAGTAATGCACTAGACACCATGGTTGAAGCGGCCACTCAGCTTAAGCAAGAGTATAAGCTATTAGAAGAAAATAACACAGAGCTGTGCAATCTCTCGGCTCAACTCCAAGCACGAGTCGATGCCTTGGAACTAGGTAATACAGCACTACAACACCAGGTGACTGCCCTCCAACACTCGAAGACAGAACTCGAAGCTAAGTATGCAGAGACAGGCAAAGCTATGGAGGAACAACTCAGAGAACAAATGGGCCGCAATGCGAGACTTCAACGCAACATGGCCCTACTACGTCGCCATCTAGCAGTGGCTCAAGAAGAGAACCGAAGGCTACAACAACAAAACTAGGAGAACCTAGAAGCGGCCATGGAAAACACCCCGGGAGCACCTATAGACCCTGCAAAATTCCAGGCTGTCCCCTCAGAGCATATTCAACAGGTTTTAGAAGGTTATGCGACCCTCTTGGAAGCCCATGATCAGTTGGCAGACCAGATAAAGGAACTACAAGGATCCAAAGTACCGACAACACACCCACCCACACCTAAAGAGACGGTCGATGCCGCTACTTCGCCAGAACCTGAACCTTCAACCAACAGTGAGGTACTTGAGCTACGACAACAGGTTGCAGAACTAAAAATCAAGTTGTTACAGTATGAACGACCTCCCTCTCCACCTGATCAAACCATAGAAACAGTAGTCATTCCACTGGACAAGACATTTGAAGACAATTATGAGCCTCAACCCCTTCCAGGAGGCAGAATTACGGAGGAAGGCCAAGACACATATGAGGAGCCCCCATCGGCAACCCCTACACCATTTAAAAGTGATTCTTATCACTAAAAACCGTTGTAAATATCATTTTACCTTTTTGTAGCTCCATTTTGTACAAGCCAAGGAGTCCTCGAGCTTGGGGAGCCTTAGAAATAGTTGCCTGCCAATTTTCATATTTTTTAGATCTCGTTTGAGCCCTCAAATAAACCCTGGAACCTAATTTTTAACTAGGCCGGACACTAGGTCTGGACAGGGCCAAAGCTAGTCAAAAACTATAAATAGAGCTAGAGAGCTCATTTTTGGAGAGCTTCTTGTAGTTTTGAGCTTGTATGAGAACTTTGTTGCAATAGAAGTGATTCTATTGTTTGACTCTCTTTGTTCTTGCTGTGTGTGCGCGTGTGTGTGTATGTGTGTGCATGTTAGTGTGCTTCGCACTCACACATTTGTGCCTTCACTTGCTCGAGGTCTTCATACCATCCTCATGTCTTCCCGGATTGACATTAAAGGAGGTGCTACTCATCACTCAGCTACAATACATATACACATACACATACACATACATATACACATACATATACACATACAGATACACATACACATACATATACACATACATTTACACATACACATACACATACAGATACACATACACATACACATACAACATACACA
>CM035412.1:62556607-62599107 GCA_020310875.1 Ceratopteris richardii | reverse complement strand
TACACATACACATACACATACACATACACATACACATACACATACACATACACATACACATACACATCCACATCCACATCCACATACACATGCATATACACATCCACATACACATGCATATACACATGCATATACATATGCATATACATATGCATATGCATATACATATGCATATGCATATACATATGCATATGCATATACATATGCATATGCATATGCATATACATATACATATACATATACATATACATATACATATACATACATCTCAATGGCTGCTGAACAGGAACATGTGCAGACTGATCTGAATGGACATTCTCTTGAACATCCCTATGCGCAAAATTTTTATGCATGCTAACCGAAGGACTAGTATCCTCAAACACCACTCTTCTCACTTCAACCTCCTTAATGGGATGTTTATGCATCTTCGACTCATTAAAAATGACATCACTACTTTTGATCACTGACCATGTTTCAGGACCCCATAAGCGATATCCAAATTGTCCTTCTCGACCATATCCAAGAAAAATGCATTTCTTTGACTTATGGTCCAACTTTTGTGTTAGATTCTTGGGTATATGAACATATGCTTCACACCCAAAAACTCAAAGATGATCATAATATGGTGGCTTCCCTGTCCATAACTCTTGTGCCACTTTCAGACCTTTGGTAGTACTAGGTGAAAGGTTAATCACATGAATTGCAATGAATACTGCTTCTACCCAAAAACCTTGTGAGAGGTTTGTATGATGCAACATAGAGACTACTCTATCTTGAATAGTTCTATTCATCGTCTCAACTACACCATTCTGTACTGGGGTATAAGGAGCTGTAAACTCATAAGTGATATATTTATGTGTATATGTGGATGAGATCATTCTTACATGTAGTGATGCCAATGGCATCAAACAAATGAAAAACTAGATGATGCAAGAGTTTAAGATCAGTGAACTAGGATTTCTGAAAAACTTTCTTGGACTTGAGTTGGTATACACTAACTCTGTAATCTACATCACTCAAAGGAAATATTTGTAGGACATGTTTAAGAAATTCCACTTGGAGGATGCAAAAGTAGCTAGCACCCCTATGGAGGTAAATCATAAATTGAGTGCTCATGAAGGTGATTTGCTTGAGGACATTGCAGGTTATCAAAGCATAGTTGGGAGTCTAAACTATTCAACATTGAGAAGGATTGACATATGTTACGGAGTAAGTGTTCTGAGCCAATTCATGCATAAACCTAGAGCACATCACTTGGAAGCTGCTAAACGAGTTTTGAAGTACCTCAAAGGTACTCAAAATCATGGTCTTTGCTTCCCATACACATCAGATTTGGATGTAAAGTTGTACTTAGATGCAGATTGGACAGGATGTAAGGATGATAGAAGAAGTACTTCTGGCTATTTAATTTTTGCAGGTGATAAACCCATCACATGGTCTTCTAAGAAGCAAGCAACTGTTGCCCTATCTTCAATAGAGGCTGAATACAAGGGATTAGCAAATGCTTCACAAGAAGCTATTTGGATTAGGTTGCTCTACTCAAATCCGGGACTTCACACTCATTCACCAATGATCTTTGGTGATAACACTAGTTCTTTGCATCTTGCAGCCAACCCCATTTATCATGCAAGAACTAAGCATATAGAAGTTCACTATTACTACGTTAGAGAGAAACTCTTGAGCAAAGAGATTTAACTAGTATATGTATCTACAAATATGTAGTGTGCTGATTTGTTAACCAAAGCACTTGATGGTACTAAGCTTTGCAGGTTTAAAACCATGATTGGATTACAGGACATTCAAGAAGATTGATGAAGCAATGCAAGCCAAGATGTTTGGCTTGAGGGGGAGCTGTTGGTGCAAATGTTCAAGCCTACACATTTGGCTTAGCATGGAAGAAGTGTGTGGAACTATCACTTGATGATTCATGTTAACTATAAGTTATAACTACTTGATCATTTAACATTGTAAAACATTAACTCCTTGGAGAATCTTGTAAAAGCTATAACTCATGGAGTTAGGAAGAATATTAGCTATGACTTCAAGTTGAGGGAATATCTCCTAAATCAGTGGAGTCACTTTTTGATTGGATCCAAAGTTTGAATTCAAGATTCAAATTTAGAAGAACACATATAAAAGGACTTTGAAAAATCTCGCGGAGTTGTGCCTCATTCAGAGCTCACTCTTTGATCACTTGTAGAATTTGAGTAGCTCACACTATAGCTCACTAGATTCACCAGCATTGAGCATCATTACAATGCCAATGAATCTGTACAATTATGTTCTATAATACATATAGCTCATTGAACATCTCTGTCTACTTCTCTGCTATGACTACTCAAAAAAGTCAACTTCTTCTGGTCATATCATAGTGAATACTCAACCAATTTTCACAATCTTTTGCATTTTGGAACCAAATTGAAGTCTATTTTGTGCGGCAAAAATTTCAAGGCATTTCGTTTCGGCATGAGGGAGAAATTGCCTTCCAAGTGCTAACTGATCATCTACTAGTTGTTCCCTAAAATATCGGGGGTAAGATCTGATTTGCTAAAGTTGTTTCTCAGAGCATAGTTGATCATTTGGATGATTCCACTTGCAATGATTAGCTTTTTAAGCTAATTGAATTCCCCCAAAAGGAATTCTACCAATTTTTACTATGCTCTGAGCTCTAAGTAAAAAACCAGCAGGTGTATGGACTAAAATAACAAGTTTTTCAACACTAGTTATTCTTGAATTAGTCGGTTTTGGATTAATTGTTTCAAGTATCAATTCCAAAGTACAAAGGTACTTTCTTGGTGTCATTTGCAAGCTAAAAGGGCCTACTTTATAACTCTGAAGTGGATCAGGGCTAGTACAAAGTAGGTTTTAGTAGTACCACCTCACTTCCTTGAGGTATCCATCCATCTCTTCCAACATTCATTACTATTCCGTTGGGATTGGTGAGCTTTGATTACCGTTTGCGTGGGGAAAGCTTTGGTTACACTTTCTCAAGGTTATTTGGTAGCAAGAGGACTAGCTTTCTTCACCTAGTTGGGTGTGTGTTATGGCTATTGCGTCTCATAGCTGGACTACCTTAGAGTTGACAATCCATTTTGATTTCCTCTCTGTGGGGCTTCATAGCCAGATTGGTCTCTTGCAAAGTCCTTACGCTTTGTCGATGCTCAATTCATTGATTTTTTCCACCACCTTGGGTATCCTGACCTCACCAATGTTCATATAGGCTTGGGATACAACTCAGTTTCTCTTCATTCTTGGTGCTAAGGAGAGTCAACTTATTTTGTATATGATTGTGTATACTCGAACTACACCATGTTATATGTATACATGAGGAGGACCTCGACCAAGAGTAGGCATGAGTGTCAAGTGAGTTCACTTGGATAAGTCTGTGTAGAGTTTTACCAGAGTAGTTGGCTTCCTATTGGGGATGTTTGGACTCAGGTTACTCCGTACCAAACAAGCCTCAAAGATGGCCTACTTCACTATTGTAGCAACATCTTGGTTTTCCTCAACCATGGATTTTGGGGCGAGTGGTTAGCCCATCACATTCCTAATCAAGAGGTTGTGAGTTCGATTCCTTAAATTGGTATCAGAGCCTAAGAATTAGGCTTGGGAAAGGTGTATTGACCTAATGGACTCTAAAAAAGGTTCTTGGGCATCTTCTATATGAAAGGGTACAAAGTAGTGCATGTCGCTATTGATATATTTAGGTAGTGATGTGCGTGAGCACTCTAGGATTGTCGGGGCACTTTTTTCCCTCTTAAGGAGGTTTTTTTCCCCCGGATTGTATAAATGCCTATTGCCCTAACACGCTACTTATCTTTGTACATTCTAGTGGTAAGACATTCAGCATTGTGTGTTGTGCTCCAAGCTTCTTCTTCTTCCTTGTGTTGTTCGCGTGCTTCCACAAACGTCTAAATCCAACAATTGGTATCAGAGCAAGTCACCGCTTCATCTAGGGCATTGTCTAGACCTGTTCGATTGCACTCTCAGAATCACACAAAATTTGGTAAGCATACTCAAGGTGGTTGAGAGATCGAAACTCCGATATGAGTCAAGAAGACCATTCACATAGCTCACTTGTGTAGACCGTTCTGAATGGTCTTCCTGACTCATATCAAAGTTTTGCTTCTACTCTTTGTTTGATGATTAATGGCAATCCAAATGCCTTTTCATTTGAGGAGTTAGTCTCTGTTTTGTTGCACGAAGGCCAATCTAGGCAGAACAGGTCTATTATGCATGTTGTAGATCAAGCTTTCCTGGCTAATCAAAAGGGAAAAGGTAAATGGAGCTCTTCTTCTAGTAAGCAGAAATCTACAAATGCTGCACATTCGAAGAAGGAAGACAAAGATGAGAAGAAATCAGAAAAATAGAAACTGTTTTGAAAATATTGTAAAGCAAATGATCATTTCATCAAGAGCTGTCCAAAACTGGCTGCTAAAGAGGCAAAGAAGAAAGAGGTCGGAAGGGTTGTTGTAGAGGCCTCTACACCGAAAATAGAGTCTTCTAATCTTATGCAGGATGAAGAATGGGTGTTTACTACTGTTTGCAGTTTTGACCCATCTTCTCATGAGTAGTGCATGTCTGCAGTAGACTCAGATGTTTGGTACTTTGATAGTGGGGTGACCAAACATGTTACCTCGCAGTGCAGTTTTTTCTCTTCACTTGAGCCTGCCCCTACAGGGAATATGGTTACATGCGCAAGAAACTCCTCCTATCCTGTCATGGGAGTTGGTAAGATCATTTTGACTACTGCTGATGGTAGTTCTTTCACTTTGTCAGATGTTTTGTTTGTGCGAGGGATCAAGAAAAATGGGTTTTCACTTTTTGCATTAGCCAAGATTGGCTTGGTTGTGAAATTTGTCAATCGCAGATGTACAATTCATGATCTATCAAATTGCGACGTCATTATTGCTTCTGACAATTTTGTGTCAGGGGCTATATAAGCTCATAGACTATGAAAGATCTATAAATGATTTGACATGTGCAGTACATGATTCTCAGTATGTGGAATCAATCCACAAAAGGAAGTAATCCCAAAGCTTTGTGGAAAGCTTCAAACTTCTCCCTAGCCAGAGCCTTCGTAAAAAGGTCTGTAATGTTCTCTTGCATGGGCACATATGCCAAGCTGATCTCCCCAATAGAGAACCTCTCCCTAACATAATGACAATGCACCTCAATGTGCTTAGTGCAAGCATGGAACACAGGGTTCCTCATAATTGGCAATGCAGATGGTGGTGGTAGAAGACTAACTAACACCCAAATCAGCCATAAGGCGTCTGAGCCACACACACTCAATGGTCGCTATGAAAGCTGCCCTATACTCAGCCTCACAACTAGAAGTGGCCATAGTAGGCTGCTGTTAGCAGCAGACAAGGAACTGAAGGACTGACGAGGCATGGCAGTTAGAGAAGAGAGTCAGAAGGGAGAGAAGGCACAAGCAGACAAGGGAGTCAACGACGATCTGGCAAGTAGGCCAATAATTTTCTTCATGAAGAAGCAAGTACGAGCATTCACGCAGATCTAGCACTAAGGCAACCCTTTAATTTTTCAAAATCCTTACACAAATTAAAAGTGATTCTCATCACTAACAACCCCTGTAAATACCATGTTCACCTTGTTGTAGCTCCATTTTGTGCAAGCCGAGGAGTCCTCGAGCTTGAGGAGCCTTAGAAGTAGTTGCTTACCAATTTTCGTATTTTTTAGATCTCGTTTGAGCCCTCAAATAAGCCCTGGAACCTAATTTTTAACTAGGCCGGACACTAGGTCTGAACAGGGCCAAAGCTAGCCAAAAACTATAAAAGGAGCTAGAGAGCTCATTTTTGAGGTTGGATTGTAATTGAAATGAACTTGTAAGAGCTTTTTGAAAGTAATCTAAGAACTCCATTGCTTCTCACTCTTTGTCTTGCCGTGTGTGCGCGTGTGTGTGTATGTGTGTGCATGCTTGTGTGCTTCTCACTCACGCACTTGTGCCTCCACTTGCTCGAGGTCTTCATACCATCCTCACGTCTTCCCGGATTGACATTAAAGGAGGTGCTACTCATCACTGAGCTACACCAAATTTTGGCGCCGTTGCCGGGGATCGAGCTTTGAGGACGAGCGTGTGATGGTAAGACGTAGATTGTAGACGTTGGCGTTGTAGGTAATTTCTCTACTTTTCCTATTTTTTTTTCTTTCTTACCTTACCACCATCATCACCATCATCACCATAACCATCTTCCACCTCCACTTCCATCATCGCGAAAATTTCAGTTTTTTTGATTATATCACCTTCTCCACCTCATTTCCCTCATTTCACTTGTGAGAGAGAGCGAGAGAGCGATATTGCGTGCGATGTCTTTTGCATGTTTTTTGAGCATTTTGCGGTTCTTGCTGAATCATCATCCCCAGCACTTTGCGCAGGTACGAAACTCGTCGAATCTGTCTCGCAGTCGCCAGCCTCTGTCGATCGCAATCGACAAAAAATTCGATCATTTGGTAAAACAAAGTTCACCACTAGCACAAGCATGACGAGCACATCCCAAATCACCTAAAACAGTAGAAAAATTCCGTGTCTTTCTGTCAATCGCGATCGACAGACCCTGTCAATCGCGACCGATAGACCCTGTCAATCGCGACCGACAGACCCTGTCGATCGCGACCGACAGACTTCACGACCGACAGACTGCCATGCAGGACCCTGTCAATCGCGATTGACACCGTCGATCGCGATCGACAGCCACGACCGACACCTCTGTCAGTCGCGATTGACACCGTCGATTGCGACCGACTGAAATTCAACGATTGATTGACTTTTACGCGTAGCCACGTGTCCATCGCGACGGACACATCCCCGATTGACTGAAATCATGGCGAAAAAGTGTCGATCGCGATTGACACCATCAATCGCGATTGACAGGACTCACGACCGACTCTGTCGATCGCGATTGACACTGTCAATCACGACTGACGTGTCGATCGCGACCGACAGGCCCCGACGGACACCTCTGTCAATCGCGATTGACAGACCTGTCGATCGCGATTGACAGGCTTTTTGGCCAAAAAATTTAGGGATTTTATTTATTCTAAGCTTTGGGGATAGTTTTTGGGCACATTGGTCTAGCAATTAGTGAGTTGTGAGGTCCCTACACATGTGCTTTTGAGAAAAATCTTGTGATCTGTTAGCCTGTTTGAACCCTGTTTTAGCACCAGAACCCTGAACTGACATAACTCTCTCATACGAAATCCGTTTGCTGTGATTCTTGTTTTGTTGGAAAGCTCGTGGGGAGCACAACCAAAACATCGACTGGTTATAGTTGAATTAAGATCAGGATTATTAGATTGGGTATTTTGAAGTGACCGTATCCAGGGGGAACAAAATTCAGGGATCTCTAGAGTTGTGTCCAAAAAATCATAGTGCAAATTGGTGAAGTGTTACATGAATGAAAGTGATTGGTTCTGTCTTTTGAATTTAAGTCTTGAGCTAATGGTGGGCCTTTTACAGGTCCTTTGAGAGCATCGAAGGGTACGCAAAGCAAGAGTAAGTGCAGGCTTGGGAACACGCGTCCTGGGCACACTAGGGCAACAACACAAGGAAAGGAACTCAAGGCTGGAAAACCCGCAACACCCTCTGTCAATTCTTAGTTTAGGCTAAGTGCGGGTAGTGTTAGAAGTAATTCCAGGCAACGATAGGCACGAGATAAATCAAAGACTATCTAAGAAATCAAGTTCAAGTCAAGAGATAACCTGTGTGTGTGAACGACAACCTTAAAGGAAAAGAACCTAACGTAAAACGACCAAACTAAAGTGCGGAATTAAACTTAAGTATTCCTAACGATGTGATATCAGACAAGAGTATAAACACGACAATCAACATAAAAAGGGGATTAAGTAATTGGTACAAAAGGACTCTGCAACGAGGTTGTACTCTGGGCAAAAATTGGGCTACTTAAATAGGCATATGAACCTGAGATCAGGACGACATCTAGTAAGGGATAGACAAAGCCTTAGGTCTTCAGAGGCTAGTGTCAACCACACTGCTAGGTCGTGGGCCCAGCAGTTGAGCCACCACTCCTACTACCCAAGTTCTGAGACTAGTGAATCCGAGATGTCTCAAGGTATGGAGAGACCTACAGGAAGTTCAGGAGTGCCATACTTGCACAGGGTAGAAGGCCCTTACAAAACGCAGTTGGAATACCTTAGGACCAACCGATTAGGTGCCAGCATCTATGAGGACGGCCTAGGAAGGTCTGTGGTACAGATTAAGAATCCTGATCAATCCATTGGACTAGAGCACCCAGCTGTCAAGTTTGAAAACGGAGCATACTTGGACAAAGAAGGAACCATATACGTAGTCACCAGTCACCCAGATAGGACGGACGAATTTGGAAATGTGATCCCAGAAGCAGACTTAGGTGACCTAGAGCAAGGAAACATGGGTGCAGAACCTAGAACCCCTCGAGGTAAATCGGTTCTCACTAGGATTATCACACCAGAGTGGATTCCCCAGGATAATAAGAGCATAGATTTGCTCCTCAATCGAGAAACTGACGAAGCCTTTTGGAGGTATAAATCTGATCAGCCAACTGATATAGGAACAATCATGATCTATGAGTTTAAGGATCCTGATAGCCCAGGCAGAGTGACCTACTTAGATCACACTTTAGAGAGGATCTTTGTGGTGACAGAAAATGATAGGCATGCTTACACTTGGAAGGGTGAATTCGTTTTCCCCCAACCAAGATCGAACGTGTCCTTTGGCCACCCAGGAGCTGGAACCTCCCACGCTCACGGAACTCAAAGAGACAGACATAGAGAAGGCCGGAGGTGAGCTTTGCCAACTCAGGGGGTAGAGAAAGAACGAGGACGGAAACAAATAGAGTAGAACCTGAGATACTTAGAGCTCACAGGAATCAAAGAAATGCGGATGAGTTCCCTCTACCACGACCTAGAGAGCACACAAGGACTTTGAGACCGACTCAGCTAGTTAAGTCCATGAAGAACTACTTCGATGGCACTGGAGATCCATACGATCATGTGGCTGAGTTTAGGCAAGTCTTGAGAGCTGAACAAGTGGAGGATCTATTCACGCAGTACAATGCCTTTGGTCTGACCCTTAGGAACACTGCCCTGACATGGTTTCAGCCACTAAATGAGAGGCAGTTCAGGAGCATAGACCAACTCCTAGAGGCTTTCATTATTGAATTCTCTAAGAGTGGCATAAGGCATAATACCTCCTCGCTGATTCACAACTTCAAGCAAACCCCTCAAGAAACCGTGAGACTTGCAGGAAGAAGATTTAGACAATACTTAGAAAGATGCCCTGTTTCGGAGCTACCCACACCAGCTAAGCAAGTGGCTTTATTTTTGGATGGATTGTTAAGTACTAAATTGACATCTTATGTGTACTTGAAGGACCCTAGGACCATAGAAGAGTGTGTGCGCATGTGCATTGACATCGAGGATAACCTAGGGGAGGAGTTAGAGCTTTCCAAAATATACAAAGATTCAGATAGTGCCTCTAGCCTCTCTTCCACGCAATCCACATCAATTGAGGAACTCACTGATGTTGGTGCAGACCAATCACCAATTGAAGGCTTGGAAGATCAAATGATGAAGGAAGAATCAATTCCTAAAGTGTGGAAGAAGATTACATTCAGAGGACAAGAGAAGTGTACACATATGTAGATTAGTATAGTCATAGCTGACTTAGATCTTTTGTTTAGTAAGAATCATGTACAAATTTATCTATAAATACTTTGAGAAAAGTCGGGGCAAGTATGAGAGCATATGTGACAATAGTTAGAAGTCAAGATTGAGGAAGTTAGAAGTAATGAGATAGAGGGAAAGTTAGTTGAGTTAGCTCTCATCACTCAACTGTAATTCTTCTGAGTAATCGAGAATTTTTGCGCCCGATATTTCTGCGTGTTCTCCTTCTACAGTAGATCAATTGTGAAATGCTTTTGTACAAGTCTAAGTTGGAAGTTGCTTGACCTCTGTGCAAAGTTTTAGCTTCCAATTGTAATCAGGCTGAGTGAATTAAGTGTAGGAACATTCATATGTGAAGTGTGTTCACAGTTTCCTAAAACAGGCGCAGATTTCGAAGTCAATGTTTTGGTCATTTCTCCTAGCACAGTTTAAAGTTTTGCATGAGTGAGGGCTTAATCTTTAAGTTGGAAGATAAGCTACTCATGTCTAGAAGCATTTTGGAAAACAGGTTCTATTCAAGGAGAACCAAGTCTTAAAAGTTACAGGTGTAAAGTCGACTGTTCTGAATGACAGTTTCTGACATAGGTAACTTGAGAAGTTGATTTCTCAAGTTATACTTAATCTTTTGAAGTGATTCAACTTGGAGTAGATGCGCAATCTCTAGGAGATGATTCGTACAAAGTTTCATAAAAACCTTTACATGTTTGATAGGTCAATGTGGAGAAATAGTGCAGCAGACTTTTCTGTGTTTCATCTTTTTCACAGATTTGTTAATCTTTTGATAGTTAGCAATTGATCCTCTAAATTAGTGGAGTGTTTGACTTATTCTTGGTATAGAGGTGCTCTAATCACAAGAGTAAGTTGTTCTTTTGGAGATTAACATTCTCCATCAGTGGTATCAGAGCAGGAGACATCAATTTGAGGAAAGGAGGATCTCGACTGCTGCAGATTCAAGAAATTCAACACTTGAAGGACTAAGAAGTGAAAGCTTGGAGTCAAAGCTCGAGGAGAAGACTATTTGACATCAAGAAAGGCAAAAGGAGTTCAATTCGAAGTAAAGGTACATACATTGTTTGTAAAGCTTGAAGATTTCAATACACAGGTGGATACAAGATGGGAGAAAGTTTGCAGATTGATAAGCTAGATAGGGAGAACTATCCAGCATGGTCCATGAGGATGGAAGCACACCTCATGAGCAAAGATCTTATATCATTTATTACAGGAGATGAAGAAAAACCTGAGTTTGCAGATCCAAGTATTCCTACTAGGGAAGAGCTTGCAATGTTGAAGACTTGGATGAGAAAGGATGCTCAAGCAAGGAGTATCATCTACATGGCTGTAAATGATTACCTTTTACCTCACATCAGAGGTTTGGAAAGTGCTACAGATGTTTGGAATGCCTTGGAAGAGCATTTCCAAAATACAACTAAGTCAAGGAAGTCCTCACTATGGGCTGAGTTCACAACCTTCAAGAAGAAGAGCTCACAATCAATTTCAGATTATGTGGCAAGGATGAAAGATATTGCAGATAGCTTGGGAGCAGTGGATGAAGACATTGAAGAGGAAAAGTTGGTAAGACAAATACTTACAGGTTTGAGAGGAGATGAGAAGTGGAAGCCTTTTATATTGTCCATAGAATTGTCACTTGATCACTTTACTCCTGATCTTAATCAATTGCTAGGACACATGCTAACCTTTGAGCAGGATCTTAAAGGAGACAATGATAGAAGTACAAGTCAAGCTATGTACTCCAAGGACAAGAAAAAGAATGGCAAGGGAAAGCAATCAAATGATGATGAAGGGAATTCAAATCAAGCTAACTTCACAAAAGGGAAGACAAATTTCAGAGGTAAAGGAAGAGGAGGTAAGAACAAAGATAATGCTAAAGCTTGTTGGATTTGTGGCAGAACAAATCATTTGGCAAATGATTCTTGGTATAACAATCAAAATGGTGGAAGCAATAATCAGAATTATAACCAAAGAGGTAGAGGAGGCAGAAACCAAAGAGGTAATTTCAGAGGAAGAGGAGGTAGGACATCATATGGTAGAGGAGGTGGAAGAAACTTCCAATCTCAGTCCTACAACAATAATTATTACAATTATGCATCAGATCAGAAGGATGACATGACTCTTATCTTGAATGCAACTCATGAATCAATGGGAGAAGATCAAAGAGTGTTTTATATTGACTCAGGGTGCAGCAACCATCTGAGTGGGAATCTATCTTTGATGACTGATATGGAAGCAAGGGTGAATGGACATACAGTTCAGACAGGTGACAATACCAAACATAAAGTGGAGAGCATTGGATCAGTGAAGACAAAGAGTGGAAGTACACTTCTGAGCAAGGTACTTTATGTTCCTACTATTCCTAAAAATCTGATAAGTGTAGGGCAAATTGTGGAGAAAGGATATGAGGTAAGATTCACAAATGATGGTGTTTATGTACAAGATCCAAATCAGGGATATAGAAACATAATTGCAGGTAAAAAGGAAGGAAGATTGTTCACTCTCAAAGTCCAAGGTAATGTGGGACATGCATTATTTACCTATGGAGGTCAAAAGGTGTCTGAATTAGACCTATGGCATAAAAGGCTAGGTCATTTCAATGAGAGAGCTATAAAGGAGATGTCAAAGAATCAGATAGTTCTTGGATTGCCAAACATTGAAGGGCAACATATGGTGTACAAGTGTGAAGCTTGTCAACTAGGTAAAGCACATAAGAGTTCTTATAACAAATCAGGGTACAAGTATTCAAATATGCTTGAATTGGTTCATACAGATGTATGGGGTCCCTCAAGGGACTATAGTATAAATGGATCTAGATATTATGTGTTGTTTGTTGATGATGCAACCAGGTGGATTACTTTGTATGTAATCAAGGATAAATCAGAAGTTTTCAAGACATTCAAACACTTTCATGCTTATGCAGAAAGGATCACAGGACAAAAGCTCAAGAGGTTAAGATCAGATGGAGGGGGAGAGTATTTCTCTAAAGAGTTTGATGATTATTTGTGGAATGCAGGTATCAAAAGAGAAGTAACTTGCAGGTACTCCCCTCAACAGAATGGAGTAGCAGAAAGGAGGAATAGGACTCTTGTAGAGTTTGCAAGAGCCATGATGAAGGAAAAGAATTGTCCAAATTACTTATGGGCAGAAGCCATTAACACTGCAACATATCTTGTGAATAGGTTGCCTTGCAAAGCTTTGGATGGAGGAACCCCTTATGAAGCATGGTGGGGTAAGAAGCCTAGTCTTGATCATTGTAAAGTATTTGGATGTATTGCATATGCTTATGTTCCTTCACAATTAAGACATAAGCTAGAACCAAAAGCCGAGAAGTATGTGTTTATTGGATATGATGATAGACAGATGGGTTACAGGTTGTGGAGTCCATCCACAAAGCAATTTCTTGTTACTAAAGATGTAACATTTGATGAGCAAAATATGTGGTATACAGGATCACCAAATGAGTATACAGGTGTTGAAGAAATACAAAGGAAAGGAAAGGCAAAGGTAAAAGTATGTGAAGAAATTGTTGATGAAATTGACTCTAGAAGTAGAGTGCAGGATCATGTAGAAGAAGGGCCAAGATTTGATCCAGAATCAAATGAAGCTGAAACTTCAAGAAGTGCAGAAATCAGAAGATCTACAAGGGAAAGGAAAGAACCTATAAGGTATAGTTATGATACATCTTTCCTAACAACAAAAGATTATGCTTACATTGTGAAAACAGAAGAAGATCCAACCACTTATGAAGAAGCCAAAGGTAAACAGAATTGGGAGAAGGCAATGCAGGAAGAGTATGATGCTCTACTTGAAAATGAAACTTGGGAACTAGTACCAAGACCAAAGAATCAGAAGGTCATTGGATGTAAGTGGGTATATAAAACAAAGAGGTTTGCAGATGGTAAAGTGTCTAGATATAAGGCTAGACTTGTGGTCAAAGGTTATGCCCAAACTTATGGGGTAGATTATGATGAAACCTTTAGTCCTGTTGCTAAGATGTCTACAATTAGGACATTGATTGCTATTGCTGCTTGCAAAGGATGGAAATTATCACAATTGGATGTGAAAAATGCATTTCTAAATGGATACATTGCAGATGAAGTATATATGGAGCAACCAGAAGGATTCATGGAGTCAATTGGATCAGATTATGTGTGTAAGCTCAAGAGAGCTTTATATGGGTTGAAGCAAGCCCCAAGAGCTTGGAATTACAGATTGGTCAAGTTCTTGAATGAATGTGGATTTTAAGCATCAAAAGCAGATAGTAGCTTGCTAGTGAAGGCAAGTGAAAATGGATACATTTACATGTGCATTTATGTTGATGATATTATTGTTACAGGAACAGATGCTCAAGGAATCAATGAACTCAAAAGACAAATAGAGAAGGAGTTTAAGATAAGTGATTTGGGAAACTTATCTTATTTTCTAGGAATGCAGATTGTGTATACTCAACATGGAGTATATGTTTCACAAGAGAGATACTTGAAGAATCTTCTGGTCAAGTTTAACATGGAAGATTGCAAGACCTCAACTACACCATTGGAGGTAAATCATAAATTAAGCAGGTATGGAGGTGAAGAGTTCAATGATATGAAGAAATATCAGAGTTTGGTAGGTAGTTTAATCTATGCTACCTTGACAAGGCCAGATCTATCATATGCAGTAGGTGTGTTGTCACAATTTATGCATTGTCCAAAGAAGACTCATTGGATTGCAGCCCAAAGGGTACTCAGATATATCAAAGGAACCCTAAGTGAAGGTTTGTATTATGGTTTCACTTCTGACACAAGAATCAAAGTGTTTAGTGATGCAGATTGGGCAGGTGACTCAGATGATAGAAGCTCTACTCATGGGTATCTTTGTTATGTTGGAGATAAACTAGTCTCTTGGTGTTCAAAGAAGCAACATACAGTTGCTTTATCATCCACAGAAGCTGAGTATAAAGGAATGGTAGAAGCTGCAAAGGAAGTGATATGGTTGAAGACCTTGATGAAAAGTTTTGAGATTGATCATAGTACTCCAATAATTTTTGGAGACAATATGAGTTCTTTGTATTTGGCAGCTAACCCTGTTTTTCATGCCAGGACTAAGCATATAGAGATTCAGTATCATTTCTTGAGGGAAAAGGTACTAGATAAAGAGATTGAAGTGATGTACACTCCAACAAAAGAACAAGTGGCAGATATGATGACAAAGAGCTTGGATGGACCTAAGTTACAAAGGTTCAAAGACATGGCAAGTATAAAGAAGACAGAGAAAACCTCAATTGATGATTGAGGGGGAGTTGTTGGTGCAGACCAATCACCAATTGAAGGCTTGGAAGATCAAATGATGAAGGAAGAATCAATTCCTAAAGTGTGGAAGAAGATTACATTCAGAGGACAAGAGAAGTGTACACATATGTACATTAGTATAGTCATAGCTGACTTAGATCTTTTGTTTAGTAAGAATCATGTACAAATTTATCTATAAATACTTTGAGAAAAGTCGGGGCAAGTATGAGAGCATATGTGACAATAGTTAGAAGTCAAGATTGAGGAAGTTAGAAGTAATGAGATAGAGGGAAAGTTAGTTGAGTTAGCTCTCATCACTCAACTGTAATTCTTCTGAGTAATCGAGAATTTTTGCGCCCGATATTTCTGCGTGTTCTCCTTCTACAGTAGATCAATTGTGAAATGCTTTTGTACAAGTCTAAGTTGGAAGTTGCTTGACCTCTGTGCAAAGTTTTAGCTTCCAATTGTAATCAGGCTGAGTGAATTAAGTGTAGGAACATTCATATGTGAAGTGTGTTCACAGTTTCCTAAAACAGGCACAGATTTCGAAGTCAATGTTTTGGTCATTTCTCCTAGCACAGTTTAAAGTTTTGCATGAGTGAGGGCTTAATCTTTAAGTTGGAAGATAAGCTACTCATGTCTAGAAGCATTTTGGAAAACGGGTTCTATTCAAGGAGAACCAAGTCTTAAAAGTTACAGGTGTAAAGTCGACTGTTCTGAATGACAGTTTCTGACATAGGTAACTTGAGAAGTTGATTTCTCAAGTTATACTTAATCTTTTGAAGTGATTCAACTTGGAGTAGATGCGCAATCTCTAGGAGATGATTCGTACAAAGTTTCATAAAAACCTTTACATGTTTGATAGGTCAATGTGGAGAAATAGTGCAGCAGACTTTTCTGTGTTTCATCTTTTTCACAGATTTGTTAATCTTTTGATAGTTAGCAATTGATCCTCTAAATTAGTGGAGTGTTTGACTTATTCTTGGTATAGAGGTGCTCTAATCACAAGAGTAAGTTGTTCTTTTGGAGATTAACATTCTCCATCAGCTAAGAAAGTGGCACAGAAACTAGGTGTCACTAACAAACAAATCCCAAGGTTTGCCCCTGTGAAAAGGTGCTATACTTGTGGTGGCGACCACATGGCGAATGTATGTCCCATTATGGCCCAACCCCAAGTTAATCCTAGTAGCCAGTACTGCACTATAGAACGAAGGTACACCAATCACACCGCGCAAGATTGCCCCTACAATAAGCAAACCGTTAGGCAGACGTACCCACAGCCATACCCTCAACAAGGCCTCAACCTAGGCAAGTAAGACCTCCATTCGCAAGAGGACCATGCTACAGATGTCAGGGAGATCACCTCATTCGTGATTGTCCCTTACCTCCACTTACACAACCCCAGTCAGTAATAATTCAAGGCTTTTGCCAAGAGTGTGGAAAGGAGCATCTTTTACGGGATTGCCCTAAGAACCCTAATAATATGCCAAAAATCACTCCTATTAACGTTATTGGGTTGGTGGTAGACTCCACAGGAAGTGTGACATCCACCGCACCAGTACAGGTAGTGACTAGAGCTCAGGCATTGCAACAGAACCAAGGGGTAAACCAGGATAAGAACCCAGAGGCTAGTGAAACCGAGAGCATGACAAAGAAAAGGACTAGAGCTTGGAGAGATAGCCGTGAACGTATGAAAAGGCAATGGGCAAAGAAGATGAGTGAACTTGAGGAGAGTCTACGAGAAACCAAGGCCAAAATCATAGAGATCACATCTCAACCGCACTCTCACACATTCCCACCGCTACCATCACCATCACCCTCCATCCCTCCACCCTCTAATACACCCCACGTAACCCACCCACCACCCCAAGCAGGATCAGTATTAGCTGATCCCACTCCCGAGGACCGTAATATGATGCTTAAAGCATATCAGGCCAGAATCCAAGAAGGGCCAAACGTAACTGATCATGAAAAGTGTTACCCAAGAGTAGAACTAGAGTTAGAATGAACCAAAATTTGTGCCAAGATGGTGGAATTGGCTCAGACCATGTTTGAGGCCAGTCGCCTATTTAACATCTCTAGTTCAGCGAAGACACAGTTGCACTTTGATGGACTGTTAGAAAGAATAGAGGAGCTGATTGCACAATCAGAAAAGGAACCCGCCTCTCAACACAAGGACAAGGCAAGTGAAAGATTAAGCATTCCTGCTCAGGAAGCCTATGTGCCTGAAGCCTATGTGCCTAACTCTACGGAGCCAGACACATCATCTTCTATGAATCGGTTCACACCAGAATTCCTACGCGAGATTCAAGAAGACAAATGGGCTAAAGAGAGTGAAGCCCCTCCTCCTATTGAACTTGTGGATGATGCACGCGACCAATTCCCACAAGACATCCCATCCATTTATGAGGAGCAGGAGAGCACCCACTCTCAGGATAGACTAGACTTTGAGTCTAACTCTTTACAAGAATTACCCCACTTCACAGGCCCATGGGAAGCTAAGTCTACTTGTATGAGAGCACCCACGGTCATGGTACGAAATGAGGACTCAGTCATACCTAGGAACACAGAAGTAGTGAAAAACACTAAAGTGCAGTGCAATCTCAAGTTAGAAGAGCTACTCAAGGTTAGACCTGAATTATGGAGACATGTCGCCAAACAAGTACCAGCGATAGTGAAACCTCATTCCCAGGTAGGATCACATAGGATGGTGCCAGAGATACCCTTGGATAAGATAGGAGATATGTGTGAAGGTGAAGAAGGGAACACCTATCTTCCCATTACCTACCAGGAGTACACCACCAAGGCAATTTTGGACTCAGGTGCAGGAGTTGCAATTGCCACCACTTCCCTATGGAAGCGTTGGGGCAAGCCAGCACTCAGGCCAACGAGAATGAAATTGCAGATGGCCGATGGCCATATTGAGAGACCCTTAGGATTGCTAGAAGGAATAACTCTCACCACTTGTGGTGTCGAGTTTGAGCATACGTTTGCTATATGTGACTTCAGCAAAAATCATGCCTATGAGATGATTTTGGGAAGACCATTTATGCGACAGTTGCAAGTGGTACAGGACTGGGGAACCAACTCCTTGTATTTGCAACACTTAGGTGTTACAACCAAAGTAAATCTCAAAGATTACTCTCATAGAGATGTACCTCCTATCCAATGGAATCCCATCCATAGAGCCAAAGATGATACGGAATCGGTGCATTCCATAGGGTCAGGATCCTCTTGGATGCATGAAGACACCCACTTATGGATGTGCAAAGTAGCAGTGGACGAAGAGAAGAGAGAAAAAGCCAGAGAGGTAGGTGCAAAAGAAACCCATAGATCAATCCAAGACCCAGCCTATGCACCTGTAGTTTTTCCAGATGAGGAATTTGAACCCCATGGCTGGGCAGAAATCCTAGCAACAATGGATGTGGCCATCAATGAGGAACAATGGACACCTCACTGTGATGAGGATGGCTATGACATTTCAGTCTTCTCCATAGAGCCAATCATGGGAGAGGCAGTTCTAGAAGAATGCGAACCTAGCCCTGATGCATTTGAGGATGCAAGTGACTCCGATCTAGAGTCAATCATTATGGACCCACCTTTTGCATCAGATGAAGAATACTTCCATGAAGTAGAATTTCAACCCCAGAGGCATGGAGAGCTTACAAATGATGTAAGATTAGCAACACAGGTGACCCCGAAGGAAGAAGGGAAGAAACGAAAGAAGAGAGAAGTCGCACCAGAAGAGGAAGAATCTTTGTTTGAGGTCCCATAAAATTTTAAGAAGTATGAGATAGATGACAGGAGAGTCGTGATAAGAATGCCTAAACGAGAGGCACAAGTAGGAGAGGCCTATGATAACAAAGAAACCACCAAGAAAATAGTAGTGGCCCTAGAAGAAGGAGAGGAGAGATGCACGTACATAGGCCATGACCTAACAGAGGAAGAAGAGCATGCGTTAATTGCCTTGCTAAGAGAATACAGAGATGTATTTGCTTGGAGTTACAAGGATTTGAAAGGTGTTGACCCTGACATATGCTCACACACTATCCCCATGACCTCAGATGCTAAACCCTCTAAGCAAAAGCCCTATACATATAACGATAATTACGCTGCCAAGATCAAAGAGGAGATAGACAGACTGGTTGAAGCTGGATTTATCTATGAAATCGAGCACACTGAGTGGGTATCCCCCATCATAGTGGTGCCCAAGAAGAATGGCAAGCTGCATGTATGCATTAACTTGAAGAAGGTCAATGCAGCCACAATTCGAGATAACTATCCGCTTCCTATCACAGAACATCTCTTAGAAAGAGTGGCAGGCAAGGAAGTGTACAGCTTCCTTGATGGATTTTCGGGCTACAATCAAGTAGCCATAGCTCCAGAAGATCAGCATAAGACGGCTTTTGCCACTGAATGGGGCATTTTTGCCTTTAGAGTAATGCCATTCGGGCTTACCAATGCACCAGCTACCTTCCAGAGGCTGATGTGCCATGTATTTAAAGAGTTCCTGAGGAAGAACTTAGAAGTCTATGTTGATGATCTTTGTGCCCATTCCAACATTAGGCAAACCCATATTCCTGAACTCAGACAAATCTTTGACAAATGTAGAGAATATCAAGTCTGCTTGAACCCAGAAAAGTGTGTTTTCATGGTCAGGCAAGGCAAGCTTCTAGGACACATAGTGTCAAAGAATGGCATATCCACTGATGAAGAGAAAGTGAGGGCCATCGCAGAACTACCTAGGCCAAAGAATGTCAAGGAAGTACAAGCTTTCATGGGGCATTGTGGTTACTACCGCCGGTTCATTCACATGTATGCCGTCATTGCAAAGCCCATGTACGGAAACTTTGAGTGGACGGATGAATGTGAGAATTCCTTCCAGGAGCTTAAACGAAGATTATGTTCAGCACCAATTTTGACCACACCAGATTGGAATAAGCCATTCCATGTTCATGTGGATGCATCCAATTATGCCATTGGATGTGTGCTTGCACAACCTACTGGTGAAGGTAACATGGATCTTCCAATTGCCTATGCTAGTAGACAATTGAATGCAGCTGAACGAAATTATACCACTACTGAGAGAGAAGGCTTAGGCATGGTATATGCAGTTAAAAAGTTTAGACATTATTTGCTTGCAAATAAGTTTAAATTTTTTACTGACCACCAAGCATTGTTATACCTCGTGAACAAGCCATGCAATACAGGTAGATTAGTAAGATGGTTTCTATTACTAATGGAATATGACTTTGAGGTAGTGGTGAGAAAAGGGAGGACTCATTTGAGAGCAGATCATCTCTCTAGGCTCACATCTGGAGAAGCCCCACAAGGAGTATCAGATGATCTTCCTGATGCTTACTTGTTTAATTTGGAAGTGGTGCCGCAGTGGGCTAATCCATTGGTGCCAGTATTGACATACGGGCCTAACCATCCTGTAGTAAACACACAGAATAGAGAGGTTGTGAAAGCCCAAAAGTATCACATCATGGCAGGAAGCATGTACAAGCACACAGATCAGGGAATCTTGGCTTGTTGTGTGGAAGAGGACGAGTACAATAAATGGTTGCATTTAGCACATGTAGGTGCATTAGAGCAACACTATTCAAAGCAACGAACCTTACAGACACTAAGGAGACTCGGAGTACATTGGCCAACTATGGAAGCTGATGTCCAAAGGTTGTGCAAGGAATGCCTAATCTGTTGCACTAAACCACCTGTGGAACACGCCACGCTTTATCAAGTGTCCCTAGTGCCAGATTGGAGTGAACCACTAGTATCCTTCCTGAGGACGAGAACATTCCCTCCAGACATGACTCTGGCTAGGAAAAGGAGTGTAGAACAAGAAGCCCAGGATTACTCTCTCATTGGCGATAATCTATACAAACGTGGTAAAGATGGTTACTTGAGACTATGTGTCCATGAAAGTGAATATCTCAAGATCTTGGAAACTGCTCACCAAGGTGTAGCAGGAGGACACTTTGGACCAGATCGGGTGATCAAGGCAATACTATTTGCGGGCTTCTGGTGGCCGACCCTTCACATGGACGCACATACCTATGTGAAACGGTGTGATGTCTGTCAGCGAACTCAGTATCCTATACGTAAAGATGAGATGCCACTGAAACCTATGATGGGTGGACGTGCATTATCTAAGTGGGGAATAGACTTCGTAGGTCCTATTAATCCCCCAGCTAAGGGTTCCCATGCAGAATATATCATTGTTGCAACAGACTATCTAACTAAGTGGGTAGAGGTAAAAGCCACAACGAAGAACGATGCTCAAACAACTGCTAAATTCTTATTTGAGAAAAATGCAGTGCTACCATTGGACTTCTTGATACCTACATTGAAGGTAGCACAAGAGTACGAATGGACGGGTCATGAACTCTCCTCTAGACTTTTTGACCTTGAACGATTAGGAGAAACAAGACTAAGGGCAGCTGCAGGGATATATGCAGCTAAGAAACGACAGAAGGCATATTTTGATGCCCACGTTAAGGATAAAGGTTTGAAGGCAGGCGACCTAGTATTAGTATACACTTTGAAACAACATGCGAGAAAATTAGAGAAGCGTGGCTATGGACCTATGATCATAAATAGGATCTCCACAAGTGGAGCAGTGCAACTAGCCACATTGGAGGGTGACATTCTCCCAAGCTATATAAGCGGATGCAGAGTCAAGTTATATCAGGAACCTCTCACAGAGGAAATGCTAAGTCGACTCAATATCGCCAAGAAACGCAAAGAGGAAGAAAAGCGAATTCGAGAAGAAGCTCAAGCAGAAGCCCTAGAGCGCATACGAAGAATGAAATTAAGAAGACAAGGTAGAGAGCACCCTAGGCAAGATGCATATGCAGATCAAGGATATAACGTGGCTATGTGTGAAGTTTCAGGTGTTAGCTCTCATAGGATAACTGATCGACGTCCTTTCATAACCTTAGATATAGGACAAGGAAAGAGTGCAAGGACTGTAAGAGCCTTGATTGACTCAGGTGCAGCCACTAGTGCTGTTAAATTGTCTTACTGTCAAGAGTTACAATTAACTGTCAATCCTGTGGAAGCATATCTCATAGGATTGGGAAGTGTGGAAACCCCTTGCATGGGCGAGGTGGAGCTTCCCCTCTACATTCAGGACATGTTAATGACAATTAAGGTACTAGTGTGTCAAGATGAGGACCTCACTGAACCTCTTGTCTTGGGTCAGGACTGGATCTATGATCATGCAGTCAACCTAAACCTAAGAAGCGGACTTCTTCAGGCATGGGTCACTCATAGTCGAATTACAGTAGAGTTAGATAATGGAGCACTCAAGGAACTAGGAAAGGCACACACTCCTGGTCCTTCCAGGAGTACACATGAAGATGACCATGCTGTTCTTGTCCAAAACTATGTGTTGCAGAGGAATGATGTTTGCAAAAAAGGAGTCAAGGATGCAACGGAACTCCCTTCTTTTCCAAAGGCCAGAGGGAGGCAGCAACCAAAGGTGGATCAAAGGCAGAAGAAGCAGAGTACTACCTATGTCGGAGATCAAAAGTACCTGCGCAGCAAAATGTCTCAGCTAGTGAAACAAGTGTGGGTGCGGAAAGGCGAACACCCGGTTGCACTCAAGCCAACCACACGGGCAAAGCCTCTTATTAGTAACCAACAACACGACACTAATAAGAAGTCTTTCAGAAGTTCTTCTGCTAACGTGAAGTCTATTTGGGTGCCCAAGAAGTCGATGAAGGCTAGCCCACAATCAAGGCAAATTTGGGTGCCTAAGGCTTGTTTGCGGGCTCAAATAGCTACACCAAGACCACACCCTATACAGCATGATCCATTCACTCGCACAGCCGGCATCCACTCGTTTTCAACACTCAGGAACACACCAAGGCCCATGAGCACGAACAGAATCACTTGTAAATGGGTCCCTAAAAGGCCTCATTTTCAAGCCGACACACCTATAAAGCTCTTGAGAGTCTCTACGAAACCAAGAGCAAAACCCATCCACTGCATTTGGCAGCCTAAGACTTGTAACAAACCCCCGGACCCCATTTGTAAATCCATGATAACCTACTAACCACATCACTATCACACTACATCATTCCACTTAGCTCTTAGGTCTACCGAACTCCTAACCACACACACACTCGCACCGAGCACTTACTAACCCATTATTCGCTCCCGACCCTCATGTTAATGTTGTAATGGGAACAACAACGGTTCTCTCTTGTCCTGTACAATGTTAACACATGTTTGTATATTCTCACAGAGACAGGCAGCAAGAAGTAACATGGCAGATACGGTAGGAACTAGCTCCCAGGCAGGCACCAGCCCCCAAGTTGTGGACATTGAAAGCCTTCCGGTCGAGGAGGAATTAAAGGAACGACCAGCGGCATTGAGGGCATTACATGCCATACCGGTTCAGAACCCTCCACAGGGGCACACAATGCCAGTCAGCAAAAACTCTCATTGGTTCAGTGATGTGGCAAGACCCCTAGGTGAAGGCAATTATATGTGGGAGGCAGAGATAGAATTCAATGGGCGCTGGGGCAAGTATCACTTTTTTACCAGGGAATTTGAGAGATTGCAGAATAATGGACTGAAACCCATATGGAAGAAGGCAGGACTCTACGAGTATTTCAAATTCCAATTGCCAAAGCCGGATTTTCTAAGATGCTCGTATCTGATTAGCACCCTTACTCCGAGCAAAGACAAAAAGGGATACAGCTCCTTTGTCCTCCCATCTCTCACAAGGGGCAATGAGCTCAAGCTCTTCAGATTGACTATCAACTTGGTAAGGGAAGCTTTGGACATGAAAGGTATGCACATTCCTACAGAGAAAGAGACTATGGTTCCAGACAATATGAAGAACAGAAATTTGACAAAATTAAAGGACATGGTCGCGATGACACCTACGATCGCCATTCACTTACGCATGGTCATGCAACATTTCGCATTCCCCGCACAGGAAAGGTTCACAATGCCTCCCAAAAAGATCTGGTTTAGCCTTTACTTAGCAGATGCTTTTGATTTGACAATCAATATGCCCCACTGGATTATCGACCAAATTCATTTGGCTCATCAAAGGTGGTATAAGAAACAAAAATCTGTACTGTATGGATGCTGTGCGCTTACAAGAATTGTGTATAGATGTCTCGCATATGATGTACCGGTGCAAAGGGCTCTCATTTGGACCAGAGCACAGGAGTTTCAACGCAGACTGTCAGCCGCAGGGCCTCCCTCAAAGAAGATGAGAGGCACCGTCCAGATGCCCTGTGCACAAGCCCGCAGTGCAACCCTAACACTTGAAACAACTCCAAGGCTTCCCAGACGAGTACAACCATTTACTATCAGGTTACCCAGGCACAACACAGATGGCCCTAACCTTGTGCTTCCACCAGTACCTACTGATATGGAATTTCCTCACGGATTCACTTTGGAAGATCTAACGGATGAAGAAGTTGCCAGAATCATTGAAGCTGTTAATGCGGAAGTCGAAGCAGAGCAGGGTAGTGGACAACAAACGGCTACAGAACAACCCCAGCCAAGACAACCAGAAGTGGTGGAATTGGAGGATGAAGAAGAAGAAGGCCAAGAGGATGAACAGGAAGGATTTTTTGATGAGGAGGCGCATGACTATGAGCAAGAAGTTATACAGGAGCTAGAGGGTGCCCCAGCATATACAAAGGAGTTGAAAAAGCTCTACGATACCAAGTGAACAAATTCTATTAACAGTAGTCATTTGGCAAGTAGGAGCAAAGGTTTCATCAAAATCAATGTTTTTTCAGCACTAATGCATATGCTAGACAACCAAAAACATGTAGATGAGCAACATATGCTTACAACCATGCCAAGCCTCATATGGAGTGATAGACTGCAACGCTTTAGTGGGACACCTATTCATTATATATGCTGCAAACATAACAACCTTAAGCCAGAAACTATGTGGTAAAGCATGACTCTTGACCATACACCTTGCCATCTCCGTCAGTGACATGTTTCGTTCAACAACTCCATTCTCTTGAGGTGTATACGGCACTCTACATTGATCTTTTATTCCACGTTCAGCCAGAAATGCATTAAAGTTAGAAGGCATATATTCCCCCCTGGATCAGAATGGAGGGTGCCCATTTTAGATGCTAACAGATTTTTAGCCAAAACCAGAAACTATTTGAAGCACATAAACACTTTGGACGTTGTCCTCAATGGATATGCCCATGCATGCTTGGAAAAATCATCGATGAAACTCACGAAGTAAAGATAGTTCCCAAAAGAAGGTGTCTGCATAGGACCATAGACATCACTATGTACAAGCTACAATTTCTAAGTAGCCCAAACTAAACCATCTTTTGGAAATGACGAACACTGCATTTTGCCAAAAATACAGCCTTCACATACATGTTTACCAGGTGCCTCAAGCTTGGGCAAAGAGGACACCATTTCAGATTTCTGCAGGTGTAGGAAACTAGCAAATTGGCACTTCCTTATACATGAGTGCTAGCTTCTTTTTCACCGCATCACTCCGAGGGGGGATTTGTTGATATATTTAGGTAGTGATGTGTGTGAGCACTGTGGGACTGTCGAGTCACTTTTTTCCTTCTTTAAGAGGTTTTTTTCCCCTGGCTTTTATATACACATATTGCCCTAATGGACTACTTATCTTTGTACATTCTAGTGGTAATACATTCAGCCGTTGGAAAGCTCTCGGAATGAACTTTCCAAATCTAATGAGATAGCTAGAAAGTATAAAGCCCTTGGGAAACCATGGGTGGCACTTGATTGAGGGTTCAAGATACCAAACATGGATGAGAATAAGGTTCAAGACTGAGGTTGAGAACAAGAAGGTTCAAGAAACCAAGGTTGAGAGCAAGGGTTCAAGAGACCAAGGTTGCAAACAAGATTCAAGAAACTGTGCGAGGTTGAGGACATCAATTCAAGGGTACCTAGGGAGTTCAAGGGGCTCATCACCGAGGCTAGGAGGATACAAGAGAAGGTCATTGAGGACAATGATTGACCAAGGGGGGAAGAATGTAATAAAGTTATAGGTAGGAGATGGTTGAACCACACCCTTGATAGATAGGAGACGGTTGAACTACACCCTAAGAGAGAGGATTAAGAAGTAATCTTCAACCATGGCTTTTGGGGCAAGTGGTTAGCCCATCACATTCCTAACCAAGAGGTTGTGAGTTCAATTCCTTACATCTCTCATGGAATTTTTAGGGATTGAGTGGGCCATAATTTTTGTGCTACAAAGCTTGCCTTTTTCAGAAGCTTCACCAATATTTGGTTGGCGGGTGCATTAATGTTTTGATGCTTCAAGAACACCATTTTTCCTTGAGCTATATGTGACATTGTAGATACCTTTTGCAGAGAGATGGATAGGTCTTTTGGTCCATTAGTTAGGAGTCCCATGGATCTTAGGCTAGTGTATGTATTTTTGTTGGGGAGTCCTTGCAATCAGCAATCTTGGATAGAGGGGAAATTATCCCAGGCAAGGCCATTTGGATGATATTGCAGCACGCGATCATGAGGTATGGGTTCTTGACTCTATATGCCCAAAACCATGAGAGTGCTCGTGCCACTTTCTGGTCCTAGATCACTAATGCTATCCTGTGTGCCAATGGGTGGTGTGTTTTGAGTGACTTCTGTTGGTGCAGACCAATCACCAATTGAAGTTTTGAAAGACAAAGGATGGAGATAAGATCAAGTCTTGAAGCTTAGAAGATGGTTACATTCACAGGTTGAAAGAAATGTACACATATGTACATTAGTTAATACATAGGTTACTTATACTTATGTTTAGTCATAAGTCTGTACATATTTGCCTATAAATACTATGGAAAAATGTCGGGATATAGAAGAGGAGACAAGGAGAGACTATGGGAGAGCATAGGAATAGAGAAATGAGGAGTTGTAAGTGTTATTAGACACATGAAAAGTTAGTTGAAGTCTCTCTCACATTCAGTTATAGTCTTCTTCAGAAATGACAGATTTTTTGCGCCCGAAGTTTCTGTGTTTTCTCCTTCTATGGTAGATCTTTTGTGGAATGCTTTTGTACAAGTCTAAGTCTAGAGTTGATCGACTATTGTACAAAGTTTTAGCTTCCAATTGTGATTAGGATGAGAGAATTCTGAATAGGAACATTTGTATGTGTAAAAGTCTGAGTACCTTCTGAAACAGGCACAGATTTCGAGTTCAGAAAAATGGACAGTGCTTAGTGCACAATGTAAAGTTTCACACAAATGATAGTTCAAAATCTAAGTTGAGAGATAAGGTATCTACATCTAAAAGCATTTGACCAAACGGGTTCGACATTGGGAGAACCATAGCTAAGAAGTTACAGGTGTCAAAGTCGCTACTGCAGAGAAGCAGTTTCACACATAGGTAAAGGGTTTGAGTCATTTGTCAAAGTATACTCAATCATTTGACGAGATTTAAGTTGCAAAAGGTGCGCAACCTTAAGGCGACACATTCTACAAAGTTTTATAAAAAACTTTACACGAATGGTTAGTCAATCAGAGATTAAACTGCAGCAGACTTTTCTAAGAATTTGATTTTTCCAGAATAGTCAATTTCTTGATAAGTTGATGATTGTTCTTTAAATTAAGAGGAGTCTATACTTATTCTTGATATAGAGGTGCTCTAATTTCAAGAATAGGTTTTTCTTTTGGAGATTAACACTCTCCATCATTGGTATCAGAGCAGGAAGCATCAGAATTAAGGAAAGGGAGACTCCGACTACTGCAGACATACAAACTTTACATCTCGAAGGATCAAAAGGATAAAGATTGAAGAAAGCTTGAAGGAAGACACATTGAAGTTGTCAAAAGGATCAAAAGGAGTAATATTCGAATCCAAGGTACATTTATTTCTCATAAAGCTTAAAGATCTGTTAGTACAAGTGGAGAAAGGATGGGAGATTCTCATCAGATAGAGAAATTGGATAGAGAGAACTATCCTGCATGGTCAATGAGGATGGAAGCTCATCTAATGAGCAAAGACTTGATAGCTTACATTACAGGTGAAGAAGAAAAGCCTCAATTCAGAGATCCTAGTGTTCCAACTAGGGAGGAATTGTCAGATTTGAAGAATTGGATGAAGAGAGATGCTCAAGCTAGGAGCATTATCTATATGGCAGTCAATGACTACTTGCTACCTCACATTAGAGGTCTTGAAAGTGCAAGTGAAATATGGAATGCTTTGGAGGAGCATTTCCAAAACACTACAAAGTCAAGAAAGGCATCCTTATGGGCAGAGTTTACTACTTTCAAGAAGAAGGCTTCACAATCAATATCTGATTATGTGACAAAGATGAAGGACATTGCAGATGCATTAGGAGCAGTGGATGAAGACATTGAAGAAGATAAATTGGTAAGGCAAATTCTCACAGGACTAAGAGGTGATGAGAAGTGGAAGCCTTTTATTTTATCTACAGAACTTTCATTGGATCACTTCACTCCCGATTTGAATCAATTGTTAGGACATATGCTAATTTTTGAAAATGATATCAAAGGAGATGTTGACAAGAGTGCAGGTCATGCAATGTACTCTAAAGACAAGAAGAAAGCTAACAAAGGAAATCAACAAGCAAATGAAGAAGAAGGCACAACTAGTCAAGCCAACTTCCTAAGAGGAAGAGGAGGTGGCAAAGGTAGAGGAAGAGGCAGGAGTAACAAAGATGGAGTCAAAGCTTGCTGGATTTGTGGTAAGACAAATCATTTAGCTAATGATTGTTGGCATAATAATCAGAGTAATGGTGGATATAATCAGAACTATAATTCAAGAGGAAGAGGTGGCAGAAATCAAAGAGGTAATTTTAGAGGTAGAGGTAGTAGGGGTTACTTTGGAAGAAATGCAGGTAGAGGATTCCAAAGTCAACAATACAACAATACCTACTACAATTATGCTTCATATCAGAAGGAAGATTCAACATTAATAATGAATGCAACTTGTGAAAGGCAGAGTGAAGATCAAAGAGTCTTCTACATTGACTCAGGGTGTAGCAATCACCTGAGTGGTAACATAGCCTTGATGACTGATTTGGAGAATAAGGTATCTAATCATGTTGTTCAAACAAGTGAGAATACAAAGCACAATGTGAAGTCAATTGGATCAGTGAAGGCCAAGGATGGTAGCACCTTATTGAGTAAGGTCTTGTATGTTCCTACAATTCCTAAGAATCTGATAAGTGTAGGACAAATTGTGGAAAAAGGTTATGAAGTGAGGTTCACTAATGAAGGAGTGTTTGTGGAAGACCCTAGCAATGGGTATAAACAAATTGTTTCAGGGAAGAAAGAAGGAAGATTGTTCACATTGAAGATTCAAGGTAATGTTGGTCATGCCTTGTTCACTTATGGAGGACATAAGATCTCTGAGTTAGATCTTTGGCACAAGAGGCTTGGACATTTCAATGAAAGAGGTATTAAAGATATGATTAATAATGGTTCAGTGCTTGGATTGCCTAATGTTGCAGGTCAACATATGACATACAGATGTGAGGCATGTCAATTAGGTAAGGCTCATAAGCAATCCTATTCTAAGCATGGGTTTATGTATTCAGAGAAACTTGAGTTGGTACACACAGATATGTGGGGACCATCAAAGGATTTCAGTATCAATGGTTCAAGGTATTATGTGATTTATGTTGATGATGCTACCAGATGGATCACTATCTATGTGATCAGAGATAAGTCAGAGGTATTCAATACATTCAAACATTATCATGTGTATGCAGAGAGAATTACAGGACATAAATTGAAGAGACTAAGGTCTGATGGAGGGGGAGAGTATTTCTCTAATGAATTCAATGATTACTTGTGGAATGCAGGTATAAAAAGGGAGGTTACTTGCAGGTACTCTCCTCAACAAAATGGTGTAGCAGAAAGGAGGAATAGGACTCTTGTTGAGTTTGCAAGGTCCATGTTGAAGGAGAAAAATTGCCCAAATTACTTGTGGGCTAAGGCTGTAAATACAGCCACTTATCTGGTCAATAGGCTACCATGTAAAGCCTTACAGGGTATGACACCATATGAGGCATGGTGGGGTAAGAGACCTACATTAGACCATTGCAAAGTATTTGGATGTTTGGCATATGCATATGTGCCATCACAATTAAGGCACAAATTGGAGCCTAAAGCTGAAAAGTATGTGTTCATTGGTTATGATGACAAGCAGATGGGGTATAGGTTGTGGAGTCCATCCACAAAACAATTTATTGTGACTAAGGATGTTACATTTGATGAGCAAGGTACTTGGTATGCAGGTACTATCAATATTAATACAGATGATGAAGAAATTGTGAGTCAAAGGAAAGGTAAGTCAAAGGTACAGATATTTGATGAACAAGAGAATAATGAAGTGCAGGTTGAAGTTGAAGAGATACCAAGATTTGATCCTGAATGTGAAGAACCAGAAACCTCAAGGAGTGGAGAACTTAGAAGGTCATCAAGACACAAGTGGCAACCTACAAGGTATAGCTATGATACTTCTTTTTTGGCTACCAAAGATTATGCTTACATGATAAAAGCAGATGAAGACCCTTCTACATATGAAGAGGCAAAAGGTAAAGAAAATTGGGAGAAAGCTATGCAGGAAGAATATGATGCATTGGTGGAAAATCAAACATGGGATTGGTTCCAAAACCAAATAGTCAGCTAGACTTGTTGTGAAAGGGTTTGCTCAGACATATGGTATTTATTATGATGAGACTTATAGTCCTGTGGCAAAGATGACAACCATCAGAACACTTATAGCAATTGCTGCATGTAAAGGTTGGAAATTGTGTCAATTAGATGTGAAGAATGCTTTTTTGAATGGTTATATTTCAGATGATGTCTTCATGGAGCAACCTCAAGGATTCAGAGATGGAAGATATCCAGATCATGTGTGTAAGCTCAAGAGAGCTTTATATGGCTTGAAGCAGGCCCCAAGGGCATGGAACTATAGGCTTGTAAAGTTCTTAAAAGAACTTGGATTTCAAGTATCTAAAGCAGATAGTAGCTTGCTTGTCAAAGCAAGTGATGATGGGTTCATTTACATATGTATATATGTTGATGATATAATTCTTACAGGTACAGATGAGAAAGGCATACAAAGCCTAAAGAAGCAAATGGAGAAAGAGTTCAAAATCAGTGATTTGGGAGATTTGTCATACTTCTTGGGCATGGAGATTTCATACACTCAACATGGAGTGTATGTGACTCAAGAAAGGTATTTGAAGAATTTGTTAACCAAGTTTAAAATGAATGATTGCAGAGTAGCACCTACTCCAATGGAGGTGAATCACAAATTGAGCAGATTTGGAGGTGAAGAGTTCAAGGACATGAAACAATATCAGAGTTTGGTTGGTAGTCTTATTTATGCTACATTAACTAGGCCTGATTTATCATATGCAGTTGGGATGTTGTCCCAATTCATGCATTGTCCTAGGAAAGAACATTAGATTGCAGGTCAAAGAGTGTTGAGGTACATTAAGGGTACACTCAAAGAGGGTTTGTATTATGGTTTTACATCAGATACAAATATCAAAATATATAGTGATGCAGATTGGGCAGGAAATCCAGATGATAGAAGGTCAACCTATGGATACATGTGTTATGTGGGAGATAAGTTAATCTCTTGGTGTTCAAAGAAGCAACATACAGTTGCTTTGTCATCTACAGAAGCAGAGTACAAAGGCATGGTTGAAGCTGCAAAGGAAGTGATATGGCTTAAAACTCTCATGAAGAGTTTTGACACTATACAGAGCATACCTATCATTTATGGAGATAACATGAGTTCATTATATCTAGCTGCTAATCCTGTTTTTCATGCCAAGACCAAACACATTGAGATACAGTATCACTTTCTAAGAGAGAAGGTGATGGATAAAGAGATTGAAGTTATACATACTTCAACAAAAGATCAGATAGCTGATATGCTTACAAAAAGCTTGGATGGACCAAAGTTACAGAAGTTTAAAGACATGGCAGGCATAAAGAAGATAAGAGAAACCTCAATTGATGATTGAGGGGGAGCTGTTGGTGCAGACCAATCACCAATTGAAGTTTTGAAAGACAAAGGATGGAGATAAGATCAAGTCTTGAAGCTTAGAAGATGGTTACATTCATAGGTTGAAAGAAATGTACACATATGTACATTAGTTAAGACATAGGTTACTTATACTTATGTTTAGTCATAAGTCTGTACATATTTGCCTATAAATACTATGGAAAAATGTCGGGATATAGAAGAGGAGACAAGGAGAGACTATGGGAGAGCATAGGAATAGAGAAATGAGGAGTTGTAAGTGTCATTAGACACATGAAAAGTTAGTTGAAGTCTCTCTCTCATTCAGTTATAGTCTTCTTCAGAAATGACAGAATTTTTGCGCCCGAAGTTTCTGTGTTTTCTCCTTCTGTGGTAGATCTTTTGTGGAATGCTTTTGTACAAGTCTAAGTCTAGAGTTGATCGACTATTGTACAAAGTTTTAGCTTCCAATTGTGATTAGGATGAGAGAATTCTGAATAGGAACATTTGTATGTGTAAAAGTCTGAGTACCTTCTGAAACAGGCACAGATTTCGAGTTCAGAAAAATGGACAGTGCTCAGTGCACAATGTAAAGTTTCACACAAATGATAGTTCAAAATCTAAGTTGAGAGATAAGCTATCTACATCTAAAAGAATTTGACCAAACGGGTTCGACATTGGGAGAACCATAGCTAAGAAGTTACAGGTGTCAAAGTCGCTACTGCAGAGAAGCAGTTTCACGCATAGGTAAAGTGTTTGAGTCATTTCTCAAAGTATACCCAATCATTTGAGCAGATTTAAGTTGCAAAAGGTGCGCAACCTTAAGGCGACACATTCTACAAAGTTTTATAAAAAACTTTACACGAATGGTTAGCCAATCAGAGATTAAACTGCAGCAGACTTTTCTAAGAATTTGATTTTTCCAAAATAGTCAATTTCTTGATAAGTTGATGATTGTTCTTTAAATTAAGAGGAGTCTAGACTTATTCTTGATATAGAGGTGCTCTAATTTCAAGAATAGTTTTTTCTTTTGGAGATTAACACTCTCCATCAACTTCAACATGATGTAGGCATCCAAGGATCGCCAAGGGGGTAGTTAGATTACTATGCATGGTTTTGGGCTTGCAGCTTGGAAGATACTATGTTTGACATTGCAGTTGTGTGATGTATGTCACAATGAAGGCTTTATGTGTGTGTGTGTGTGTGAGAGAGAGAGAGAGGTACGCCTGCATTTCTCATGCTTTGATAGACAAACTGGAAGGATGAACCTCTCTAGGATTTATTCCATGTGCACCGGTGATGTATTGGTTGATTGTGGAGGTAGGACATGTATTGTGGTAGAGTCTTACTTTTTTGATCATGCCCCTATGGTTTTCACCTTTGAGGAGTCGGATACTAGAGGTTCCATCGTGTTGCATATTCTTGAGCAAGTTCATGTTGATGGGAGCCTTGCTCACTAGATTGAGGTGATTTGGTCACAACTATCTTGGGCCGAGGGATGTTGGGCTCCATCCTTCCCACTTGCATATAAGAGATCAACTTATTTTTGCATGGGGAGAGTGCTTCATGACTGGGTCATCTCTAAGAGAGCAAGCATTGCCTTCACAGGGGTATTGCCTCTCTAGTGGTTCCTATAGTGCCATTCGGACTGTGAGTGGACTAGCTCTCACCTTGCCCATGCAGAGCAAGAGTTGCAAGAGGTCGAGGATTAGAGGTCTATCTTCTTCCACCATAGGCAGGCCTCTCATTGGACTCAAGTTTGTGATCATATTTCTGATTATTTCTTCTTAGGGATCCAATCATGGCATATGCATGAAGGGATTAGGCACCTTGCTAAATGGATGGCTCTTTAGCTACATAGCTTGCGGAGCTAAGGGAGATTGCTACTTATATCTTCCATACCTTGTTATCTAAGAGACTTCCTCTCAGACTTGGTAGGAGATCAAATGCTATGCTTTACATGTGTGATGTTTTGTGATTGATGAGATGCAAAATTGGGTTTTGGCCTCATTTTCTGATAGTGAGCTTCTTGATGCACTACATAGCATGGCTAGGGATAGTCTTCCTAATGAAGATGGTCTCTTGCCCAACTTCTTTCTCAAGTATTGAGGGATCCTTGGCGATGGGATTTGTCTTGCATTCCAGGAGTTCATGGAGGGAGGGCACCTTGCCCCATCGTTCGTCAAGGGTCATCTTACTCATCCCCAATGAAGGGGGGCATTTGGATGATATTTGGCATTGGCATCTGATTACACTTCTCAACTCAACGTATATAATTCTTACGTAGGCTATAAGTTTAATACTGTAGTTGCTTTTGGAGACACTGATCCATCTGATGCAGACTGGATTTGTCAAGGGTCATATTATTCTTGACAACATCTTCACCTTTTGGGAAGCTATCTCCCTTCTGAGGATGCATGATGAGCCTCTTGCGACTCTTTTGTTGGACTTCAAGAAAGCCTATGATTAGGTTGACTGGGCTTTTCTCGAGGATGCTATGCTCCATATGGGCTTTCTTGCCAACTAGATCAGGGGTGTTGCTTCCCTCTAGTGCTCCACCCATAGTCAAGTTCTCATGGTTGGAGGTGAGGAGGGGAGATTCAATATTTTGAGATTGATTAGGCAGGTTTGCCCCTTGGACCCTACCTTATTTCTCTTCTTTGTTGAGGCCATGAGCACTTTCTTGGCTGTTGAAGATACTAGGATTCATGGTATGAGGATCTCAGTTAGGGATGTGAGTTTGTTGATAACACTACCATACAGTTGTAGGGTGAAGAGGCCAATATGATTAGATTTCAATAGGCTTTGGATAGATTTTGTAATGCATCTAGTGCCAATATCTATTGGCATAAGTCTTGTAGTTTCTAGATTGGCTCGGATGTTCTACCTAGATGGCTTCCTTGGGAGCTGTTTCACTGGATTCCCCCTTGCACGATGGTTAGATACCTTGGGTTCCATATTTGTCTTGATCTTTTGCCTGAGCATTAGGTCTCTCTTCTTTTTTTGTCCATCAAGAGGAAGTTATTACATTGGCACACTTTTCGTTTGTCCTTGGTTAGGAGGATTGTGGTGGCTAACTAGGTTCTCCTGACTACGATGTGGTAAGTCATCTCTTGTTGGATCTTTTTGAGTTCTTGTATTAACCAAATTCAACAGCTTATAAGGAATTTTTTATGGTCTGGCAGGGACGGTAGCCATATTTGGGCTAAATTTGCTTGGAAAGTCATCACCCTTCCCCTAGAGTGTGGTGGCCTTGGGATCATTGACCCTTCTTGCCGAAGTAGAGCCTTCTTAGGAAACTTTTTGTTCATGGTTTGCTTAATAGCCTTGTGCCTTGGGAGGATTTTCTTCATCAAGAGATGGGCCTCTTTGCTCCTGCCATTAGTGGGCCTTGGAAACCTAAGATCAGATGGATTTTTTCTAAGATAAGGCATATGGGTGTTAGAAGAAGCATTTTTTGAAGGGAAATTATTTGAAAAATGTCAAAAACTTGTAGAAATATTTATACAAATGATGTAAAAATGAGGAAGAGTCTTCCTCATGTAAATTAGAATCATATATATTTTTCTAGAATTTTTGGAAGCTCTTTGATAGCATATTTTTAGATTAGAGGGGAAAAGGACCAAAATTTAAGTGTGAAAGAGGACACTTGAAAATGTATAAAAGATAATTTCCTCTATTTTGAGAGGGTTGGTTGTATTATTTTTTGCTATCCAAGTAATGTGAAGAGCTCTCCTGCAAAAAAATGTGCTTCTTCCTTTCATGTACTTTCTTTTGATTTGTTGAGTCTATTCATTGTGTAATCCATGGAATTTGTGAGCTTCAGTTGTGTATTTTTGAGTAATCTGTATGAAGAGAGATGATTCTTGGTGTATTGAGTAAGAAAGTGTAGAAGAACAAAGCTGGACATGGAAATTCTCAATTTTTGCAGAATCACGATTGTCTCGTCTGTGTGATACAGGTACTGTTTTTGAGATTTGACTTCATAATTGTGTTTTGCTATGAAAATTGCACACTTTAGGCACAAAGATCATTGAAAATGCTGTTGTATAGCTCAAGATAATCAAAACCCTAGATATTTCTCTCCTTCTTCATAATTTCTCATAAAAACAATCACTTAACTCTTATTCTTGGATTCCATTAATTGGAAGGGGTTGTGGTCTTTGCATACTTCCCGGATTGACAATTTAAAGATGTGTAGTTGATCCTTTATGCTAAAATGATTGGAGAGGACAACTCCAAAGTGTAACAACAAACACTTTTTGGCGCCGTTGCCGAGGAATCAAGCAAAAGCTTCATAGAAGTTTTGGACCTTGCTGGATCTTCCATTGTTGATGGTATTTGAACACATTGAAAAGGTACTACTCTATAATCAAGAAAGAAACAATGAAAAGGTAGGTTTCTTTTCTTGTCTTTTGGGAAAAGAAAGCATGAGTTAACCTTTTGGGATAAAGAAGTTGTGAAATTCTTGCAAATTGATAGTTGCTCATATCTTTTTAAGAGTAAAGTGCAGGTGTGTGAAAAAATTGAATCAAGATTGTTGAAGGGAAGGTAAAATGTGACTATCTTTGCATTTGTAGAGTGCTTTTTTGACCAAGTACCAAGCAAATTTGTTAATCTTGGAAAAGATGACATGATTGCAATGAGGAAAGTCAAGTAAAGTAGCTAAGTGCAAATTGATAGATCTATTTGTTTAGCCAAGGTAAAACAATAACCTTGAGAGAAGATTTATTTGCATCTTGAAAAAAAAGAGAGTGTTTGAGTTTATCTTTGCATGAATTGATAATTGTACTTCTTAGCACATATTTTCTGTTGGAAGTGAGGTAGGCCCTTAGGCTCATGTCACAGGTCCATGGTTCCATAGTTCCATTCATGTACAACATTAATTCTAGCAATCTTCCATATTGACAAAACATGAACATACCACAACTTAATCATACAGATGATGAGACAAAGATAGAGAAAGAATAGACAACATGTGTAAGGTGTTACGTAAGCCATCGCTTACTCATAGTATCATATATACCAATGTTCAATGTACAATGTGGGAGCAAAATTCTCAACCATTCTATGTGATGAGAAATAGATGAATGAGTGAATGTACAATGTAACAAACATATTCAGATGTATGGGCAATAATCTGAATATATATGAGATGTGTGACCTTATAGGTTATAGAAGAGTGAATATGAGTGACTGAAAGAGGAAGGATCAGTGTGAACGGAAATCCTCAAACTCATGTGAACACACCTTCTCAAACACCTCATAAAATATGCATAAAGCATATACGTACTATTTCTCTTGTACCTATGCCGAATAGGACTCCTCCTGATATGAACGCCACAGCCTCCATAAACTTCAAGTAGTACCTGTGTGCATAAAGAGAATATGTACCTGAATACTTAACATAAGATGTGAATCTTATGTTAAACTCCATCCAATGTCTTTGAAGTAGCTAGACATCTTCTTGTAGAAGACAATCTTCAACCTAACATCTTCGTGTAGAAGATGATCTTCAAATACGCCATGTAGATGGTCCCATCCAATGTCTTTGAAGTAGCCAGACAGCTTCTTGTAGAAGACAATCTTCAACCTAATATCTTCCTGTAGAAGACAATCTTCAAATACATCATGTAGATGGGCGATCCTCACCATCAAGCTGCTAATAATCAAGTCTTCTTGCCATGAACAAGAGATGACCTCCTCTCCATGAGCTAGAGTGTGAGCACACCCTTCATCTTCTCCAAGAAGAATCACCAAGAAGAACTCCATAGCTGCTCCTCAACATGCTTCAAGTTAGCACCATGGCTGCCCCATCTACTGAGGTCCAAGCTCTAAAAAGCTTGTGTTGATCCTAGGTGAAGGATGAATACAATGAACCCAATACTCTCCTTATATAGTTTTGCTTGTCCATTAAAAAGCTCATCAATAAAGCAACAAAAAACAACGATCGTAATTCTACAATCGCTACAAGAAAACTGATCAAAAAAATCTGACGCCGTTCGTCTTTTTGGTCCGCTAAAAACAAAAGATAAAACTCTATAGTTCCGCGACGTGCTGTTGATGAGAGGATTTGAACTCGGGTCATTGGGTTGAGAGATTGACGAACTAACCACGCTGCCCGTCGTTTTTGCTTATACAAGGCATGAATTCAACTGCTATACATGCTATAAACTGTGGTCAATTGAACCAATTAGGACATTGTTTTCCAACAATCCCCCCTGCAATGGCATATTGGTACAATCTGAACTGTATCTGCAAACTATATAATCTGCAAATTACTACAAGCTTCAAGCTTGTACTCCCGAACTTCAGAATTTTTCTTCAAAAAGTCTTCTTCAAAACTGAATTTGACTTTCCTTCAAGAAAACTTGAACTTGCTGAATATGAACCATAATACTTGAGAAAATATGCAAACTAGAATAGTGTTCTCATCAAGCAATCACTGCTTGACAACAAATGTAGCATGAAATGTCTCCGAACTTGCTATCTCCTGTCTTCAAAAAGCTAAAAACATACACTGGGATCTTTATATTTGCATTTACCTTTCGAAAAAGGATTTCTCAATGTACTTCTGCTGCGTCATGTAAATACACTAAACAAAATCAGGAACTGAATCCTGGAACCTGTGACTGACAACTCACAACTTAGTGTATTATGAACACTACTGGTTCATCTCTGACTGTACTCAAGTCAAATCAACTCAACTCAATTGAAATCAACTGAAATATGAGTCAAAGAAGCTATGATATCATCATATCTTCATCCTTTAAATCCTTCATACCTCTTTCCTTCAGAACTTGGTATAAACATATATGTGCGCACTTCTGAAATAAACCTTTCTGAAATATCAAGCTTCTCTTCAATAGAACTTTGGAACCTTCTCCTGAACAGGAACATCCTAACAGAAACTTTCTCCAAACATTCTTCTTCTTCCTTCTTTTTACAAAGCTGGAACATAAAGAGAACCTGACAAAGGAAATATAGGAATACCTGAAATAGGAATACCTGTAGGTATGAATCTGCATTCTTTCACATATGGCTTGAAAATAAATCTTCATGTTTCATCACCCCCTGGATGACTTAACACTAGTATCCAGTATTCTTCAAATATATCAGACTTTATGAAATGTGGAACGTCTTCCTTCTTTCAATAAATCTGATCTTTAGTGATCAATACTTGTATCTGAAACAAAAGTTTTAGGATCCATATTGTTCTGTAACATAACAAGTATCTTCTTTTTCTCTGCAACACAAATCTGATAGAATCTGAATCTTTGACTTACTTCTTCCAATGTTAAGAATCTTCACAAACAAAGGATAGACAACTGACTCATAAATGTTCAAGATCATATAAGATCATACGAGATCAATGATCTCTCCTGTGTAGAATCTGCTCTTATCAAACCTTCATGTCTGAATGTTTGATTTGTTACCTTGAGAACTCCAAAAGCTGCAAGTTGATACTTCATAACTTTCATATTTTACCCGGGTGAAATGTGATAGTACCTGCTTGATTTTCTTTTGGCTAACTCCACTTTTCAATCAAGTGATAGGATATGATGGAACACCTTTTGGAATACAAACATGTATCCAAAAATCTAGACAATCATAAAAAGTAGATTCTTCAACTGACTGGTACATCAACAAGTCTGAATTTTCTGAAGTTTTCTGAAAATATTGAATATGAGGTAACCTTTTCCAAACATAAAACCTCAACGCAAGTCTTCAACATCTGCTACAAAAAACTCTTTTACCTCAAGAGTTAGATAAAGAAGAAATATACTTCTCTGCAACTTGTCATATATCAAGTAGCTCTATATTGACAGTCCAAGAATTCTTTGAGGGAACATATAAGCTGCCTGCTTAAAAGCCTCAACTAAAACATAACTCATATATGAGTTAAAACATATATCTGCTGCTTTTCTTTCTCTCAATGCAATTCTTTGTCAAATCTACTAAATCATGACCAAGTGTAATGCAAAACAAGAAACTGCTTCTTCTTTAAACAAGATGTTCTCGTAGACTTGTCTTTGGATGTAGAGGATAAAATAGGAAAAGTATATGGAAAATATATGAGAAAAGGAAGCCTTACTTTTCTTTTGGAAATGATGGACTTTCTTTTTCTGCATCTTTCTTCCACCTGATGATGTCAACATTTTCAAAATTCTCTTCCATACCTTTTGTTCTCTTCATCTTGAAGTAGCAAACACTCTTGACCTCTGCAAATGAACTTTTCTCTTCCTTTAGTGTAAGAGTAAGAGATAAAACAAACATGGTATATAAATGGAAGTGAATATAGAAACATGTTTTACCATCTCCTCATATCTCTGAATCAAAATGTTGTTTCAAATGTCTGAAACGACTAAATTCACCAATCGTTGTCTGAATGATGAATTGCCCTTCTAGAGTTACCTTCTCTAGATACATTTGTACCTTGATATCCAACCAACTTACAACAGAAAATTGGCTGAAAAAACTCATCTCATCTCTGCGCTTGTCTTCTTAGATGAACTTTCTTGCCATGAAAGAGATCTCTCAAAACTCTCTAGAAAAACCTCTAGATACCTGTTTTGATGTAGCCTTTAACTTTCAAATAATGAAAGTGTATAAAAGCATTCCTTGAAATTCTTCAAATCTCTTCATAACTGCTCTTCTAAGATATGACCTGCAAATGATAATGTGATAGTAGAAAATGATACCTGTGATTTGATGTTGATCTGATTTCTTCATCTTCTCTAAACCATTGTTCTTCCTTGAATTTGAAGTAGTCTTCTCTTCATCAAGTCTGGGTCTTCAAACAATACTTTTGTAAAGTATTTGCATACTCTTCAAAAATATTCGGCTGCTAACAGATCATCAACTTCATACTCCACACTGATGAATGTAACTGAAGTGTCTAATTCTCAAATCTCTACTCATCTAGATTAAGTGTGTATGTCAAATGTCAAATATTAGAAGATGCTTTCAAATCATATGTTGTAAATCTGGAATTCTAGGAACCTGGGATATGAATGAGCCTTAATGCATTGATGCCAAAGATCTAAAGTTTTGAAACCAAAACCTTAGTGCTCTGATACCAAATGTTGGAAGTGAGGTAGGCCCTTAGGCTCATGTCACAGGTCCATGGTTCCATAGTTCCATTCATGTACAACATCAATTCTAGCAATCTTCCATATTGACAAAACATGAACATACCACAACTTAATCATACAGATGATGAGACAAAGATAGAGAAAGAATAGACAACATGTGTAAGGTGTTACGTAAGCCATCGCTTACTCATAGTATCATATATACCAATGTTCAATGTACAATGTGGGAGCAAAATTCTCAACCATTCTATGTGATGAGAAATAGATGAATGAGTGAATGTACAATGTAACAAACATATTCAGATGTATGGGCAATAATCTGAATATATATGAGATGTGTGACCTTATAGGTTATAGAAGAGTGAATATGAGTGACTGAAAGAGGAAGGATCAGTGTGAACGGAAATCCTCAAACTCATGTGAACACACCTTCTCAAACACCTCATAAAATATGCATAAAGCATATACGTACTATTTCTCTTGTACCTATGCCGAATAGGACTCCTCCTGATATGAACGCCACAGCCTCCATAAACTTCAAGTAGTACCTGTGTGCATAAAGAGAATATGTACCTGAATACTTAACATAAGATGTGAATCTTATGTTAAACTCCATCCAATGTCTTTGAAGTAGCTAGACATCTTCTTGTAGAAGACAATCTTCAACCTAACATCTTCGTGTAGAAGATGATCTTCAAATACGCCATGTAGATGGTCCCATCCAATGTCTTTGAAGTAGCCAGACAGCTTCTTGTAGAAGACAATCTTCAACCTAATATCTTCCTGTAGAAGACAATCTTCAAATACATCATGTAGATGGGCGATCCTCACCATCAAGCTGCTAATAATCAAGTCTTCTTGCCATGAACAAGAGATGACCTCCTCTCCATGAGCTAGAGTGTGAGCACACCCTTCATCTTCTCCAAGAAGAATCACCAAGAAGAACTCCATAGCTGCTCCTCAACATGCTTCAAGTTAGCACCATGGCTGCCCCATCTACTGAGGTCCAAGCTCTAAAAAGCTTGTGTTGATCCTAGGTGAAGGATGAATACAATGAACCCAATACTCTCCTTATATAGTTTTGCTTGTCCATTAAAAAGCTCATCAATAAAGCAACAAAAAACAACGATCGTAATTCTACAATCGCTACAAGAAAACTGATCAAAAAAATCTGACGCCGTTCGTCTTTTTGGTCCGCTAAAAACAAAAGATAAAACTCTATAGTTCCGCGACGTGCTGTTGATGAGAGGATTTGAACTCGGGTCATTGGGTTGAGAGATTGACGAACTAACCACGCTGCCCGTCGTTTTTGCTTATACAAGGCATGAATTCAACTGCTATACATGCTGTAAACTGTGGTCAATTGAACCAATTAGGACATTGTTTTCCAACATTTTCTTGGAAAGCTCTACTTCTAAACTGATTAGATTGCAAGCATAGAAGAGTA
>CM035412.1:62496607-62549107 GCA_020310875.1 Ceratopteris richardii | reverse complement strand
TAGTTTGATGTTAATTTCTTTCTCTTGTGCATTTTATCTACTCAATAATATGTATGAAATTCCTAAAAAACGGTTTTTATCAATTTTAATCATAGTGGCTTCTCTTAGCATTTGAAATTGTACCTTCCAACCCAAAATAACAAGTTTTGTAAACTAGTCATTGTGCAAACTCATCTGTTTTGGATACACTATTTCTCATAGATGTTCCAAAGTATATATTGAGTTTTATTGCATTAATTGCAAGTACATAAGGTATAGTTGACACTACAAGAGTGCAAGGGCTGGTCTTGTGCTGGATGGCTTGACCAATCTTCATCAACTTTAGCCTCATTCTTCTACCTCCAACAAGGGTCTCCAAGTTCTTTTAGTAGTATGAGAGCAAGATCAAGATGGGAGATGATATTCCCTCAATGATTGAGAATCTTAATAAAACCAACTATGCTTCTTGGCAAATCATAATGGAAGCCTATTTTCAAGGTAGAAATCTCTATGGAATTGTAAAAGGTGATGAGGGTATGCCTATTCCTAGATCTAAATGAGGACCTACACAAGAGGAGACATATAATCTCACACTTTGGTGTGCAAGGTATGATCACAAAAGGTCATACACACTAAACTCTATATTTGATTTCTTATTACCACATATTAGAGGATGCAAGACATCTCAAGATACTTGGAATGCACTAAAGACCCTTTTTTGTTAGTACCAAAGCAAGAAAGAACCATTTGTGGAATGAATTCAATCAGATGAAGAAGACACCAAAACAAACTATCATAGATTTTGTTACCAAGGTCAAGGAGGTTACCGATCAGTTAGCATCCATTAGAGATCTGATTGGACAAGAGTGATGGGGGAAGATTCTAACACCCCAATGCAACAATGGAAGATGGCTGCCCTCCACTAGGTCCACGAGAAGTGATATATGCTCACTGTTCTGAACTTTTCTCTGCACCATTATAGAGACTTAACATGCAATTTTGAAGACTTATAGTAGACTATAAGAGATACCCAACAAGCTTTAAATAATCCAAAATGGACATTCCAATTGGGAGAACCACCCTCTGCAAGACATGCTACTTGTTTGCAACACTCTCTGCCTATGTGCAGAGATATACCTTCACAACGTTGGCAATTTCTCACAACTCACTTAGCCAAATAACTTGAAACTGATGGAGAGTGTTAATCTCCAAAAGAACAAGTTAACCTTGAATTTAGATCACCTCTATATCAAGATTAACCTTAGACTCCATCAAACTTAGAGATCATTCACCAATTTATCAGAAAATTGATTATTCTGAAAAATTCAACTTCTTCAGAAAAGTCTGCTGCAGATTAATCACTCATTGACTAATCAATTCTGTAAAGTTTTTGACAAAACTTTGCACAACACTTTGCCTTGAGATTGCGCAACTTTACCAAGTTAAATTTCTCAAAATGATTGAGTACACACTGAGAAATGTGTGAAACACTTTACCTATGTCTAAAAGAGCTTCTCTGCAATGGCGACTTTGACACCTGCAACTTCTTAGCATTGGTTCTCACAATGTTGAACCCGTTTGATCAAGATCTTTTAGCCATAGATGGCTTATCTCTCAACTTAGATTTTAAGCCCTCACTTGTGTAAAACTTTACACTGTGGACTGAGAACTGTCCATTTCTTTGAACACGAAATATGTGCCTGTTTCAGAAGACACTTGGAGCTTTCCACATACAAATGTTCCTATCTAAAATTCTCTTTGTCTGTTTGCAATTAGACTCTTAAATTCTAGCCATAGATAGATTAGCTATGGACTTAGATACGTGCAAAAGGATTCCTCAAAAGATTAAGCACAGAAGGAGAATGGGAGAGAAGATCGACGCGCAGAATTCTACAACATTTTCTTCTTCATTACTTTCCATACATATGGTTGATGATACATACAATGTTCATCACCTCTTCACCTATTGTCTTCTCTATCTGATCTATATCACTCTCTCTTACTACGAATACATATCTGTAGATATATATACGAGTCTAACTCGTCATCTTTTTCAAATACATTGAACTATTTACAAGAGTAATATACAAAAGAAACATTTCTGATTCTATTCTTTTCCTTTGAAAGTAATCTTCATCCTTCCACATATCTTTTCACTTTTGGACTTCATGTAATCACTTATTGATGATTGCTCTGCTCCAACAGCTCCCCCTCAATCTTCAATTGTGATTACCTGCATCTTCTTTATTCCTGCCATATCTTTAAACCTCTGCAACTTAGGTCCATCCAAACTTTTAGTCATCATATCTGCAAGTTGATCTTTTGTAGGGGTGTGTATGACTTCAATTTCCTTCTCAATGACCTTCTCTCTCAAGAAATGATACTGTATTTCAATATGCTTAGTTCTAGCATGAAACACAGGATTAGCTGCCAAGTATAAAGAACTCATGTTGTCTCCACAAACAATAGGAGTACTTTGAACCACATCAAAAACTTTCATAAGTGTCTTTAGCCATATTACCTCCTTTGCAGCTTCCACCATACCTTTATATTCTGCCTCTGTAGATGACAAAGCAACTATATGTTGCTTCTTAGAACACCATGAAATCAATTTGTCTCCTACATAACACAAGTATCCATGTGTTGATCTTCTATCATCCACATTACCTGCCCAATCTGCATCACTATATATCTTCACTCTTGTATCAGAAGTAAATCCATAGTACAACCCTTCTCTGAGTGTACCCTTGATGTACCTAAGTACTCTTTGTCCTGCAATCCAATGTTCCTTTCTAGGACAATGCATAAATTGTGAAAGCACACCAACTGCATATGACAAATCAGGCCTTGTTAATGTAGCATAAATCAAGCTACCAACCAAACTTTGATAGAGTTTCATATCTCTGAACTCTTCTCCTCCAAACCTAGACAATTTATGGTTTACTTCCAAAGGTGTAGGTGCAACCCTGCAATCTTCCATTTTAAATTTGGTTAGCAAATTTTTAAGATACCTTTCTTGGGTCACATATACTCCATGTTGAGTATAGGAAATCTCCATTCCCAAGAAGAATGATAGGTTCCCCAAATCACTGATTTTGAACTCTTTCTCCATCTGCTTCTTGATCATTTGTATTCCTTTATCATCTGTTCCTGTAAGTATTATGTCATCAACATAAATACACACATAAATGAATCCATCTTCACTTGCTTTGACTAGCAAGCTACTATCTGCCTTTGATGCTTGAAATCCAAGATCATTCAAGAATTTTACAAGCCTATAATTCCATGCCCTTGGGGCTTGCTTTAACCCATACAAAGCTCTCTTGAGCTTACACACATAATTTGGATTCACTTGATCTTTGAACCCATCTGGTTGCTCCATGTAAACTTCATCTGAAATATAACCATTCAAAAAAGCATTTTTAACATCTAATTGAGACAACTTCCAACCTTTGCAAGCAGCAATTGCAATGAGGGTTCTGATTGTTGTCATCTTTGCCACAGGACTATAAGTCTCATCATAATCCACTCCATATGTCTGTGCATACCCTTTCACAACAAGTCTAGCTTTGTACCTAGACACACTTCCATCTGCAAATCTTTTAGTCTTGTAAACCCACTTACAACCAATGATTTTCTGACTATTAGGTTTAGGAACCAAATCCCAAGTCTGATTCTCTATCAATGCATCATACTCCTCTTGCATAGCATCTTCCCAATTCTTCTTCCCTTTAGCTTCATCATATGTTGATGGATCTTCATCTGCTTTTACCAAATAAGCATAATCTTTAGTAGTCAAGAATGAAGTGTCATAGCTATACCTTGTAGGTTGCCATTTGTGCCTAGATGACCTCCTCACTTCTGCACTTCTTGAGGTCTCTGGTTCATCACATTCTGGATCAAACCTTGGCCTCTCTTCTACTTCAACCTGTACTTCATTGTTCTCACTTTCATCAAGTAATTGAATCTTTGCTTTATCTTTCCTTTGATCCACTACTTCTTCATCATCTGCATGTACATTATATTTACCTGCATACCAAGTACCTTGCTCATCAAATGTAACATCCTTGGATACAATAAATTGCTTTGTGGATGGACTCCACAACCTGTATCCCATTTGCTTATCATCATAACCAATGAATACATACTTTTCTGCCTTAGGCTCCAACTTATGCCTCAATTGAGATGGCACATATGCATATGCCAAACATCCAAATATTCTGCAATGATCCAAGGTAGGTTTCTTACCCCACCAAGCTTCATATGGTGTCATACCTTGCAAAGCTTTACAAGGCAATCTATTGACCAAATAAGTAGCTGTGTTTACAGCCTCTGCCCACAAATAATTTGGACAATTCTTCTCTTTCATCATGGACCTTGCAAACTCAACAAGAGTCCTATTTCTTCTTTCTGCTACCCCATTTTGTTGAGGAGAATACCTGCAAGTAACTTCTCTCTTTATACCTGCATTCCACAAATAATCATTGAACTCATTTGAAAAATACTCTCCCCCTCCATCTGACCTTAGTCTCTTCAATTTTTGACCTGTAATCCTTTCTGCATATGCATGATAGTGTTTAAATGTAAACACTTCTGACTTTTCTTTAATCACATAAATTGTAATCCACCTGGTAGCATCATCAACATATATAACATAATATCTTGAACCATTTATACTAAAGTCCTTTGAAGGACCCCACACATCTGTATGCACCAATTCAAGTCTTTCTGAATACATAAACCCATGCTTGGAATAGGATTGCTTATGAGCCTTACCTAATTGACATGCCTCACATCTGTATGTCATGTGTTGACCTGCAATGTTAGGTAATCCAAGCACTGAATCATTGTTAATCATTTCTTTAATACCTCTTTCATTAAAGTGTCCAAGTCTTTTGTGCCAAAGATCCAATTCTGACACCTTCTGCTCTCCATATGTGAACATAGCATGTCCAACATTTCCTTGTACCTTCAATGTGAAAAGCCTTCCTTCTTTCTTTCCTGTAACAACCTGTTTATACCCTTGACTAGGGTCTTCAACATAAACTCCATCATTTGTGAACCTTACCTCATATCCTTTTTCCACAATTTGACCTACACTGATCAAATTCTTTGGGATTGTGGGAACATAAAGAACCTTACTCAGAAGAGTGCTCCCATCCTTAGCTTTGACTGAACCAATTGACTTTACCTTATGCTTTGTATTATCACCTGTCTGAACTGTATGATTAATTGCATTATGATCTAGGTCAGTCATCAAAGCAATATTTCCACTTAAATGATTACTACATCCTGAATCAATATAGAACACTCTCATGTCCTCATGTGAGGTTTCACATGTATTCATAATGAGAGTCGAGTCCTCCTTCTGATCTGATGCATAGTTGTAGTAGGTGTTATTATAGGATTGATTTTGGAAGCTTCTTCCTCCACCTCTTCCAGAAGAATTCCTACCACCTCTACCTCTGAAGTTTCCTCTTTGAAATCTACCACCTCTTGCTCTTTGATTAAAGTTCTGATAATTACCATTGTTTTTATTATTATGCCAACAATCATGAGATAGATGATTGGTCTTACCACATATCCAACAAGCTCTTGCATTATCTTTGTTGTTTCTTCCTCTTCCTCTACTTCTGCCACTTCCTTTTCCTCTTATGAAATTTGCTTGGTTTGATGTACCTTCTTCTTCACCTGATTGTTGCTTCCCTTTGTTGGCTTTCTTCTTGTCTTTAGAGTACATTGCATGACCTGCACTCTTATCAACATCTCCTTTGATATCATTCTCAAAAGTTAGCATATGACCTAACAATTGATTCAAATCAGGAGTAAAATGATCTAATGAAAGTTCTGTAGATAAAATGAAAGGCTTCCATTTCTCATCTCCTCTTAGCCCTGTGAGTATTTGTCTTACCAATTTGTCTTCTTCAATGTCTTCATCCACTGCACCTAGAGAATCTGCAATGTCCTTCATCTTTGTCACATAATCAGAGATTGATTGTGAGGCCTTCTTCTTGAAAGTAGTAAATTCTGCCCATAGTGAAGCCTTCCTTGATTTCGTTGTGTTTTGGAAATGCTCCTCCAAAGCATTCCAAATGTCACATGCACTTTCAAGTCCTCTAATGTGAGGAAGCAAATAGTCATTGACTGCCATGTAGATTATGCTCCTTGCTTGAGCATCCTTCTTCATCCAATTCTTCAAATCTGCAAGCTCCTCCCTAGTTGGAACACTAGGATCTCTGAATTCTGGCTTTTCTTCATCTCCTGTGATGTATCCTATCAGATCTTTGCTCATAAGATGAGCTTCCATCCTCATAGACCATGCAAGATAGTTCTCTCTATCCAGCTTCTCAATTTGGAGACTATCACCCATCTTTGCTTCACCTGTAGTCTCAAAACTTTAACCTTTACAGATAATGAATGTACCTTTACTTCGAATGTTGCTCCTTCTGATCCTTTTGATACTCTTTGTATGTCTTCCTTCAATCTTTCTTCACACTTTAACCTTTGCACCTTCGAGATGTAAAGATTTGTATTTCTGCAGTAGTCGGAGTCTTCTTTTTCTCAATTTTGACACATCCTGCTCTGATACCACTGATGGAGAGTGTTAATCTCCAAAAGAACAAGTTAACCTTGAATTTAGATCACCTCTATATCAAGATTAACCTTAGACTCCATCAAACTTAGAGATCATTCACCAATTTATCAGAAAATTGATTATTCTGAAAAATTCAACTTCTTCAGAAAAGTCTACTGCAGTTTAATCACTCATTGACTAATCAATTCTGTAAAGTTTTTGACAAAACTTTGCACAACACTTCGCCTTGAGATTGCGCAACTTTACCAAGTTAAATTTCTCAAAATGATTGAGTACACACTGAGAAATGTGTGAAACACTTTACCTATGTCTGAAAGAGCTTCTCTGCAATGGCGACTTTGACACCTGCAACTTCTTAGCATTGGTTCTCACAATGTTGAACCCGTTTGATCAAGATCTTTTAGCCATAGATGGCTTATCTCTCAACTTAGATTTTAAGCCCTCACTTGTGTAAAACTTTACACTGTGGACTGAGAACTGTCCATTTCTTTGAACACGAAATATGCGCCTGTTTCAGAAGACACTTGGAGCTTTCCACATACAAATGTTCCTATCTAAAATTCTTTCTGTCTGTTTGCAATTAGACTCTTAAATTCTAGCCATAGATAGATTAGCTATGGACTTAGATACGTGCAAAAGGATTCCTCAAAAGATTAAGCACAGAAGGAGAATGGGAGAGAAGATCGACGCGCAGAATTCTACAACATTTTCTTCTTCATTACTTTCCATACATATGGTTGATGATACATACAATGTTCATCACCTCTTCACCTATTGTCTTCTCTATCTAATCTATATCACTCTCTCTTACTACGAATACATATCTGTAGATATATATACGAGTCTAACTCGTCATCTTTTTCAAATACATTGAACTATTTACAAGAGTAATATACAAAAGAAACATTTCTGATTCTATTCTTTTCCTTTGAAAGTAATCTTCATCCTTCCACATATCTTTTCACTTTTGGACTTCATGTAATCACTTATTGATGATTGCTCTGCTCCAACAGAAACTTTGGCAAAGTTCAGGGCACTATAAGAGAGACCAAATGAAGCTTTAAATCAATGAAAATGAGTACAATGAGAGAGAGAGAAAACAATGCTCTTCAATCTAGTACAATCAGATTTGGAAAAGCCTAACTACACCTCTAGATAGAGAGGAGCGAAATCATGAGAAAATGAGGTAAACAAGCAAGGGGCTACTTTTTGGAGTTTATGACTTCACTAGAATAAGTGGGAAACTCATGGAATGCATACAACTCAAGAAAAAAAGGCGGGATGATGCTTATATAGAGTTTTACTTTTCCTACAATCTAGCTAACCACACACCAATCAATTTAGGTGCACTTTTTGGTGGCTGATTTGATGAGATTTGAATTTGATTGAGTTTGGTGGAGCTTCTAAATTTATTCCACAACTTTAGGTCCTCCTTTGTGATTGGTACACATTGAAAACTCATGGTTGAGCCTTTTTGCATGATTGAGACTTGATTTTCAACACTCTCCCTCAAGTCTCAATGCCTAGATCCTTCATTCCAATGCATGCCTTGAAGTGTTGTAGCTTTACTCCATCCAATGCTTTGGTAAACATATTTGCATATTGGCCCTTTGTATTGACATGCTCCACCTTGACATCCTTTGACATGATCTTCTCTCCAATAAAGTGGTAATGCACTTCTATATGTTTCGACCTTGCATGGAACACCGGATTTTGAGCCAAGCATATGCTACTTATGTTGTCACAAAAAATAGGTACTTTCTTAACCTGCAAATCAAGATCAACAAACAACTTCTTGAGCCACATAAGCTCACATGAGACGTGCTAAGTGTCTATACTCAGCTTCAGTTGATGAGAGAGCCACTGTTGGTTGTTTCTTTGACATCCATGAGATGGTCTTCTTCCCTATCATGATAACATATCCACTAGTGCTCCTCCTGTCATCTTTGGAACCTGCCCCATGAGCATCACAATAAGCTTGTACATTTAATCCATCATCAAATTGATAATATAGACCTTCATTCAGTGATCCTTTGAGGTACCTAAGTACCCTTTTGGCTGCAACAAGATGAAGTACTCTTTGCTTGCAAAAATTGAGATAACACTCCAACTACATGTGCAATATCTGTTGTTGTCATAGTAGCATACAAGAGAGAGCCAATTATTGACCTATACATGGTGACATCCTTCACTTCTTCACCTTCATGAGCATTTAGTTTAACATTTACTTCTAATGGATTTGAAATGGGCTTGCAATCACACAAGCCAAACTTCTTCAAAAGATCTAGAATGTATTTCCTTTGCATCAAGTATATACCTTCCTCTTTATATAGTAGTTCAATCCCAAGGGAAGTACCTTTAAATCCCTAAATCTGAGATTTTAAACTCACATCCAAGCTTTGTCTTTATGTCCTTATTGTTGGCTTCATCATCCCCCGTAATGATCAAATCATCAACATATATACAAATAAAAACTTTGCTACCTTCCTTCTTCCCAAAGAATGATGGGTTTGCATGACTCTGATTGTAACCACATTTTACGAAGTAGTCCACAAGTCTTTGGTTCCAAGCTCTTGGGGATTGCTTGAGTCCATAAAGAGCCTTCTTTAGCCTACATACATGATGTGGAAACCTCTCATCTTCAATGCTTTGGGGTGGCTCCATGAAGACTAGCTCTTCAAGCTCTCCATTTAGGAAAGCATTCTTCACATCCAACTGGTACATCTTCCAACCTTTTGAGGCTGAAATTGCAATCAAACTTCTTATGGTGGATAGCTTAGCTATTGGACTAAATGTTTCCTCAAAGTCAATGCCATAGGTTTTAGCAAATCCTTTGGCATCTAGCCTTGCTTTATACCTAGAGATGCTCCCATCTGCATGCCTCTTTACCTTGTACACCCATTTGTTGCCAATGAATTTCATGTCCTTTGTTCTTGGCACCAATGACCAAGTATCATTTTCTTCAAGTGCTTTGGCTTCCTCCTCCATGGCTTCAATCCATTCTCTATGCTTATTTGCTTCTTCAAAAAAGTTAGGTTCTTCACAAGCTATAACTTGACTCATGTAGGCATAGTGTCTTGCAATGAATAAATCATAAGTTAACCTTTGAACAGGGTATTTAACCTTATTGGATGACCTTACCTCACCATTAGGTGTTGGGAATCTCCTCCTCCTTGGTTTAGATGCTTTAAATCCTGGATTTTCTAATTTTTCCATATCTTTGTCACTTGTAGATTCCATGTCTACCCATCGATGGTCTTCGTCATTTGCCTTTTCCTTTCCTTTGCTACTTCCTTCACTTGAATGAGCTTCATTCCTTATCCTTCCATGCCAAGATAATGTAGTAATCTCCTCTGATGGTGTGATTGAAGTGGTTGGACCACTTATCTCCATGCTTTGTTGTTGCTCTTTGAACTTCTTCTCGACTTCATATGCATCGTCAACCTATAACACATCTTTGCTACCATACCAAGGTAGAAACTCATCAAATACTACATCCCTAGATACCTTAAGCTCTTTGGTGCAAGGGTTATAGCATCTAAAACCCTTTTTCTCAAAAGAATATCCAAGAATATACACCTATCTGCCTTCGGGTCTAACTTGTGTCTTAATTCTTGAGGTATGTGAACATAACACACACAACCAAATACTTTGAGATGTGAAAGGTTGTGTTTCTTACCACACCAAGCTTTATAAGGTGTAAATCCATGTACTCCTGAGGTTGGACACCCATTCATAATGTATATGGCTGTATTTGTTGCATCAATCCAATAAGAGTTAGGAACATTCATTTCATTTAACAAAGCTCTAGCCACTTCTGCTATGTATCTATTCTTCCTCTCTGCCACCCCATTTTGTTGAGGTGTGTTGGAACTCAAGGTCAAGCACAAGCATGGAAGCACATTAGAAAGGTGGACACACACAAGAAGAAGGAGCAAGTAGGGAGCTCCATGAAGTACATGTCAACTCTTCAGAAGAATCCCCTACAAAAATAGTGATTTCCATCACTAAAACCATTGTAAATACCATTTTCTATTTTTGTAGCTCCATTTTGTGCAAGCCGAGGATTCCTCGAGGTTGAGGAGCATTAGAAGTATCATCCTACCAATTTTCATAATTTTTAGACTCCGTTTGAGCCTTCAAATAAGCCCTAGAACCTAATTTTTAACTAGGCCGGACACTAGGTCTGGAGAGGGCCAAAACTAGTCAAAAACCTATAAAAAGAGCTAGAGAGCTCATTTTTGGGGTGAGCTTCTTGTAGATTTCAGTTTTGTAATAGATTTCTTTTGTAATCAAAGCCCTTCCATTGTTCCTCTCTTTGATCTTTCCTTGCGCGCGCGTGTGTGTATGTGTGTGCATGTTTGTGTGCTTTCACTCACGCACTTGTGCCTTCACTTGCTCATGGTCTTCATACCGGTCCTCACGTCTCCGCGGATTGACAAGTAAAGGAGGTGGTGCTTACGCTTGAGCTACACCAAATTTTGGCGCCGTTGCCGGGGAGAGAGCTTCGAGGACGAGCGTTGTGATGGTAAGATTGTAGATTTGCGACGTTGGAAGGAAAAAAACTATCATTTTTGTTCATTTTCTGATTTTTCTTCTTTATCTTCATCATCATCACCATCTCCATCTTCTTCCATCTTCTTCTTCATAGAAATTTCTTGTTTTTTAGTGCATTTTCATCATTTTCATACCATCTTTCATGCATTATTGTGCGAGGAGGAGTTAGGAAGTGCAAGAGAGTGCAAGCGCTGTGTTTTTTCATGATTTTCTGCACATACGGAGCTCGCCATTGCTCGGCGCTCAGAAATTCGAAGTTCCCGCCAAAAAACACGATTCTGTGATGAAAATCGCGATTCTATGAAAATTCAAATTTTTTTTGAAAATCGCGATTCTTTGTTTCCCGCCTAAAAGCCTTTTTGAAAAGAACACGATTCGGTGGTCATTCTCAGAATTGCGATTCTATGGTTGTGCTCAAAATCGCGATTCTCACAAATCACGATTTTCAGCCAAAAAAGAAACACGATTCTGTGGTTGTGCTCAAAATCGCGATTCTCACAAATCATGATTTTCAGCAAAAAAAAAAACATGATTCTGAGAAAACACGATTCTGTGGTTGTGCTCAAAATCGCGATTCTCTAGAACACGATTCTCTAAGACACGATTCTCTAAAACACGATTTTCAAAACAGGATTTTGTGAAAACACGATTTTGTGAAAACACGATTTTGTGAAATCACGATTTTGTGAAAACACGATTCTGTGAACCACGATTCTCTGCTCAAAATCGCGATTCTCAAAAACACGATTCTCTGCTCAAAATCGCGATTCTCACAAATCACGATTTTCAGCAAAAACACGATTTTGTGAAAAGACAATTCTGTGAAAACACGATTCTCTGCTCAAAATCGCGATTCTCACAAATCACGATTTTCAACAAAGACACAATTTTGTGAAAAGACGATTCTGTGAAAACACGATTCTCTGCTCAAAATCACGATTCTCTTGGTTTCACAGGGTCGCAATTCTCTGATTTCATAGCATCGCGATTCTCTTGAGATTCACAAAATCGTGATTCTCTGGAGATTTACAGCATCGCGATTCTCTGGAAGTTCACAAAATCGCGATTCTCTTGAAGTTCACAAAATCGTGATTCTCTGGAAGTTCACAAAATCACGATTCTCTTGATTTCAGAAAATCGCGATTCTCTTACAAAATCGTGATTTTTCCATAAGGCCCTGTTTGCCTGTTTTGACCCCTAGGAGCCTGATTTGACATAACTTTTTCATCCAAAGTCCATTTTTTGAGCTCTATAGCTCGTTGGAAAGCTCGTTTCGAATCCTACACGGCCTCAATTGTTTTTATAAGAATAATGCATTGATTTTCAGATAGACTAATTTGAAGTTGACCCTCAAGTGGGACCAGGAAACTAAAGGGGCTCCAAAGGATTTTTGAGCAATACCAAGGGGGAGAAAAATTGTGTCATGGGAAAGAAAAAAGCAAAAGATAGAAGAAAAGGGGCTAAGATTGAAAAAAAGGAGGGAGATAAACATGAAATGCATGAGATAATTCCACATAAAGGTGAAACATCTAGAGAAAAATTGCAAGGAATCAAGGAAACGAATGAAATATCTGAGGGGGTAGGATCCTTATTTGCAAGAAGAGAATATCACAATACTTTTGTGCATATAAGAATAGGATATGACCATAGAAGGTTGAGTGTTTATATCAACCCTAATTGTGAGTGGAATTTAATTTATATTGACCTAGTGACCATTATTTTTGCGAACATTCAACCAACAACTCATCCTTCTATCCTCATGGATGGGGAACAATATGAATGCATGGGTCAAGTTGTGTTGCCTATTATGGTGGATAACATGCAATTTTTTGAAACATTCTTTTTCATGGACGCTATAGATGAAGACTTGATCATTGGCACCCAAAGCTTCATTACAAAAAATCGTCAAGAATTTGAGGTGTCTTCCCCACCTAGTACACACGCTTCTACATATATGTCTATTGAAAATCCTAATGGCTCTCCACCTTATGATAATTGGGGGCAAAATCATCTTTTCAAAGAGTGTGCTTTTCATGAAAAAATTTATCTTTCTACTCATGTTTTTGAATCTAATCCTTCTTTGAGTAAATCACAGGAAACCTTGGAGAATGGAGAAATGGAGGACTCCAAGTGTTTGGGGGATGTGGAAAGACCCTCTCTTCTTGTAAATTTGGATTCCCCTCATGAAACCATAAGCAGGGATGATCTACACTCATATGATCAAGAAGGAGATGATCAACAAATACTTTGTATCAATGAGGTGGATAGTAATGTCGAATCTATGGTGAATCATGACAATCCATCACCCATTTGTACACCTAGGGATTCTATGTGTAATGAGGATAAATGTCTCGATGAATCTCTAGATCAATCTCAAACCACACAACCCGTCGATCCCTTGCATAAGCCTGATGTATGTATAGAAGATCAACCCTTGTTGCATTCCCCATGTAAAGATGAGTTTTCTCAAAAAAATCACATAGAAGGCCCAAAAGACCCTTACATCAAGAAACAAAAATCACATTTTCTTGGTAATGTCAAGCGAAATTGGGTGGCCAAGAAATTACTTAGAGCCCAACCAAATCGCACTATGATATGGGTACCAAAGAAAGCCCTTGCGCAAAATCAGCCCCCTCACACTAGACTTCAAAATCTATGGTCTAGGCCTACCATGACTTATCCTCAAGAAAGACCACTTCCAATCCAAGGATCCCAAGCAATCAAGCCTAAACTCAGAAAAAATCCAGGGGGGGACTTCAAGGCAACAACCTGCACAACAAAGACACCAAGGTGAGGTAAAGGACTGAATCAAGCATAGAGCTCCAACAAAGATCAAAGAACCTCTTTTGCAAGGATATGGGTTTGGAAGACAAAAGTACCAATAGCATCCACCAAAGTAAAGAGCCAACCATGATGGATCAAACCCTCACGAAATCATTCAAACATGAAGCGGCCAAAGGTGATCACTACCCGGTCGCAGACCGTTCTCAAATGGATCCCTATAAGGAGGAATGATCAGTTGTCATCTCGAGATACAATGGATACCTCCAACAAAGATGGCATCAACATCTGCAAGTGACATCAAGCCTCGACGAGCGACAACCATGTGCTCCTTGCACAACCCTGTCTTTTGCACCATTCAGGTCATGCATTTCCAAAGTATGCATTAATATAGGGCCACATTACACGACCGTGCATAGACACACTTGAGAATCCCAAGCACAAGAGCACATTGACATATGTCAAATATTTCTATTGATACTAACTTTTGTGTTCTTATTTTGTGATATTTTTTCCTCAAAAAAAAAAGAAGAAGAAGAAGAAGAAAGAGAGGGAGCAAAAAAAGAGAGAGAGTGAGAGAGAGCTTGTTCCCAGGTTTGGCTCATGGAACACGAATGATTCATGCTTAGTGGAAGGTGGAACCGTTGATTACTGGGCATTTATCAGCTGGATAGAAGTGTGTAATGGCTTGCAGATGATATTATTGCCGCCGTATCTGGTAGATGGCAAGCAATTGGCATGAACATAGCATCCACAACTATTGTTTCCTCTTACCATGGTAGGAGGGAAGAGGTTGAAGGAGCAAGTATCCTGCTTAGGGTGAGCCAAAGAGAATATGTGAAACTAAGCTCGGTGTAGTTACCCAATGCTGTTTGTCAAGGAATATAAAGAAATTCAATTCTTGGTATTTGGCAAATGCTACTTTGAAGAGAGGGGACAGGACCAGGTTCTCGACGAATCTCCCATCCATGGACCATCAACCAGGGCATTCATTGATAACGATAGACCAACCAATGGTCCATCACAATGATAGGTAGAAAGACAAGAAGCACAAAGGAAAGAAGAAGGAAGATATCTCTCGAGCCAAATATGCAGGTAAGAGCAAGTGGAAAGGGACGAAAGGAACAAACCATGAACAATCAAAAGGTCAAAATGATCAATCTTGTGCCATCTGTGAGAAGACCAGTCACACCACTCAAAATTGCTGGTTCAATAGAAGAACTCAGAAAGGAGGCAGAAGAGGTGGATTTGGCAACACTAGAGGCAAAGGTGGAAAAAACTTTGACAAGAATAATAGAATTCACAATAGAAGGGACTTCAATAATTACTCAAAAGATCAACCACAAGAAGATTCAGTACTTCTAATGAATCTAAGTCAGAAGGAAGGTAAAGATAATGATCACTTGTTCAACATAGATTTAGAATGTTCAAATCATGTTCCAGACAATATTGCTCTCTTATCTAATTTGGAAAGTCCAAAGCATAGAAATAATGAAGTACAGAGAGGACACTAAGCACAATGTGGAGAATGTTAAACTTCCATGGTAGGACAAACATTCTGAGTAAGGTTCTTTATGTACCCACTATCACTAAAAACCTAATAAGTGTAGGCCAAATTGTTGAAAAGGGATTGCAAGTTAGGTTCACCCAACATGGACTTTTGTGGAAGACCCATGTCAAGGCTTCAAGAAGATAGCCATCGGTGGAAGCATGGTAGGCTCTCTAGTTTTGAAGTAGGAGAACATAGCTCTCTTCATTTTTGAGCATAGTTTTGAACATAACTCTCTTCATTTTTTAACATAGTTTTGAACATAGCTCTCTTAATGTTTGGGTCTCAAACCCTAAGTGAGCTTGAAGTGTGGCATAAGAGATTGGCTCATGTGAATGAAAGGAATTCGAAAGATATATCCAGGGATCAAAGTGTTCTAGGGCTGCCAAACATATCAAAGCAACACATGATCAATAGATGTGATGCTTGTTAGATTGGGAAGGCACAAAGACAACCATTCAACCACAAAGGCTACATCCACAACAACCTTTTGGACTTAGTACACACTGATGTGTGGGGATCAAGTCAAGAACCATCATTGGAAGGATCAAGGTATTATGTTTCATTTGTTGATGATCATAGTAGGTGGACCATTTTGTATTTTATAAAGAACAAAATTGAAGTGCTTGAATGCTTCAAGAAGCACCTAGCCAATGTGGAGAATCATACAAGTAGATCATTGAGGAAACTCAGGTCTTATGGAGGTGGAGAATACTTTCCAAAGATTTTGATGATTTCTTGCAAGAAAAAGGCATAAGAAAGGAAGTGACTACTAGGTAATCTCCTCAATTGAATGGTATTGCAAAGAGAAGAAACAAGAGCCTAGTTGGATCAGCAAGAACAATGCTCTAAGAGAAGAAGCTACCACACTATTTGTGGGCGGAAGCAATCTCAAACATTGTGTACCTTATGAACAGACTCCCATCCATATATCTTCAAGGTATTACTCCTTATGAAGTTTGGGATGGTGGAAAACCAAGTCTAGGTCATTGCAAGCTATTTGCCTGTCTAGCTTTTGTGCATGTACCTTCACAAATCAAAGGTAAACTTGATGAAAGGGCAACAAAGGCAGTATTCATTGGCTATGATTCAACTCAAATGGGCTACATGTTTCATAATCCTTCCACCAAGCAATTCACCACAAGCACGGATGTTTTGTTTGAAGAACTCATGGTATGATGAGGATAAACAAAAGGTAAGTGGACCATATGATCTTGATTTTGATTTCCATCCATTAGGTAGCAAGCATGATACATAGGTCCTGGATCCAAGAAGTGAATCTGATGATGATCAAGATGATAAAGAAATAGATTATAAACTATAGAAGCCAAGAGGAAAGGTCAAGATGCAAGAATGTGGAGAATGCTCCAAGCATACTCTTAGAAGGTCAACAAGGGAGACAAAGAAACTAGAAAGGTATGGATATGATTCTACATTTGTTACAAAGTACTCAATTTATTTAGCCATAAACTCAATTTTAGAGGAAACTTCAACCTATGAAGAACCAAAAGGTAACCACAATTGGGAGAAGGCTATGAAAGAAGAGATAGAAGCATTGAAAGAAATGGATACTTGGGGGTTGGTTTCAATGCAAGCTAATAAGAAGGTAATAGGTTGCAGATGGGTCGATAAGTTAAAAAGAAATTAGATGGATCAATTTGCAAGTACAAGTCTAGAATAGTTGCTAAAGGATATGCTCAAACTCATGATATAGATTATGAGGAGACCTTCTCACCAGTTGCCAAGATGACTACAATGAGGACATTGCTAAGTGTGTCTGCTACAAGAATTGGAGTCTACTTCAGTTATATATGAAGAATGCATTTCTCAATGGTTGGATAAGTGTAAGAGGTATCTACATATCACAACCTCCTAGATTTGAAAACCCTAATTACACATCTTATGTATGCATACTCAAAAGCAATGTAAACCCTTTTTTATTCATCAAGAAGGATCAAAATGAATTCATCTATGCACCAAGGAGAGATTGATATCTTTCTAATGAGTCTTTATTCATCAAGGTTGAAGCTCTATGGAGATAGAAGTAGTTTCTGCAAGTTACTAAAGTTGAAGAAGTTGATGCAAAGATGAAGATAGAACAAAGCAGATGATCAAAAGGTGTTTGCATTAATCCATCATATCCTTAAGAAATACACTAAATGAATGTCAATGGAAAGAACACTTCTATGAATTTCTTTGGCACCATCAAATGATGTTTTTGATGTAGATGAAATACATCTCAAACATAGTATTAGCTTGATGATCTAATAGTGAGCTGTCAAGCTATAGTATGCTTGATTCTTCAATCTCCTTGCTTTTCAGTTGAAACAAAAAATATGTCAATCTCCCTTGCCATGAGCTTCTCCCTTATGAAGTGGTAATGAACCTCTATGTGATTGGTTCTTGCAAGGAAAATAGGATCTTCTACTAGATGCATGAAACTCACATTATCTCCAAAAAATGTGATGCTTGGAACTTACAAGTCCCAAATCTGAGTTGTAATCCATATTGATTCTTGAGTTGCTATGGTCAGATCTCTATACTCTGTTTTACTTAAGGATAAAGCAATTGTTGGTTGCTTTTTGGAACTCCATGAGAGTAGCTTTGAATCTTCAAATGCTAAGCAATCAGATGTACTTCTTCCATCATCCTTAGCTCTTCCAAGCTTTGATACTCTTTAATAACTTCAATTTTCTCACCTTCATAAACATTGAGTTTATGATTCATCTCCAAAGGTGTTCCTATAGGACTAGCATTCTCCATCTTGAACTTTAAAAGTAGATCTTGAATGTATCTTCTCTGAGTTAAATACATCCCTTGATCTTTGTATATGACCTACATACCTAAGAAGAATTTGAGCTCACGTAAATCACTTATTTTGAATTCCTCTTGCATATGCCTTTTGATTCTTTGTATGTCATTCAAATCATCTCTTGTAACAATTATTTCATGTGTATATACACACAAGAGAGATATCAATCAACACACTTCTTTAATTTGAAGGTTTCTCCCAAAATTCTTATAGAATGCTGTAGAGACTTGGTATACTTTAAACTGATTTTAATAGCTATCCTATGGCACAAATATCATCAAATGGATGAATAATGAGGGAGAACCAATGCTAACTAAGGGCTAGAGATTTGCAACATTACCTATGAAGTATTTCGATGGCGATGCACCATAGTGTGCTCTCCTTCTCGAGAGCTTCATGACGATATCCTTGGAGTAGGTAATTGAGCTCGTAGGGCCACACACAATACTCCACATAGAGCCTGAAGAAATATGCAGGAAAAACACAGTACGCAGGGAGCACGAAGACAAACTTCTTAGGTATTACAAATGCGGTTGGACTTACAATCTGTGACTCACCAGGCCATTATATGTTTTATTAAAGAACATATACAAAGAAGTGTCCAGTGGCCATTTGGCCTTTCACATGGACACTAATGGTAACAATCTCCCACTAAAGGCCAATATGGCCATAGTAATTATGGGAGAAAAAATAAAGAATGATAAAGAATACTTGAGTGTAAGTATACAAACTATACCTCCCACCTGATGGGCATGTTACACAGTATACAAGTGACTGTGTAAGATCATGAATCAAATAACCCCCATCAAGTGACAACACTGTTGAAAGCTATCCTATTGTAGAGCTTTAGTCAAAGCATCTGCAACATTATCTTGAGTGTGAACCTTCTCAAGAATAATGCACTCAGTGGCTAAGAAATCTCTAATGAAGTGATACCTCACTTCAACATGCTTGGTCTTTGCATGATAGACTGGATTCTTAGCCAAAGTAATGGCACTCTGACTGTCACTGAGCAAATGAGGTACATGCTAAGGTAAAACCATATCACAAGCAAGATGAGAAAGCCACAATGCTTCCTTATGCCTCACTTGCTGCAACATACTCTGCTTTTGTGGTGGAAACAATTGTACATTCTTGAAGACAAGATCTCCAAGAGATAGCACCTCCAGCAAAATGGAAGATATACTCTGATGTAGACTTATGATTGTCTACACAACCAGCATAGTCAGAATCTGTGTAACCAATAATGATGCTTTCTATCTACCTACGCATAGGCACTTGTGCTTAGTGCCACTCAGATATCTCAAAATCATCTTGACCGCTGCCCAACGTTTCTTGCCAGGATTAGACATATATCTGCTCACAACTCCCACTGCAAATGCAATGTCTGGTCTCGTAGCTACCATAGCATACATGAGACTACCAACGATAGACTAATAGGGAATTTTGGTAATGAATTCCTTTTCCTCATCTGATTTGCGGAAATCATCCTTGCTCAATTTCACATATGTGGGTAAATGTGTACTCAATGCTTTTCCACCCTGCATATTGAACCTGTGAAGTACTTTGGATATGTACTCACTTTGGTATATGCATCTTTTACTCCTATCACGAGTAATGTGCATGCCAAGAATATGTTTGGCATCCCTCAAATCCTTCATATCAAATATTTAACTCAACTTCCTTTTGAGAATCGACAAGTCATAGGAGGACTTCCCAACAATCAACATATCATCAACATAAAGTATCAAGCATATCAAGCTGCCATCTGAGCATCTCTTTGTGTAGAGACAATGATCCTCATTGCTTCGAGAATAGCCTTGGGATTTCATAAAAGCATCAAACTTTTGGTACCATTGTCCAGGAGACTGTTTAAGTCCATACAAGATCTTCTTGAGCTTACAAACTAGACTTTCCTTGCCAAGAACTACATAACCCTCTGGTTGTTCCATATAGATCTCAGCTGTAAGATCTCCATGCAAGAAAGCAGTTTTCACATCCATTTGGACTAGCTTTAAGTCCTCCATTGCAATGAATCCAAGCAACGAATCCAAGCAACATGCACAAAGTAGTCATCTTGACCACTAGAGAGAAGATTTCCTCAAAATCAACACCATGTTATTGCTTAAAACTCTTTGCAACAAGTCGTGCTTTATATTTTGGAGAAGCACTATTTGATGTGAATTTCAGCTTATATACCCATTTACATGGTAAAGCTTTCCTGCCCTTTGGCAAAGATAAACTCCCAAGTACCATTCTTGTGAATAGAATCTAGCTCACTCTTCATGGCACACTCCCACTTGACATGATCCTCTGTCTGCATAGCCTCTTTGTAGCAAGAAGGTTCACTGGCATCTATTAGCATAACAAAATCTAAACCTGGAACATATCTATCAGGTGGATGTGAGACACGTCCTATGTGTATCAAGATGGTATGCATAAGTTTCTCATTAGGATGAGAAACTTAGAAGTTCCCTTAAATATAACATCAGTAGCACAATTTAAGGATGGAAGATATGAGGATAGAGAGGGATGTGTATACATATTCTCACAAGATCCAGAAAACTCTAATGATTTAGGGCAATGTGTAGACAAGAGACCTTGGGAACAAAACCTAGGCAACCAGATTTGCCAAGAAAAAATGAAACTCACATTAATATTGAACAACAACAAGGTAGGAGAATACACACTTCCCCAAATCCTTTTGAAAGAGAAGCAGAAGGAATTAATGATTTTCCAATCAGAAGGAGACATCAGTGGCAAAATCAAGGAAGAATGCTTAGGCTCTATCAAGTAGCAAAATGCATGAAGAACCAATATGAGGGATATTCTAATCCTCATGCCCATGCTGCAGAATTCAGACAATTAATTAGGGCAGAAGAAGTAGAGGATTACAAAGTACAATTTGAAGCATTTGGTCTAACCCTAACTGGACCTGCACTATCTTGGTTCATCCCATTGAGAAAGGAAATGTATCCAGATATTGAATCTTTCCTTGAATCGTTCATAGGGGAATTCTCAAAAGCTAGAATAAAATAGAGTACAACTACCCTAATACATAGTTTTAAACAACAAAAAGATGAAAATGTCAGAGAGGCAGCTAGGAGATTCAAGCAATACATTGATAGATGTCCAAGAGAGGAGGTACCATCCATGGCAAGACAAGTATCTCTATTCATAGAAGGACTGAGAAGTGCACAATTGAGAACCTTGGTGTATTATAGGAGATGTCCTGATCTAGGAGCATGTGTGAAAGAAGCAATAGACTTAGAGGATAACAGAGGAAAAGATCTATTAGCATTTGATCAACCAAGAACAAATGAAGATAAAATCCCACTAGTAGAAGAATTAGCACAAACCATTGCTAAAGCCCTGGAAGTTAGCACCAAGACAAATTTGATAAACACCAGGATAGCAACAAATAAGAAATGTTATAACTGTGGAGAAAATCATTTGGTTCAACAATGTCCTTATCAAAAACCACAACATTTGCAAGATAGAAAAACACTCAAATACTGTACATTGGAAAGAAAATGGACAAATCATACTAGAGAAGAATGCTTCTACAATAAACAACCCATTAAAGAAAGAGAATATGTGAACCAGCACAACTTACAAAGAGAATCTGGATTTGTTGAGCAACCAAGACCTGTACTTGGACAACAACCACCTTTACCAACAAATGTAGTACCAGTGAAATACACACCAATAGAAGAAGAAAGCTCAAGACTTAGATCATCGTACAGAGAGGATTATCATTGGAATGAAGGATATCAGGAAGAATGGGAAGGATATGAACAGAGAGAACCAGAACTGCAAGCCCAGGATTTGGGAAATGGGAGAATTGAAATGGACACAGCCACATTCATGTATATAAACTAATAATTACATGTCCAATCAGAAACCTCAATTCAAAGGGAGTCAAAAAATAACTTGTTATAGATGTGGGGGAGAACATTTCATTAGAGACTGCCCACAACCTCCTACACTAAGAATAGAAGGAGCCTATTGCAAGGATTGTGGTAGGGAACACTTAATAAAGGATTGTCCAAGAAACCCTCAAAAACAACAGAACACATCTAGTAACATACCATTAAAAACAGTTAACATAATGGAGCAAGAAGAATTGAGTGACCATGATCAAGTGATTGTAAATGCTATAACAAGAGCACAAGCTAAACAACAAGAAATAACAAAGGAGACACATACACAGGAACATAAGAAAATTCCATTTCCAAAAGAAAAGAAAAACAGACAAAAAGGAAGATGGGAAAGAAAAATGAGAGTGGGTAAAATATGGAAGAAGAGACTATGGAATAGACAAACAATAGCCAACCACAAAACACACAGACTCAGGAAGAGACAAAAAATTCACAAAGTTTAGAGACTCTGATAAGAGCATACAAAGGAAGAATTCAAGATGGACCAAATCCTACAGATCATGTGATGGAATATCCTATGCCAGATTTAGAGGATGAAAGGATGCAAAGATGTTAAAAAATCATACAAGAAGCACAACTCAGAATGGGGAACCAGACAATTATCAAACAATAGTTGAAGGAGCAAGTGCAACTAAAACCAGGAAAACTATTGATCAGGAACATAACTCACAAATAACCTTCCAAATCAATATAGACAAACACTGTACAATTTTATACCACACCACAATGGAGGAAATAGTAAAACAAAATCCTCATTTACAACATAACATGAAAAAGTGGGAAACAAAGTCAAAGAACCTAGATCCACAACAACAAGAATTGGAAGAGTTGTTGTACATACCTATTGACAAAATAGGAGGATATTGTGAAGGGGAAGAAGGAAACTCAACTATGAGAATACAATTTGGTGAAAATCATGCCAAGGCTATATTAGACAGTGGATCAGGAGTGGCTATCATGACTAAACAAACTTGGGAGAAATGGGGAAAAAATGAGTTAATACCCACTAAAATGAGATTACAACTTGCAGATGGACACATAGAAAAACCCCTAGGAATATGGGAAAAGGTGATTGTGGAAATATGTGGAATAGAGATAGAGCATACTTTTGCCATAGTTGAATTCCCACAATCCACTTCATATGAAATTATCCTAGGAAGACCATTTATGAGACAAATGCAAATTGTGCAAGATTGGGGTAATGATTGCCTATATCTTCAAAGCAAAGGAAGGATAACTAGGGTAAATTTAAGAAATGGTCAATATTGTGATATGTGCCCTCAAGAATGGTTCAAAGTTTATCAAAATCAGGAATTAAGTGAAGAATCAGGGAGTGAAGATCAGAATGAGACAGAATCATCAATTTGGAAATGTAATATGATAATGAAACACATAGACAAGAAAAGGATGTTAAAAAAAGGAGATTGCCTAGGAGAAAGGAGATCACAAGATGAAAGCTATATACCACAAGAATATAAAGATAAAGAATTTGAGCCTTATGGTTGGAATCAGATTTTGACCACCATGGATCTAGCTAATGATGAGTATGTGGGAGTGAAATTCCAAAATGAAGAAGGATATTATCTTCCACATAGGAATACAAATGATAAAGGTGTCAAAAACAGAAGAGGACCAGGAGGAAGGAATAATATTAAAAACTGGAAGAAAACAATATCTAGAAGATGTGGAAGCTTCAGATGCTATAAAAGACAAAATCTCAAGAAAATATAGAAAAAATAAACACAAAGAAATGGAAAAAGATCAAAAAGTTGAAAAAAATAAAAAAATAATAACAAAAGAAGATCAACAATTTGATGTACCTTCAAATTTCAAAACCTCTTAATTGTTCACCTGGTATTAGCATGTTCAAGCGATATTAAGTTGGGGCTAAAAACTGAACCTGACATCGATGCAGTAAACAGGCTTAAATAAGCATAAAACCTCACATATCTGAGGTAGAAGACAGATTGCTTTTAAAAATGAAACCAAAGAGAGAAAAGAAAAAAGGAGAGGCATATGACAATGAGGAACAAAATACGAAGGTGATGATTACTCAAGAAGAAGGGGAAGAAAGACATATTGTCATAGCTGATGACATGACAAATCAAGAGGAGGAAGCATTGAGGAATTTGGCTAGAAGCTATAGGGATGTATTTGCTTACAGTTACAAGGATTTGAAAGGAATTGACCCTAAAATCTGTTAGCATAAAATTCCTATTACTCCTGATGCAAAACCTAGCAAACAAAGACACTATACATTTAATGACAAATACTCTGCTAAGATAAAGGAAGAAATTGACAAGCTGCTGGCTGCCAATTTCATATATGAGATTGAGTACACAGAGTGGATATCTCCTATAGTTGTTGTACCTAAAAAGAACGGCAAACTCAGGGTATGTATTAACTTGAAAAAAGTTAATGCTGCAACTATAAGGGATAGCTATCCATTACCCATAACAGACCATCTTTTGGAAAGAGTTGCAGGTAAGGAGGTCTATAGTTTTTTGGATGGTATACAATCAGGTACCCATAGCTTTGGAAGACCAACATAAAACTGCTTTTTCCACAGAATGGGGAATCTATGCCTTTAGGGTTATGCCCTTTGGTTTAACCAATGCCCTAGCAACTTTTCAAAGATTGATGTGTCACATCTTCAAAGAATTCATTAGAAATATAATGGAAATCTATGTGGATGATCTTTGTACTTTTTCATTAAAAAGACAAGATCATTTGAAGGATTTGGAAAATATATTCAAAAAATGTAGAACATACAGAGTATGTTTAAATCCAGAGAAATGTGTGTTCTTTGTGAGGCAAGGGAGAATGTTAGGTCACATAGTTTCCAGAAATGGAATCTCAACAGATCAAAGAAAAATTAAAGCCATAGTGGAACTTCCAAGACCAACAAATTTAAAAGAACTTCAAACCTTCATGGGACATTGTGGGTATTATAGAAAATTTGTACACAAGTTTGCAGACATTGCAAAACCCTTGTATGCTTTGATCACAAAATTTGAGTGGACCAAAGAGTGTGACCAAGCTTTTGAAACTTTAAAAACTTGTTTGGTAATAGCACCAATTCTGAAAACCCCACAGTGGAATAAAATTTTTCATGTCCATGTGGATGCTTCAAATTATGCTTTGGGATGTGTGTTAGCACAACCAATAGAAGGGAGCAAATTAGATTTTCCAATTGCTTATGCTAGGAAGGACTCATTTGAGAGCAGAACATTTGTCTAGGATCCAAACCAAAGAGCCAAGTTCACCTTTAGACGATGACTTACCAGATGCATATCTGTTCAAAATAGAAAGTATTCGTGAATGGGCCATGACTTTAGTACCTTTGCTAACCATGGGACCTTGCAGAACATCTGAAAACAACACACATCTGGTATTACAAAGTAGGAATTTTGTGCTAATAGCTGGACATTTGTATCATCTCAACCAAATGGGAATATTGGAATATTGTACTCCAGAAGAGGATCAACAAGAGTATTTAAGAAGAGCTCATTGTTGGAATCCCTGTATTCATGCTTCCATGATAGTCACCCTAAATAATCTCAATAGGATGGGAGTACTGTTGGAGCAGAGCAATCATCAATAGCTGATTACATGAAGTCCAAAAGTGGAAAGATATGTGGAAGGATGAAGATTACTTTCAAAGGAAGAGAATAGAATCAGAAATGTTTTCTTTTGTATATTACTCTTGTAAATAGTTCAATGTATTTTGAAAAAGGATGACGAGTTAGACTCGTATATATATCTACAGATATGTATTCGTAGTAAGAGAGAGTGAGATATATCAGATAGAGAAGACAATAGGTGAATAGGTGATGAACATTGTATGTATCATCAACCATATGTATGAAAAGTAATGAAGAAGAAAATGTTGTAGAATTCTGCGCGTCGATCTTCTCTCCCATTCTCCTTCTGTGCTTAATCTTTTGAGGAATCCTTTTGTACTTATCTAAGTCCATAGCTAATCTATCTATGGCTAGAATTTGAGAGGTTAATTGCAATCAGGTTGAGAGAATTTTGTTTAGGAACATTCATATGTGAAGATGTTCTGAGAGTCGACAAAACTGGCGCAGATTTCATGTTCAGAGAAATGAAGATTTCTCAGTGTGTGGTGTAAAGTTTTACACAAGTGAGGGCTTAAAATCTAAGTTGGAAGGTAAGCCATCTATGGCTAAAAGATCTTGATCAAACGGGTTCGACATTGTGAGAACCATTGCTAAGAAGTTGCAGGTGTCAAAGTCGCCATTGCAGAGAAGCTCTTTCAGACATAGGTAAAGTGTTTCACACATTTCTCAGGATGTACTCAATCATTTTGAGAAATTTAACTTGGTAAAGTTGCGCAATCTCAAGGCAAAGTGTTGTGCAAAGTTTTGTCAAAAAATTTACAGAATTGATTAGTCAATGAGTGATTAATCTGCAGCAGACTTTTCTGAGAAATTGAATTTTTCAGAGTAATCAATTTTCTGATAATTTGGTGAAGGTTCTCTAAATTAGGTGGAGTCTAAAGTTGATCTTGATATAGAGGTGATCTAAATTCAAGGTCAACTTGTTCTTTTGGAGATTAATACTCTCCATCAAGTACATTGGCCTAATAAGATTCAAGATGTAAAAAAATATATTTCCAACTGCTGGGAATGCCAATCTTTGCAAAATTCAGAAATTATAAATTTATATTGGTTTTAGAAAAATCCAGATTGGAGTGCAAACATAATTGAAGAATTGAAAAGAAACAAGAAAGGAAAGCCAGTAAGAGCTAGTGCAGACTCAAAGAATCTACAAATGATTTATGAAGAGTATCAACTAATAGGAGATCAATTGTACAATGGATATTCAAGAATTTGTGTTCTTGAAAATAAATATATGGAAATGTTAGAGATGGCACATTCTGGAGTGGCAGGAGGACATTTTTCAAGTGAAAGAACTGCTAAACTCATATTATATTCTGGTTTTTGGTGGCCAACTCTATTTCCTGATGCAAGAACATATGTGAAAAGATGTGACATTTGTCAAAGAGTGAGTCAACCAAATAAAAGAGACAATATGCCATTAGTACCACTGATTTCAGCAAGAGCATTTAGCAAATGGGGGTTGGATTTCATTGGACCCATACATCCTCCAGCAAAACAATCTCGTGCTGAATATATACTAGTAGCCACAGATTACTTGACTATATGATGACTGAGAAATTGATTTTGGGACAACCATGGCTCAGGCAAGGTAAAGTAATTTTGGATTTTGAAAATATGAAGCTTAAGTTGACAATAAATGACAAAAGGTTTTTAATGTTTTTGTTGAGTGTTGAAGAACAGGAAGATCAACAGGATATCCATGACTCAGACTTGGAGGGTTTTACTTTTTCAAGAAAAGGAGGAAATTGAAGAAACCAAAGGTGTTGAAACGAGAGAAGAAGGGTGGAAAGTGTGGAATAATCAGAAGCATCTAGGCATCAAGACAGAAAGAGTGTGGAAACAAAGTACATATAAGCACTGCTCATCAAAACAATTTTCGAGAACAAAATGGATATGGAAGCCAAAAACTTCCAAGTATAGTTTATCAAAAGAAGATTGTTTTATTCCTAGAACAAAGTCAACAGGAATCAAGTATTATTGGGTAAAAAAATCAGATCTGATTCAATTGAAAGGAAACAAGCATGAAGATACTAAAATAGCTCAAAAGTATGAAGAGTTACAGATGAAGGAAAAGGCAAAATGGTCATCTGATGCACACATGGGATTCTTGATAAAGAATTCAGAATTTTACCAGAAGGAAATTATGACATCTTGGAAATTATTTCCATTTACTCTACCTCATCCTCTTTCTAAGAAAAGAAATAGGAGGGTAAGAGAGAGAAGTGGAGGAAATTACTATAAAAAAAAGCAAATAAAAAAAAGAAAAAGAGAAAAAAGAAGAAAACAAAAAGAAAAGAGGAAGAAAAAAAAGAGAAAAATTATCAATTCTTTTGTTTATATAAGTTATATAACACAAGCAAGATATAGGTTGTAATTTAGCAAGTTTCTATTTTTTTATTCATTTTTTCTTTTTTCATTTTTTCCTTTTATTGTTAAAAAATATATAAAAAAAAAGAGCTGATTAAAAGGGAAGAGAGCACTAGACATCTTGCTACACAATGTGATGATCACTTCAATTGAGTTTTATCTGTGATACAAATAAGGAAGTTAGGATTCATCTGAGATTTTATTTTCATTGTTTTCCATTACATCTCAAGACAAATGTGATTTCATTAATTTTTCTTGTGACTCATGTGGGTGGAGTTTTCTTTTTTGTGACGTTATACTTTCTCTAGAATGGTGAATCCAAAGGAACTACCAATTCATGATTTCAAAGTAGACTCAGTAATTTTGTCTAGAGGACATTGGTTCTTAGACAGTGAAGCAACAGTGGAAAAGGTGGAGTTGGAGCCTGATGAGGAATAGGAAATTCTAGAAGCAGAGAAGATAGTCAAGGAACTAAAGGAAACCCTTAGTATCATTCGTCAGCACATTTTTATAGTAGGATTTGGAGGTCACAAGTATACCATGTTGTGTCAAGAATTTTACAAATTTCAAAAAATTGCAGTTAATTATAAAAGATGGAAAGCAGTGGGATTACACAGACTGTTGGATGAACCTTTATTCTTTATTGATTTTGAGAGAGTATCCCAGGTTATGAATAGTCTGCTAAAAGTTGGAAAGGGCAATGATGCATATTTTAGGTGTTCAGTCAAGGACAAGGAAAACAAAGAAGTGAATATTACTATAAAGGCAGAGCATATCAGGGCAGCCCTCCAATTCTATTCCATGGGAACTAAGCTGGATAACAGATTTGTCAAGAAGAATAAAGCAACCTATGCAGGATATTCCAAATTTGTTGATTTCAAAGGAAAGGAGAATGAAGAATATGCTATCAGAATGTTTCTTCAATATTTCTGTTTTCCAAAACTGCCTAGATACACCATGCCACACAAGCTAGTGACATTGATCATGTTCAATAATAAGGATAGGACCAAGCCATTTGGAGTAATGGATGTAACTCCATACATCCATGATCAATTGAAGGAAGCAGCCAAACACTGGGAGCAAAGAAATTTCATGAATGGAGCACAATTCTTAACAAGGATTATATATCATGTTATAGGAATGGAGGATCAATTGAAATTGGCTCCAGAAGCTCAATACTTCAGAAGTTTGATGTCAGGAATTAAAAGTCCTTCTAAAATGATGTACATAAGAGAGACAGAAGCCCAAACAAGCATGAGGGGAGCAGAAAGGAAAAGAAAAGGGGTTTTAGAAGAAGTTATTCCAGTGAAGAAGAGAACGTTGGACCCCAGGAAGGTAGAATTGGAACAGGAAGAAGTAACAAAAGAAGAACATGAAGCTGCTCAAAAGGAAGTACAGTCTTCAAAGGAACCTCACCCACCTCAAATAAGTAAGGAACAATTGTATACTTATTTGACTCAAGGAAACAATAAGAGCGCAATCTATGAAGCCCAATATCAGAAAATGTTGGAAGACTATTCATGTAAAGCAACTGACTAGATACAAGAAGAAGTGGAACACTATGAAGAGTTACATGATCAGATAATGGCTGCAGAAACTGAAGAGGTTTTTGTTAAAAAGGAAGTAGAACTGTTGGCTTATTTCAAGGAGTTACAAGGTCCTCTTGAAACCATAACCACAGTAGTAGTGAAGAAGAAGGTTCAGGAAACTTGTGCAGAAAAAGAAGCTGACCAAGAAGAATAAAGGAAAAGCAGTTGAACAAGCACAAATGAAGGAGACAAAAAAATTGTTAGTAGAAGAAAAAAAGCAGGAGGAATCCATTGTATTAGAAGAGCAAAGAATGGACAAATCAAGGATAGCTGGTTCCTCACAGTTTTCTTCAGATTCAGATAGTGACATTGAAAACTTTCTGTTGAAAAGTTTAAAGTTCTCAGTACCTAGCACACCAAATGTGACAGCACAGGCCTCTGAAAAAAGCAAAACACTAGAAGATTTGAGCCAAAAGACACAAGGGATACAGGTCCAAGAAGAAGCAGCCAAACAGGTTAATCCTGGAGAAGAAAAAAGGATACTAAAAGGTAAAGCAGTAATGATGGAAGAAGAGGTTGAAGCAAGGAAAGAGTTTAGTAGTGGATTGATGGACACAGGGTTTAAAGCAATATGGACAAAACCATCTTAGCAAACCTATTTCAAATTTAATGAGGAAAAGCTAGAAGTAGAAAAGGAAGCTCAGATAGGTAGATCAGTGCACAAGAAAGAAGACAAAGATCAAATTGAGGAAACTGAGGAAGTATTAGAAAAGATGGATCTCAAGGAGGGTCAAGAAGGAAACAGAGAAAGAGAAATAAATCAAAATATAGAAGAGGTAATTCATGATCTAAATCATGAAGAAGAATTCACACATACAAGTGAACAGGGAAAAGAAGAAGAATTGGATCTTATGGATATAGATGAGCAGGAGGAAGGACAAAAGGAGCAACAAATAAATGATTAGATAAAGCTCTCAGTAGAGATTGATTCAACCTCAACTCAGGATAACAAAATACAAAAAGAGGAAGAACAGGTCATTGAAGAGAAACAACAGGAAATGGAGAAGAAGAAGGCAGAAGAGTTGGAGATAGTGAAAGAAACATCAGATCATGAGAAGGAAGAGGATCAGACACTAGAGTATGAGGAAGATGTTGCAGACAAAGAAGAAATGAAAGCAGAAAAGGGCTATGAAGAGCAAAAGAGCGAGGTCATAGAATATGAGGAAGAGGATGAAGAAGAAAATGATTGCAAAGAAGAAAAGCAGATAGAAGTAAAGCAAGTAGAGTTAGAAGCTGGGTTAGAAAGGATACCTAAAGATATCAGGTCTCCTTGTAAAATTATCATGAGCAACATAGAACAATTCAGACCATCTAGTAGAAACATGATTATATCAGGAATGGTGGCTGAATCAGAGTTTGTGAAAGGCAGTAGAATCATTACTGAGCAAAAGAAAGAAAAGGAACAATTAGAGGAACAACTGAGGACTGTTCAAGAAAGAAATGAGGATTTGAACAATAGGATAAGTTCATTGGAAGAATTGGAGGTTCAACAACAAAACAAAATTCAATTTCTTGAAGAAAAATTCTGCAAAGCAGGTAGAGCATAGCAGCAAAATGGAAATGGAGCTGAAGAAAATAGAAGGAAGATACAGAACACTTCAAAGCTCATATCACATTATGGCCAAAGCAAATGAAGAAATAAACAGGTTATTGATGGAAGAAGGCCAAATGAAGGAAGAACATAAGATTGTACAAGTAACACAGGAAGAGAGGGAGGAATTGAATAAAGAAATCCTAAGGCTACAAGCAGAATTGAAGGAAGCCAAGGAATTAGAAAAGCAAGCGAGTGTACATGCTGCCAGCTCAATGAGAGGATACAATAAATTACATATGGAGATAGCAAAAGAAAGAAGTGAATGGCAAATGAGCATAGAAAAAGAAAGGAGTGAGTGGAAAATAGAAAAAGAGTTATGGACATCTCAGAATTGAAGCTTGATGATGATGGTGGAAGAGCTACAGAAAAAATTGGAAAATCCACAAAGACAGGTTGAAGAGCAGGTAGAGACTACACAAGCTGAAGAGTATGAAGGGGGAGAAGATGACAAAACTCAACACTTTGATGAACAAGAAAACAAAGTAGCAGTTGAAGAATATTCAAATGAGTTTGTTCAAAAGCTTTTAACAGATAGAGAATCAAGAATGGAATTTATTAGAAAAATGCATAATGAGTATGAAGAACAAATTGTTAATTTTTCTCTCAATAAAGGAATAAACCCAGACCAACACCATTGGGCAGCAGATGGTCTAGGTATACCTTTTTGTATGATTATTGAAAGTATTAAAAATTACCAGCTTGCAAGGGTAGGATTGTCATCAAACAAGTATTTGGAGTATGAAGAGGATATCAATGTAACTAAGGAATTATTTGAAAAAGCCAATCCTAAATGGAGGAACAGGTGGTTAGATGCCAACAAAGAATACAAGAAAATTTGGAAAGAGGCACCTATTAAGTTAAAAATCAATCCAGCTTATTGTCCAGTAGCAAGGAGAAGGGATTGGATAGTATTTTGGGAAAGAAGAAATGCAGGACAAATCCCAGCAAAATGGCTGAACTTTCCAAAGGTAGCAGGACCTAAAGCAGGAACATGGCCAACAAAGAAATATATGGTTGACACAGCAGAGTTTGTCATATCTACATATAAAGATGTCAATGATCCAGCTTGCATTCTATTGATCAGAGTGATGCGACTCATATTGACATGTATAGAAACATTTACAGATACAGATGTCAAAACCCTCAACTACATTGGTTTTAATTCACGAACTGATGCTTTACTATTTGATCTCAGTGAAACCCCAGACAGAATTTTCTTAATGGCCTATTATAGCAGAACAGTATTTTTGGGTAGTCATTATCTTCAAATTTTTTAGGATGCCTTTGATTATGGATTTTTTGAAAGAGAATCAGAAATTTTTGGAAACCTATCAATAGTTACAAAATCCAGACTCACTGCCTATGAAGCAGCGTACACAGAATATCTAAAGAAAGATGTAATAGACAAACCAGAGGCAACTGTACAATGGAGAAAAGCTCTATTTGAGATGGTGAATAACTTGAACATTACAGAAAGAAAAAGTCATGATCTATTGTCACAGGTTTATCAAACAAAAAAGAAGTGAAGGAAGCTCTCACTATTTATCAGCAAGAATATTTTTTGTCAGGAGCCAAAAAGTCTAGGAGGGGAAGAATGTTAGAAGAATTATTTTTTGAAGGGAAATTATTTGAAAAATGTCAAAAACTTGTAGAAATATTTATACAAATGATGTAAAAATGAGGAAGAGTCTTCCTCATGTAAATTAGAATCATATATATTTTTTCTAGAATTTTTGGAAGCTCTTTGATAGCATATTTTTAGATTAGAAGGGAAAAGGACCAAAATTCAAGTGTGAAAGAGGACACTTGAAAATGTATAAAAGATAATTTCCTCTATTTTGAGAGGGTTGGTTGTATTATTTTTTGCTATCCAAATAATGTGAAGAGCTCTCCTGCAGAAAATTGTGTTTCTTCCTTTCATGTACTTTCTTTTGATTTGTTGAGTCTATTCATTGTGTAATCCATGGAATTTGTGAGCTTCAGTTGTGTATTTCTGAGTAATGTGTATGAAGAGAGATGATTCTTGGTGTTTTGAGTAAGCAAGTGTAGAAGAACAAAGCTAGACATGGAAATTCTTAGTTTTCATAGAATCACGATTGTCTCGTCTGTGTGATACAGGTACTGTTTTTGAGATTTGACTTCATAATTGTGTTCTGCTGTGAAAATGGCACACTTTAGGCTCAAAGATCATTGAAAATGCTGTTGTATAGCTCAAGATAATCAAAACCCTAGATATTTCTCTCCTTCTTCATAATTTCTTAGAAAAACAGTCATTTAACTCTTATTCTTGGATTCCATTAACTAGAAGGGGCTGTGGTCTTTGCATACTTCCTGGATTGACAATTTAAAGATGTGTAGTTGATCCTTTATGCTAAAATGATTGGAGAGGACAACTCCAAAGTGTAACAACAAACAATGGGCCTCTCATATCAAAGTGAGGATCCATTTGCTTGTAGTATCTTGAGATCTTGGGAGAAGTTACGAACTACTCTTGTTCAAATCTCTAATTCATGTGTTGATGACTAACTCACCAACCTATGTCTTGGAAGCCCCTCATTCACACAAAGGGGGGGTTCATCATTGGGTCCTACCCACATGTTTCTTGGGGTGAGTTTGCCAGGCATTCTGGACATGGTGTAGTTGACTGTATCAACTTTAGGGGTCTCCTTGAGGTGTGGCAGCATGACAAATGTATGAGGATGCACGATGTGCATCAAATGATCAGGAATGTTAAGGCTACTATTCTAAGGGATTGGTGGAGTTAGGCTGATCTTTCACACTAGGAGACTTGGCTTGGGGCTTTCACATAGAAAATGGTCTTGATTTGCTCGGAGCATTCCTCAAGGTTTATTTGACATTGGCAAGGAGGGGTGGTTGATCAACTCGATGGTAGAGTTTGAGATCATTGTAGACTGCACCTTTTAGTGGATTTGAGTGGTTGGTGCTAATGCTCATGACTGGCACATTGATCCTGACCGTCTAGACATTTAGACCCTTTGCAATTGGTAACTCTAGGTTTGGGAGGCCCAACCATTATCTCGTGCTCTTTGGGACTCGGGGGAATGGTAGTGGCACAATCCCTTGTCCATGCTAGGGCTCACACTATTTTGTTATTTTAGTACTTTGCACGATTAGGATGTCAAATCATTTAGTCACATCATCTATTCACTCATGCTCTGGTTGAGTCCTAGTGTTTTTGTGGACTCATGGAGGATTCCCTTTTTTCCTTTTTGCATCAGATTCAGGGCACTCAATAGTTTTGTCATCTCGTCCTCTTTCAATTGTTGGTTTCCCATAGGAGCATTATTGTTGGCACATGACTGAGCTTTTGGGGGCCAACCTATGGACTACACGAGGTATGGCTTTCACTTGTAGTCTAAGCAGCATTGCCTTAGGGACTGCGAGTTGGTGCAATGGATTCAATGGCACGTCTTGAGACTTCCAACCTAGTGGGTGGGACCTCAGACCATCACTTGGGGCCCCATTGCTTGGGGCTCTCTTACTTGTCCGACCCTCAATTACGAGCATGAGGCTAGTAGTACGATTATTCTCATCCATGATGAGAAGATTGGTACCACTTAGGATCTTAGCATTTTCCTTTGGAGCAATGTGGATGGCCCCTACTCGGAGCTGATCTGCTACCTTGCTGAAAGAACTTGGAAAAGCTTGTAGGAGGTAGAAAAGTGAGTTCGTTCCAACCAACCGGCACAAGATGAGCCCTTGAGCTTATGGAGACTCAAATAGACCTTATAGGCATGCGATAAGTGCAATAAAATACACTATGTACTTTGGAGCATCAACCAGAAAGAGTCGATACAAAATATATAGGTTTGCACATTGACTAGCTCAAAAAAGTTACTATCTTTGGATGAGACAATCAACTTCAAATGCTCATAGAAGCCAACATCATTACAATTAGAAAAAATCATTTTGGAGGAGTAATACACATAGGGTTGAATGTATAGAATGCACAAGAGTACAATAAATAAGCAAAATATGCTTTTGTAATGAACCTGATACTCAACACTCGTACCTCTTATTTTTTAGGAATGCACAGAGATAAACCTCGAGATAGAATAACTATAATTTCTGCCAATCTACTCAACCAAATGATGTGAAAATTTATACACACAAACTAGACACTATTAAATTTCCAATGAGTGTTCATTCATCCAATTTGGAGCTTTGTAGAGAGAGCAGCAACCTCTGCAAGCTTACTATTGTTGAAGAAGATGATGCAAAAAAATGGAGCAAGACAATGATGGCCACAAGTGTATGTATCTTGCTTCCATGTAATGTACAAGTGATTTGAAGTCTTTATATATACTCTTGAAGTGCTCCATGACTTCTACAAGTGGACTTTGAATTCAAATGAAGGCGGGATTAGTTGTTGGAGGGAATCAATTCACTTTCCTATAATCTAGGAAAAGTGAAGATCTAGTTTGATCTACTTTTAGGTGATTGATTGATTCATTGATTGCAACTCGACCACCTCTAATTAGTGGAAGTTTAGATCTCTTTTTCTAATTTTACATGTGTAAAGCTCTAGTCTTTTACAACGGTAAATGATCCATAAAAAATCTTTTTAAGAAAATATAATACATGAGTATGTGGTCACCAACCATCCAGATAGAAAAGAAGAATTCGGCAACATAATCCCTGAGACCGAAATAGGTGACATAGATCAAGGGAAGTTAGGAAGAGAGCTATGAACCCCTCGAGGCAGCAGTCTTGAATAGAATAATCACTCCAGAGTGGGTGTCCCAAGACAATAAGAGCATAGACTTTCTCTTAAATCGAGAGACCGATGAGGCCTTTTGGAGGTATAAACATGTCCAACCTATTGAAGTGGGAATGCTTACCATATATGAATTCAAAGATCCCTCTTGGTCTCAAAGCATGGTAGGCATGCCTACACTTGGAAGGGAATTCGTTTTTCCCTAGCCAAGCACCAATGTCTCTTCTGGTCACCAAGGAGCTGGAACATCTCAAGCTCATGGAATGCAGAGAGATAGGAGTAGAGATAGACCTGAGATGAGCTTCGCTAACCCATTGGGAAGAGAAAGAACCAGGATGTGATGGAGAGTGTTAATCTCCAAAAGAACAACCTACTCTTGAATTTAGAACACCTCTATATCAAGAGTAAGTCAAAACCTTCACTAAATTAGAGGTCCAATCTCCAAATTATCAAATTTAAGAAAATCTGTGAAGAAGATGAAACACAGAAAAGTCTGCTGCAGAATTTCTTCACATTGACTTATCAAACGTGTAAAGTTTTTGATGAAACTTTGTACGTATCATCTCCTAGAGATTGCACATCACCTCCAAGTTGAATTACTTCAAAAGCTTTAGTATAACTTGAGAAATTGACTTCACAAGTTACCTATGTCTGAATCTGCACTTCTGAGAAGTCGATTTAGACACCCCTAACTTCTTAACCTTGGTTCTCACAATGTCGAACCCGTTTTACCAAATCCTTTTGACTGAAGATAGCTTATCTCTCAACTTAAATTTTGAGCTATCATATGTGTAAAACTTTACACTATGCACTGAGCACTACTCATTTCTTTGGACTCGAAATGTGCGCCTGTTTCAGAGAGCTGTGAACACTCAACACATATGAATGTTCCTACCAGCAATTCTCTTTACCTGTTTACAATTAGACTCTAAAATTCAAACCACAAACTCATTAACTAACAACTTAGATATCCTCAAAAGGATTTCACAAATGATCTACCACAGATGGAGTAGACGCAGAAACATCGGGCGCAACATTTTCTTCATTAACTCAGAAACTTACAACTGAGTGATGAGAGCTAATTCAACTAACTTTTCTCTATCTCATGTTTTCTAACTTCCTCAATCTTGGCTTCTACATATGCTCTCATACATGCCCCGACTTTTCTCAAAGTATTTATAGATAATTTGTACAAGATTCTTACTCAAACAAAGATCTAAGTCACCTATGACTATACTAATGTACATATGTGTACACTTCTCTTATCCTCTGAATATGTCTTTCTTCCAAGCTTCAATAGTTGATCCTTCCTTCACTCTTTAACCTTCCAAGCCTTCAATTGGTGATTGGTCTGCACCAACAGCTCCCCCTCAATCATCAATTGAGGTCTTCACTATCTTCTTTATTCCTGCCATGTCTTTGAACCTTTGTAACTTTGGTCCATCCAAGCCTTTTGTAAGCATATCAGCTATCTGATCTTTTGTTGAAGTATGTATGACTTCAATCTCCTTATCCATCACTTTCTCTCTTAGAAAGTGATACTGAATCTCAATGTGTTTGGTCCTGGCATGAAAAACAGGATTAGCAGCTAAATACAATGAACTCATGTTATCTCCATATATAATTGGTACCCCATGCATAATGTCAAGACTCTTCATCAATGTTTTGACCCAAATCACTTCTTTTGCAGCTTCAACCATGCCTTTATACTCTGCTTCTGTAGAAGATAAAGCAACTGTATGTTGCTTCTTAGAACACCATGAGATTAACTTATCTCCCACATAACACATGTATCCATAGGTTGATCTTCTATCATCTGGATTACCTGCCCAATCTGCATCACTAGAAACTTTGATATTTGTATCTGAGGTAAACCCATAATACAAACCTTCATTGAGTGTACCCTTAATATACCTCAACACCCTTTGTCCTGCAATCCAATGTTCTTTCCTTGGGCAATGCATAAATTGAGACAAAACCCCTACTGCATATGATAAATCAGGTCTAGTTAGAGTAGCATAGATAAGGCTACCAACCAAACTCTGATATTGTCTCTTGTCCTTGAATTCTTCACCTCCATACTTACTCAATTTGTGATTCACCTCCATTGGTGTAGGTGCTACCCTGCAATCATCCATTTTAAACTTGATTAACAAGTTCTTCAAATACCTTTTTTGGGTCACAAATACTCCATGTTGAGTATATGTAATCTCCATGCCCAAGAAGTATGATAAGTCTCCCAAGTCACTTATCTTGAACTCCTTTTCCATTTGCCTCTTGAGCCTTTGTATTCCTTCTTCATCTGTACCTGTAAGAATTATATCATCAACATATATGCACATGTATATGAAACCATTTTCACTTGCCTTGACAAGCAAGCTGCTATCTGCTTTAGACACCTTAAAACCAAGTTCTTTTAGGAACTTCACAAGTCTATAGTTCCATGCCCTTGGGGCTTGCTTCAAGCCATACAAAGCTCTCTTGAGCTTGCACACATGATCTGGATACCTTTTATCTCTGAACCCTTGAGGTTGCTCCATGAATACATCATCTGAAATATAACCATTCAGAAAAGCATTTTTCACATCAAGTTGACATAGCTTCCAACCTTTACATGCAGCAATAGCAATAAGTGTCCTTATGGTTGTCATCTTTGCCACAGGACTATAGGTCTCATTATAATCAATACCATATGTCTGAGCAAAGCCTTTGACAACAAGTCTAGCTTTGTATCTAGACACACTTCCATCTGCAAACCTTTTTGTCTTGTAGACCCACTTGCATCCAATAATCTTCTGACTATTTGGTTTTGGAACCAAATCCCAAGTTTGATTCTCCAATAGTGCATCATATTCTTCCTGCATAGCACTCTCCCATTTTTCCTTACCTTTTGCCTCTTCATATGTAGAAGGGTCTTCATCTATATTCACCATGTAAGCATAATCTTTTGTGGCTAGAAATGAAGTATCATAACTATACCTTGTAGGTTGCCACCTATTTCTTGTTGACCTTCTGAGTTCTCCACTCCTTGAGGTTTCTGGCTCTTCACATTCAGGATCAAATCTTGGTGTCTCTTCCACTTCAACCTGCACTTCATTATTCTCTTGCTCATCAAATATCTGAACTTTTGATTTACCTTTTCTTTGACTCACTTCTTCTTCATCACCTGTATTGATGTTGATTGTACCTGCATACCAAGTGTTTTGTTCATCAAATGTAACATCTTTAGAAACCATAAATTGTTTTGTTGATGGACTCCACAATCTATAGCCCATCTGCTTGTCATCATAGCCAATGAAAACATACTTTTCAGCTTTGGGTTCCAATTTGTGTCTTAATTGTGATGGCACATATGCATATGCCACACACCCAAAAACTCTGCAATGATCCAAGGTAGGTCTTTTACCCCACCAAGCCTCATATGGTGTCATACCCTGCAAGGCTTTACATGGTAACCTATTGACCAAGTAAGTGGCTGTATTTACAGCTTCAGCCCACAAATAATTAGGGCAATTTTTCTCCTTCATCATGGATCTTGCAAACTCAACAATTGTTCTATTTCTCCTTTCTGCAACACCATTTTGTTGAGGAGAGTACCTGCAAGTAACTTCCCTTTTTATACCTGCATTCCATAAGTAATCACTGAACTCATTTGAAAAATACTCTCCCCCACCATCTGACCTTAGTCTTTTCAACTTATGACCTGTAATTCTTTCTGCATATGCATGATAGTGTTTAAATGTATTAAACACTTCTGACTTATCTTTGATCACATAGATAGTGATCCACCTAGTAGCATCATCAACATAAATCACATAATACCTTGATCCATTTATACTGAAATCTTTTGATGGTCCCCACACATCTGTGTGTACCAACTCAAGCTTCTCTGAGTGCATAAAACCATGCTTGGAATAGGAATGTTTATGAGCCTTACCTAATTGACATGCCTCACATTTGTATGTCATATGTTGACCTGCAACATTAGGCAATCCAAGCACTGAACCATTGTTAACCATATCTTTAATACCTCTTTCATTGAAATGTCCAAGCCTCTTGTGCCAAAGATCTAACTCAGAGATCTTATGACCTCCATATGTGAACATAGCATGACCAATGTTGCCTTGAATCTTCAATGTAAATAATCTTCCTTCCTTTTTTCCTGAAACAATCTATTTATACCCTTGACTAGGGTCTTCCACATATACTCCATCATTAGTGAACCTTACTTCATATCCCTTTTCAACAATTTGTCCTACACTTATCAAATTCTTAGGGATTGTAGGAACATACAAAACCTTACTCAATAAGGTGCTTCCATCCTTGGCCTTCACTGATCCAATTGACTTCACATTATGCTTTGTGTTGTCACCTGTTTGAACAACATGATTAAAAACTTTACTTTCCAAATCAGTCATCAAAGATATGTTACCACTCAGGTGATTGCTACACCCTGAGTCAATGTAGAAGACTCTTTGATCTTCACTCTGCCTTTCACAAGTTGCATTCATTATCAATGTTGAATCTTCCTTTTGATCTGAAGCATAATTGTAGTAGGTGTTGTTGTATTGTTGACTTTGGAATCCTCTACCTGCATTTCTTCCAAAGTAACTCCTTCCACCTCTACCTCTGTAATTACCTCTATGATTTCTGCCACCTCTTCCTCTTGAATTATAGTTCTGATTATATCCACCATTATTCTGATTATTATGCCAACAATCATTAGCTAAGTGATTTGTCTTACCACAAATCCAGCAAGCTTTGCCTCCATCTTTATTGTTCCTGCCTCTTCCTCTACCTTTGCCACCTCCTCTTCCTCTTAGGAAGTTGGCTTGAGTAGTTGTTCCTTCATCTTCACCTGCTTGTTGTTTTCCTTTGCTATTCTTCTTCTTGTCCTTTGAGTACATTGCATGTCCTGTACTCTTGTCACCATCTCCTTTAACATCCTGCTCAAATGTTAGCATATGACCTAACAATTGATTTAAATCAGGAGTAAAATGGTCAAGTGATAGTTCTGTAGACAAAATAAATGGCTTCCATTTGTCATCACCTCTCAACCCTGTAAGGATTTGCCTTACCAATTTATCCTCCTCAATGTCTTCATCAACAGCTCCTAAAGCATCTGCAATATCTTTCATCCTTGTTACATAGTCTGAGATGGATTGAGAGGCCTTCTTCTTGAATGTAGTAAACTCTGCCCATAAGGATGCCTTCCTTGACTTTGTAGTGTTTTGGAAATGCTCCTCCAAAGCATTCCATATGTCAGTTGCACTTTCAAGACCTCTAATATGAGGTAACAAGTAATCATTGACTCCCATATAGATAATGCTCCTAGCTTGAGCATCTTTCTTCATCCAATTTTTCAGATCTGCTAACTCTTCCCTAGTTGGAACACTAGGATCTCTGAACTGTGGCTTCTCTTCTTCTCCTGTGATGTAAGCAATTAAATCTTTGCTCATAAGATGAGCTTCCATCCTCATTGACCATGCAGGATAGTTTTCCCTATCCAATTTCTCTATCTGTAGAGCATCTCCCATCTTGTATCCACCTGTATATTGAAAACTTCAAGCTTTACAAACAATGTATGTACCTTTACTTCGAATTAGACTCCTTTTGCCTTTCTTAATGTCGAGTAGTCTTCTCCTCAGACTTTTGACTCCAAGCTTTTCACTTCTTAGTTCTTCAAATGTTGAACTTCTTGAATCTGCAGCAGTCGGGACCTTCCTTTCCTTGATTTTGATGTCTCCTGCTCTGATACCACTGATGGAGAGTGTTAATCTCCAAAAGAACAACCTACTCTTGAATTTAGAACACCTCTATATCAAGAGTAAGTCAAAACCTTCACTAAATTAGAGGTCCAATCTCCAAATTATCAAATTTAAGAAAATCTGTGTAGAAGATGAAACACAGAAAAGTCTGCTGCAGAATTTCTTCACATTGACTTATCAAACGTGTAAAGTTTTTGATGAAACTTTGTACGTATCATCTCCTAGAGATTGCGCATCACCTCCAAGTTGAATTACTTCAAAAGCTTTAGTATAACTTGAGAAATTGACTTCACAAGTTACCTATGTCTGAATCTGCACTTCTGAGAAGTCGATTTAGACACCCCTAACTTCTTAACCTTGGTTCTCACAATGTCGAACCCGTTTTACCAAATCCTTTTGACTGAAGATAGCTTATCTCTCAACTTAAATTTTGAGCTATCATATGTGTAAAACTTTACACTGTGCACTGAGCACTACTCATTTCTTTGGACTCGAAATGTGCGCCTGTTTCAGAGAGCTGTGAACACTCAACACATATGAATGTTCCTACCAGCAATTCTCTTTACCTGTTTACAATTAGACTCTAAAATTCAAACCACAAACTCATTAACTAACAACTTAGATATCCTCAAAAGGATTTCACAAATGATCTACCACAGACGGAGTAGACGCAGAAACATCGGGCGCAACATTTTCTTCATTAACTCAGAAACTTACAACTGAGTGATGAGAGCTAATTCAACTAACTTTTCTCTATCTCATGTTTTCTAACTTCCTCAATCTTGGCTTCTACATATGCTCTCATACATGCCCCGACTTTTCTCAAAGTATTTATAGATAATTTGTACAAGATTCTTACTCAAACAAAGATCTAAGTCACCTATGACTATACTAATGTACATATGTGTACACTTCTCTTATCCTCTGAATATGTCTTTCTTCCAAGCTTCAATAGTTGATCCTTCCTTCACTCTTTAACCTTCCAAGCCTTCAATTGGTGATTGGTCTGCACCAACAGGATGGAGCCTGATAGAACAGAAAATGATAGATATAGAGACATGAGGCATCAAAGAAATGCAAATGAATTTCCTTTGCCAAGGCCTAGAGAACACACTAGGACCTTGAGACCTACACAATTGGTTAAGTCCATGAAAAACTGCTTCGATGGCACTGGAGACCCATATGATCATGTGGTAGAGTTTAGGCAAGTCTTGAGGGCTGAGCAAGTTGATGACATGTTCATGCAATACAACACTTTTGGTCTAACCCTGAAGAACATGGCCCTTACATGGTTTCAACCACTTCAATAGAGGCAATTTAGAAACATAGACCAACTGCTAGAAGCCTTCATCACGGAATTTTCAAAGAGTGACATCATGCATAACACTTCCTCATTGATCCATAGTTTTAAACAAACACCTCAAGAGATAGTGAGACTTGCAGGAAGAATATTTTGACAGTACCTAGAGAGATGCCATGTGCCCGAGTTACCAACACCCACCAAACAAGTGGCTTTATTCTTAGATGGATTGTTAAGTACCAAACTGAGATCTTATGTGTACTTAAAGGACCCTAGATCCATAGAAGAGTGTGTACATATGTGCATAGATATTGAGAATAATCTAGGGGAGGAATTAGACCTTTCAAAAATCTACATCAAATAGCTCTACTAGCCTCAATTCAAATCCATCTACATCTATTGAGGAACTTGTAGAGAAGGTAGCTCAGAATTTAGGAGTCTCTCGCAAAAAAATACCGAGATTTGCCCCAGCGAAACGGTGTTATACTTGTGGAGGAGACGATATGGGTAATGTGTGCCCTATCATGGCTCAACCCTAAGTGAACCCTAACGACCAATACTGCTCCATAGAAAGGAGATATACCAACCACACTGCACAAGATTGCCCATATAATAAACAAGCTATTAGACAAAATTATCCTCAATCATATCCATAGCAAGGAAAATACTAGCACCAGTACCCACAACAATAGTATGGTAGGCCCCAACAACCCTATCAACCACCCTATCAAGGGCATAAAATAATTGTTGAAGTTGTAGTAGTCCCAAGACCCTCACCACCTTGCATGGAAGCAACTTAAGGAAGGCTCAAGATTGACTCTCCTCTCATCCAACCCTACCTCCAACATGTTCAAGCCATTGGCCATCACCCCCGTGCTATGCCACATGCTTGAAAACATGGAGAGTAGGGAGTCAAGGATCCTAGTCCATGTGCAAAATACAAGTAATGCAACTACTGTACTCACACAAAGGAGAGACATGCATAGGCATACACACACACACCTCACTCTCACACACTCACAAAGACACAATGCAAGAGTGTAAATAGTCTTGGAGTAAAGGAGAGCATTATTCCATTCATAAGAGATATTGCATGAGAGCACGTCAAACCAAAAGCTCCCTTTTTCCAAAATGAGCTCCTATATTTATAGCCTAAGCTCTATTCCCCATGTGCTCCTTTGACTAGTAAAAAAGGGATCATGTGTGCAACTACCATATCTTTGGCAAATATTCCTTTTGTAACAACCAAATCCCAAGAAATATAGGCGTGGGATTTTTACGTGTGTTCTCTCATATGTGTGCAAGAGAGGTGGGATATTTACAAAGCTTCTCTATCATAGGAGTAGAGAAATATCAAAAAGTGTCCTAAGAGGGTGTTTTTATGTAAAACTCTCAATATATACAAAGAGGGTTAATATTAAGATCTAGGGAGGGTTCCCATGCACCATTGAAGATGTGTGCATACCCTACAAGCCAACATTCTCCTCCCCCTAGACTTTTGACAAAGCCAAGATAAGGGAATCATACACAGCTGAACTGTTCCAAGTTGGAATCTTCAAGTCTGGAAAGCTTCAGGTCTTCAAATATGCAATTCTTCAGTTTGCAAGTCTTCAAGCTGCAAGTCTTCAAGTCTTCAATGATCTTCAAATCTGTAGCACCTCATTCTTCAGTCTTCAAATCTGAGCGACACAATCCCCTTGGGGGGAAGTCAGCCCAGCATACATCCCACTGTGAAGACCTTCATGAAGCTGGAAATGCCTTCGTAGGAAGCTCCCACACCTGAAATTACAAACATAAAGAAATTAGATTATAATTGTAGATAATAAACATTCATTCTAACTTTAGTTTCCACTTCAAGGAGCATCAAGTTCTACAAGACTTGCTCCTCTAGAGAGAAGTACTTATGAAGATCTATCCTCCAATGTGTAACTTCCCATTCTCTCCTGTATGTTAAATTTTGGACGCACTCCCATGAAGGGAAGTCATAAAATTAACATAACCCCTGTTGAAGGTCTTCATATCCCTGCAAAAAGTAGCTCCAAAGAGCCCATTAACAAGAATAGCTTTCCATGTCTCCTTATATCTTGTGCAGGTCTATAGCAATCTAATAAGTGCATGTGTGACACATTGTATTGTAAAACATGACTGTGAGTTGGTTCCTTAGGTGCCTCATGCAAGTATCTAACAAGTTTATTTCATTCTTTTCTGTGTATGTATATGTGTACCGTGTTGCATCAGAGTGATATGATCACCCAAGGAAGCTGAAATAATGTTGTTGTAGTATCCTGTGAACACTTATAATCATTCGTCAAGCATTCCCAAAAGCGCGAGGATTGAATAAAGTTCCAAAGTTCAGAGCACCTCACTGTATATTTGTTAATCTTCTAATACAAGGGAGCATAATGCTTATGACAAGTCACATAGTGACTAGATTCAATGTACATGCCACACCTTTTTCAAATGGGTATGAATGTGTGGGGCTCAAAAAATGAGGAATCTCTTGAGTCACGAGCTCTAACTATTGCACCCCCAATTGACCCTTATAGAAGTAATAAAAATTTTCTTTTGCATTTGGAATTTTTTTTGTTTTTATCATGTCATGGACATATGCATTACCTAGGTTTTTTTTTCCAAATGAAAGCGGGAGAAAAGCACTACCCACCCACTATCCAAAGAAATCCTTCTCTTTAAGACAATAATGGAGAGCATTCACTTCAAGAAAAACATTTACTTCAAACATCACCCTCGAGATCAAGCATGATTGATTTTTCTATTAGTATTTGTTACTTTGAAGATGGAGGAAGGGAAAGGGTTAGAGAGGGTACTACCCCTCCCCAAACCCAAGCATCACTCAACAAAGACATGGTAGTGGTGGAAAGTGATGCCCCTGTGAGTGCGTGTAGATGTGTGTGTATGTGTGAGAGTGAAAGGGGTTAGGGGATGTTTTTGTGCAACAACCAAAATGAACTGAACCTACACTACTAAAAACAAGAAATGGGGAGATAATGGTCCAATGGAAGGGTGAAAGTGCCATGCAAGAACTCAAATCCTACGCAAATGAGAAGAAAAATTTCAACACAATACTTTACCTCATGTTCTTGAGCACTCCAAGTGATGAAAGGCCGATCTCCCTGGCAACAATGCCAAATAATTGTTGAAGTTGTAGTAGTCCCAAGACCCTCACCACCTTGCATGGAAGCAAGAAGGAAGTCTTAAGATTGACCTTCCTCTCATCCAACCCTACCTCCAACATATTCAAGCCATTAGCCATCAGCCCCATGCTATGCCACATGCTTAAAAACATGGAGAGTAAGGAGTCAAGGATCCTAGTCCATGTGCAAAATACAAGTAATGCAATTACTCTACTCACACAAAGGAGAGACATGCATAGGCACACACACACACACCTCACTCTCACACACTCACAAAGACACAATACAAGAGTGTAAATAGTCTTGGAGTAAAGGAGAGCATTCTTCCATTGATAAGAGATATTACATGAGAGCACGTCGAACCAAAAGCTCCCTTTTTCCAAAATGAGCTCCTATATTTATAGCCTAAGCTCTATTCCCCATGTGCTCCTTTGACTAGTAAAAAAGGGAGCATGTGTCTAACTACCATATCTTTGGCAAATATTCCTTTTGTAACAACTAAATCCCAAGAAATATAGACATGGGATTTTTACGTGTGTTCTCTCATATGTGTGCAAGAGAGGTGGGCTATTTACAAAGCTTCTCTATTATAGGAGTAGAGAAATATAAAAAAGTGTCCTAAGAGGGTGTTTTTATGTAAAACTCTCACTATATACAAAAAGGGTTATTCTTATGATCTAGGGAGGATTCGCATGCACCATTGAAGATGTGTGCATACCCTAGAACCCAAAAAATGTCCAAGTCTAGCTTTTCTTCCATGACATGCCTCATAAGGAGTTGTACCTTGAAGTGATTTGGATGGTAGTCTATTGACAAGATACATAGCAGTTGAAATAGCCTTTTCCCATAGATAATGTGGCAACCTCTTCTCTTCAAGCATTGTTCTGGCTGATCCAACCAATTTCTTGCTTCTTCTCTCTGCAATTCCATTTACTTGAGGAGAGTACCTAGTAGTCACTTCCCTTTTGATACCTTTATCCTTCAAGAACTCATGAAACTATTTGGAAAAGTATTCTTCCCCTCCATCATATGTGAGATTCTTGAGTGATCTACCTATATGATTCTCAACATGTGCTAGATACTTTTTGAAACAATCAAACACTTCATTCTTACTCTTGATAAAGTATAGAATAGTCCATCTACTATGGTCATCAGTAAATGACACATAATACCTTGATCATGCCAATGAAGGTTCTTGACTTGGTTGTCACGAGGAAGGAGATAAGGAAGAGAGCTCACACACACACTCTCACTCTCAAGGAGAAGTACACACACAGATTGAGGCAAGGAAGAATGATCTTCTTCTTCTTCTTCTATTACATAAAAGGAATGTACAAGAATGACCTAAAAACAAGAATACAACCAGTGCAATATATAAAGACCAGTACATAAGGAAAAACCTAATGTCCGCGAATGAGTGAGCTGGCAAGAAACAAATGTGCCATCACTCTCGGTAGATAAATCTAATAAAGCTCAATGAAGTATCCCTGACATATACCGGCGTGACCACTATACATGTCAGAGAAACAAAAACTGGTACGTGTCATCCTGGATCATCACATGTTGAGCTTGATATCTCAACATTGGTCCCCATACGTCTATATGTACTAAGTTCAATACATTGTTGTGGATGTAGCCTTTGTGGTTGAATGGTTGTCTTTAACCTTCCCAATCCAACATGCATCCCATATGTTGAACATCTATTGCTTTGATATGTTTGGTAATCCAAGAACACTTTGATCCATGCATATATCCTTCAAGGTTCTTTCATTCACATGAGCAAGTCTCTTATGCCACACTTCAAGCTCACTTAGGGTTTGAGACCCAAAAGTGAATAGAGCTATATTCCTAGTTTCTCTTACTTCAAAAGTAAAGATCCTACCATGCTTCTCACCTCTCGTTATCTTCTTAAGCCTTGACATGGATCTTCCACAAAAGCTCCATGTTGGCTGAACCAATTGCAAGCCTTTTTCAACTCTTTGCCTACACATTTGGTTTTTAGTGATAGTGGGTACATACAGAACCTTCCTCAAAATGTTTGTCCTACCATTGGAAGCTTTGACATTACCAATCTTCTTCACACTATGCCGTGTGTCATCCACTATTTGAACTTCATGTCTATGCTTTACACTTTCAAATCAGATAGAAGAGCAATGTTGCCTTCAACATGATTTGAACATCTAGAATCTATGTAGAACAAATGATTATCTTCTTTACCTTCTTTGTGGCTTAGATTCATTAGAATCAATGAGTCTTGATGTGCTTGATCTTCAAAATAATTCTTGAAGTCCCTTCTATTATGGCCTCTATTGTCATTGGTGTAGTTGTGTCCACCTCTGCCTCTACTGCTGCCATATCCACCTCTTCCACTTCCTTTTGGGTCTTCCCATTGAACCAACAATTTTGAATGGTGTGGTTGGTCTTATCATAGATGGCACAAGGTTGAAGACCTTTGGCCTTGCCATGCTTTGGTCCTTTCTTTTTCCCTCTCTACTTGCTCTTGCTTGCGAAGTTGGCTTGGGAAGTCTCCTCTTCATCTTGTTCCTTATTCTTGCCTTTCAACTTCTTGTCCTTCTTATCTGCATATAGAGAACTAGTTGAATTACCATGATAGGAGTTACCTTTCTTTATACTATTGTTGGCCTCTTGATTGAAGAGTTGTCCAAGAAAGATGCTTAAGTCTAGAGTTTGCACATCCATGATGAGATCATAAGCCATGGTGAAAGATTGCCATTGCTTATCACTTTGAATCCCATTGATAATTCGCCTCATGATAGCCTCTTATTCAATCAGCTGTTCAATGGATGCTAACTAATCTGCAACCTCCTTGACCTTGGTAAAAAAACTCTGTGATGGCTTGTTTAGGTGTCTTCTTTATTTGCTTGAACTTGTTCCAAAGATGATTCTTTCTTGCTTTGTTACTAGAAGAAAAGAAAGTCTCTAGGGCATCCCAAGTCTCTTGAGATGTCTTGCATCCTCTAATATATGGTACTAGAAAATTAGAGATAGATTTGAGTACATATGACCTTGCTTGAGCATCCCTTGCACACCAAAGTGTGAGCCTATCTATTTCCTCTTGAGTAGGTCCTCCTTTGGATCTTCAAATAGGCATTGCTTCATCACCTGGTACAATCCCATATATATTTCTTCCTTGCAAATAAGCCTCCATTTAGATTTTCCATGAAGCATAATTATGTCTATCAAGCTTCTCAATCATTGATGAAAAGCCATCTCCCATCTTGAAGTTTCTCTGATACCACTCAAAGAACTTGGAGAAGCTTGTAGGAGGTAGAAAAGTGAGTTGCAAAGCGACAAAGTTCAATCAAGCCAACCAACACAAGACCAGCCCTTGAGCTTATGGAGAATCAAATAGACCTTATAGGCATGTGATAAGTGCAATAAAATGCACTATGTACTTTGGAGCATCAAGGAGAAAGAGTCGATACAAAACAAATAGGTTTGCATATTGACTTACTCAAAAATTTACTATCTTTGGATGAGACAACCAACTTCAAATGCTCATAGCAGCCAACATGCTTAAAATTGGAAAAACTACTTTTGAAGGAGCGATACACAGGTTGAATTTATAGAATTCATAAGAGTGCAAGAAATAAGCAAAATATGCTTTTGGAATGAAGCTGATACTCAACAATGGTGCCTCCTTTTTTTTGGGAATGTGTAGAGATAGAACCTAAGATAGAAAAACTAAGATTTCTCTCAATACACAAAATTAAATGCTTTGAACATTTATAAACATAAACAAGACACTAATAAATTTCTAATGAGTGCTCATATATCCAATTTGGAGCTCTGTAGAGAGAGCAACATCCTCTACAAGCTTACTATTGTTGAAGAAGATGATGCAGAAAAATGAAAGAGCAAGACAATGATGGCCACAAGTGTATGTATATTGCTTCCATGTAACATACAAGTGATTTGAAGTCTTTATAGGTGTTCCATGACTTCTACAAGTGGATTTTGAATTCAAATGAAGGCGGGATTAGTTGTTGGAGGGAATCAATTTACTTTCCTACAATCTAGGAAAAGTGAAGATCTAGTTTGATCTGCTTTTAAGTGATTGATTGAAACTCAACCACCTCAAATTTGTGGAAGTTTGGCTCTCTTTTTCTACTTCTACATGTGTAAACCTCTAGGCTTTTACAATGGTAAATGATTCATAAAAAATATTTTAAAAAAATACAATAAATGAGCATAGGTAAAAGAATGCTTCAATGGATATTTTGGCATAATCCAAATCATAGCTTTTTTGATGTAGATCAAATTGACCTCAAGCATAGTGTAAGCATATGATTATGCCGGCTAAGACTTTTTGACACTCCTAGGTGGAGCTGGTCCACACCTTGTGGGGGCAGTTGGACTGTCCTTAGGGAGACTTTGATGTCACGTCTCATCGGCAACATGCCTTTCTCGAGCTCTAGAAGAAAGGTCCCTTCTTCACCATTCAAGGTGATACTAGCCATTGGAGCTATCGGCCACCTGCTTGGCTTCCCTCCACCTATCACATTTCCCCCTCTAGGAGCTAGTTATATAGCATTGGTGGATGGGTGTGTGGGGTGATTTGTCCCCTTGTATACATCTCATGATTCCTGAGTGGGATCATATACCTTTGGGCATTTTTATTGACTAACGAAAGGATCTTTGTGTGGAAAAAAAAGTGCACAATTATTTGGTATGGCCAAGATTATGGGTCACATTTAGCATCATATAATAACTTTAGCACTTTCTCTACCAAAGTCTTGGATGATTATTTGAGTTCCTTATTTTCCAATCGTAATGTTCTATCAATCATCCCATCTAAAGTCATTCCTCCAAGACACTATATAATCATTATTTTGCATAATCTAGGTAATAATCAATTGATGAACCACTAGGCGGTCACATATTTTAGCAAGGTATTATCTTCTCGTACTAGTCATAAATGTGTTTTGAAGTCCATAGCATATTCCTTCATAGTTTGTTCTAGTTTTTGCCTAATATTTTGTAGGAAATTGAAAATATCAGCAACAATCCTAATCTTCCTAAATCAATGCAAAAAATATTCTTTCACTAACTCACAGGTAGTAAAATGTTTAAACTCATATTTAGTGAGCCAATGATCTCCTTCATATACTAAGGTAGACTAGAAGACATGAGCTTTATAACATGAATCAGTCGTAAGATTTCGTGATTCTTCTAGTGTTGGAAGAGGTGGATGGATACCTCAAGGAAGTGAGGTGGTATTGCTAAAACTTGCTTTGTACCTATCCTAAATCACTTTAGAGTTTGATATTAGGCCCTTTTAGCTTGCAAATGACACCAAGAAAGTACCTATGTACTTTGGAGTTGATCCTTGAGACAATTGAATCAAAATAGACTACTTTATGAATAGATAGTGTCACAAAACTTGTTATTTTAGTCCACACACCTGCTGCTTCTTTTGCTTAGTGCTCACAATACAGTAACAATTAATTAAATTCCTTTTGAGGGAATTTAATTAGCTTAGATAGCTAATGATTTCAAGTGAAATCATCTAAAATAACAAACTATGCACTAAGAAATATGTTTAGCAATCCAAGGCTTCCCCCCGATTTTTTAGGGAGAGAACAGTAGATGCAAGTGAGCACTTCGACAATGATTTCTCCTAGATGGCTAAACCTAATACTTAGAAACTTTGACAGCATAAAGTAGACTTCAATATGGTTCTAAAAAACTATAGATCATGCGACATGGTTTAGAATTCACGGAGGTATGACCAGAGAAAGTTCACTATTCTGAGTAGTCATAACAGAGAAGTAGACAGAGATGTTCAATGATGTAAATGTATTATAGCACATGATTATACAAGGTCATTGGCATTGTCATGATGCTCAATGATGGTGGAATGAGTAAGCTATGGTGTAAGCTACTCAAATCCTACAAATGATCAATGGAAGAGCTCTCAAAATGAGGCTACTCTACTGCGAGTTTTTACAAGCCTTTTTTATAAGTGTTTTCACATAAGTTTGAATTTGAATTTCAAACTTTGCTCCATCTAAAAGTGATTCCCTTGATCTAGGAGTTATTCTCTCTTTGAAACTCATAGCTATTGTTCTTCCTAACTCCATGAGATTTTGGCTTTTACAAGATTCTAT
>CM035412.1:62466607-62491607 GCA_020310875.1 Ceratopteris richardii | reverse complement strand
GTATATGTATATGTATAGGTATATGTATATGTATATGTATATGTATATGTATATGTATATGTATATGTATATGTATATGTATATGTATATGTATATGTATATGTATATGTATATGTATATGTATATGTATATGTATATGTATATGTATATGTATATGTATATGTATATGTATATGTATATGTAATCAATCAATCCACAAAAGGAAGTAAGCCCAAAGTTTTACAAAAAGATTCAAACTTCTCCCTAGAAAGAGCCTTTGTGAAAAGGTCTGCAATGTTCTCCTATGTGGGTATGTATGCCAAACTGACCTCTATAGTAGAGAATGTCTCCATGACATAATGATAGTACACCTCAATGTGCTTAGTGTGAACATGGAACACATGGTTCCTTGCAACTGTTAGTGCGCTCTGACTAAAAGTGAAGATGGTGGCAAAAGATTGACCAACACCCAAATCAGCCATAAGGTGTCAAGCCACACACACTCAACACTTGTTGTGAAAGCTGACCTATACTTAGCCTCACAACCAGAAGTGGCCACAATAGGCTGCTTCTTGCTCAACCAAGATATGCATGAGCTATCAAGCATGAAGCAAAAACCATTGGTGGACACATGAGTTTCATAGCAACCAGCCTAGCTAGAGTTAGAAAAAACATGTAAATCTGGTGGTAGTGATCCCCCTTGGGATAAAACAATCCAAGTAGCCAGGTACCACTCAAGTAGCAGAAAATGTGCTTAACTGCCTACCAATGCTTGAGACTTGGATAATGCATAAACATGCTCATCTGCAAGATAGAAAATTGAATATCTGGCCGAGTAATGCATAAGTGAATCAAGCATCCAACAACCTAATGATAGAGAACAATATCAAATGCATCTCCAACATCATGATGACTCAATCAGTAAACTTATCTCCATAGGAGTGGCAATAGGTTTGCAATCTTAAAGCCAACATGCTGCAATAATGTGTCAATATATTTTTTTTGACACAAAGCTATTCCACCATCAACTTCCATAAATTGAATGCCTAAATAATGATGCAAATGCCCCAAATTTGACATCTCAAATGAGACATAAAAATCAACCTTAAAATTAGCAATATGCTTCTCATGAGGATGAGTGAGCAACATGTCATCAACATAGACAACAATGATCAGAAGCACATCAGTTGCATGCTTAACATATAAGGTGCCCTCAATTGGACTGTTCTCAATACCATGTGCAATCAAATAGGCATGTATCTTTTCATAGCAAGCAAGTGGTGCTTGCTTCAAACCATATAATGCCTTTTCAAACATGCACACGTTGTTTTCATGCCCTTTCTACACAAAACCACGGGGATGAAAAACATACACGTCTTCATGCAAGCCACCATTCAAAAATGTAGTTTTACTGTCCAACTAATGTATGTTCGACCGTGATGAGCTGCAAGTGCACAGATGCTATGAACAATAGTCATTTGATATGTGGGAGCAAAGGCCTCATCAAAATCAATGCCTCTTTCTTGAGCACAACCCTTTGCAACAAGCCTAGCCTTATACCTATCAAATGTTCCATGAGGCTTACACTTTAGCTTGTATACCCACTTAGTGCCAATGGCCTTCTTGCCAAGAGGCAAGCCACATAAAGACTAGTTACCATTTTTCATAATAGCATCATATTCTGATTGCATAGCAACCATGCAGTTTTCATAATTTTGTGCTTCACCAAACGAAATAGGCTCATTCTCATCACAAAGGCTAGATGCAGCCATAGCATAGCAATCTGTTGTAAAAGAAGCTTTATGAGAGCCTGAACAAGTATGATATGCTAGAGGTGCATCTAATTTTCTATCTCACGAAGTTTGCACCAACCATTTAGGCATAGTTTTTTCCTCCTCTATATCTATTCTCTCATGAATAAGTGCATCATGTAAATCTGCATAAAAAATGGAATGATCTGCATCATCATGTGAAACCTCTAAAGGCTAAAAAGTTGCCTCATTGGACCAGCACTAGATTATCCACCTATAAAAAGAGGCGCCAAGGCATCATATAGATCTTTGGAGCTTATTGATGTCTTCTTAGTACATGAAAGTAATGGCTGAATATCACCTTCCACAAAAACAACATCACGACTAAACAAAATGCATTTAGTTTGTGGATGATACAGACGATAGCCTTTTCTTTTAGAATTGTACCCAATAAAAATACATTTCACTGCTTTACCATCCAATTTCGTGCATTGTTGTTCAATCACTAATGCATATGCCAGACAAACAAAGACGCGTAGGTGAGAAACAGATGGCTTGCGACCATGCCAAGCCTCATATGGAGTGATAGAATGCAATGCTTTAGTGGGACACCTCTTAAGTACACATGTATCACACATAATAGCCTTAAGCTAGAAACTATGTGGTAAAGCCTAACCTTTGACCATACACCTCGCCATCTCCATCAGTGACATGTTCTTCCTTTCAGCAACTCCATTATGTTGAGCTCTATACGACACTATATACTGATGTTTTATCCCACATTGAGCCAGAAATGCATTAAAGTCACAAGACATATATCCCCCCCCTGCTCAGAATGAAGGGTGCCCATTTTACATGGTGATAAATTTTTAGCCAAAAAAAGAAACTGCATGAAGCACATAAACACTTCAGACTTTGCTTTCAATGGATATACCCATGAATGCCTAGAAAAATCATCAATGAAAGTCATGAAGTAAAGATAGTTCCCAAAAGAAGGTGTTTGCATAGGACCATAGGGATCACTATGAACAAGCTGCAATTTCTAAGTAGCTCAAACTAAACCATCTATTGGGAAGGAGGAATGCTGCATTTTTCCCAAAATACAACCTTCACATACATGTTTACTAGGTGTGTCAATTTTGGGTGAAGAGGACACCATTCCAGATTTCTATAGGCATAGCAAACTAGCGAAATTAAGATGACCAAAGCATGTGTTGAAGCTCAAGGTCAAGGACAAAGCATGGAAGCACATCAAAGAAGTGGACATAGAAGAAGAGAGAGCAAGTAGGGAGCTCCAAGAAGTGTATGTCAAATTTTCAGAAGAATCCCCTACAAAAATAGTGATTTTCATCACTAGAAACCATTGTAAATACCATTATCTATTTTTAGTAACTCCATTTTGTTCAAGCCGAGGAGTCCTCGAGCTTGAGGAGTATTAGAAGTACCATCGTACCAATTTTCATAATTTTTAGACTTCGTTTGAGCCCTCAAATAAGCCCTGGAACCTAATTTTTAACTAGGCCGGACACTAGGTCTGGACAGGGCCAAAACTAGTCAAAAAACTATAAAAAGAGCTAGAGAGCTCATTTTTGAGGCTAGCTTGTTAGAGAATAGAACTTTTGTAAGAGAACTCTTTTGCAATCTAAGCTTTCCATTGTTCCTCTCTTTGATCTTACTTTGTGCGCGTGTGTGTGTATGTGTGTGCATGTTTGTGTGCTTTCACGCACGCACTTGTGCCTTCACTTGCTCGTGGTCTTCATACCGGTCCTCACGTCTCCGCGGATTGACAAGTAAAGGAGGTGGTGCTTACGCTTGAGCTACACCAAATTTTGGCGCCGTTGCCGGGGAGAGAGCTTCGAGGACGAGCGTTGTGATGGTAAGATCGTAGATTTGCGACGTTGGAAGGTAAAAAAACTGTCATTTCAGTTCATTTTCTGTTTTTTCCTCTTCATCTTCATCATCATCATCATCTCCACCTTCTTCCATCTTCTTCTTCACAGAAATTTCTTGTTTTTAGTGCATTTTCACCATTTTCATACCATTTTTCATGCATTATTGTGTGGGAAGGAGTTAGGAGGTGCAAGGGAGAGCAAGCGCTGCATTTTTTTTATGATTTTCTGCTCATACGGAGCTCGCCATAGCCGGCGCTCAGAAATTTGAATTTCCCGCCAAAAAACACGATTCTGTGATGAAAATCGCGATTCTGTGAAAATTCAAAATTTTTTGAAAAATCACGATTTTCAGTTTTCCCGCCTAAAAGTGGTTGAAAAAAATCGCGATTCTGTGTTTTTCCAAAAAAAAAAAAAAAAAAAACACGATTCTCTACTCAAAATCGCGATTCTCAAAAAAACACGATTCTCTGCTCAAAATCGCGATTCTCACCAATCACGATTTTCAGCAAAAACACGATTTTGTGAAAAAGGCGATTCTGTGAAAACACGATTTTTTGCTCAAAATCGCGATTTTCAAAAACACGATTTTGTGCTCAACATCGCGATTTTCATGTGAACAATACGATTTTCAAAAAACACGATTCTCTGCTCAAAATCGCGATTCTCACCAATCACGATTTTCAGCAAAAAACACAATTTTGTGAAAAACACGACTTTCTGCTCAAAATCGCGATTCTCACAAATCACGATTTTCAGCCAAAAATACGATTTTGAGAAAAACACGATTCTGTGGGACAAAATCGCGATTTTCAAGTCAAAAGCACGATTTTGAGAAAACACGAATTTTTGCTCAAAATCGCGATTTTCAATTCACGATTTTCTGCTCAAAATCGCGATTTTCATGTCAAAAACACGATTCTGAGAAAACACGATTTTCAGTCAAAAACACGATTTTGTGAATCACGATTCTCTGAGTCAAAATCGCGATTTTCAGAAACACGATTTTGTGATCAACATCGCGATTCTCTGAAACACGATTTTGTGATCAACATCGCGATTCTCTGAAACACGATTTTGTGATCAACATCGCGATTTTCAGAAACACGATTTTGTGATCAACATCGCGATTCTCTGAAACACGATTTTGTGATCAACATCGCGATTCTCTGAAACACGATTTTGTGATCAACATCGCGATTTTCAAATCACGATTTTCTGCTCAAAATCGCGATTTTCAAAAACACGATTTTGTGCTCAACATCGCGATTTTTTTGACTTCACAGCATCGCGATTTTCAGAAAGTTCACAAAATCGCGATTTTCTCCAAAGGTCCTGTTTGCCTGTTTTGACCCCCAAGAGCCTGAATTGGCATAACTTTTTCATCCAAAGTTCATTTTTTGAGCTCGATAGCTTGTTGGAAAGCTCGTTTCAAATCCTACACGATCTCAACTGTTTTTTTCAAGAATAATGCGTTGATTTTGAGATAGGATAATTTGAAGTTGACCCTCAGGTGGGACTAGGGAACCAAGGGGACTCCAAAGAATTTTGAACCATACCAAGGGGAAATTTTGGACTCTTGACTAAAGCTTATGAACCTGAGATCTGGTAGACACTTAGGTAAGGATAAACAAAGCATTAGATCTTCTGAGGCTAGTGTCAACCATACATCCAAGTCTTGGGCACAACAACTAAGTGGTCATCTTCTACTAAGTTCAGACACAAGTGATTCAGAAATGTCTTTTAGCATGGGAAAACCTGCAGGTGGCTCAGGGACTGCCCATCTACAAACACCGGAAGGTCCCTATAAGACACAGTTGGAATATATTCGGACCAACCAATTAGGTGCTCGCATCTATGAGGATGGTCTGAGGCGATCAGTGGTCCAACTCAAAAATCCAGATCAATCCTTTGGACTTGAACACCCGGTGGTCAAGTTCGAAGAGGGTTCATACATTGATAAGGAAGGAACCATGTATGTGGTTACCAACCAACCAGATAGGACCGATGAGTTTGGAAATATCATTCATGAGAATGAGATAGGAGACCTAGAACAAGGAAACGTAGGACAAGGACCCCAGACTCCTAGAGGTAAGTCAGTTTTGACCCGAGTGATCACTCCGGACTGGATCCCTCAAGACAACAAAAGCATAGAACTATTTTTGAATAGAGAAACAGAGGAAGCCTTTTGGAGGTTCAAGCCAGATCAACCTAGCCAATTGGGCATAGTTATCATCTATGAATTCAAAGATCCTGAGATACCAGGCAAAGTTGTCTACCTGGATAACACATCAGAGAAAATTTTCTTGGTAACGGAACATGATAGACATGCATATACATGGAAGAATGACATGATTTTCCCCCCACCAAGATCCAATGTTTCCCATGGCCTCCAAGGGGTAGGATCATCCCAGGCTCATGAAGCCCAGAGAGAAAGAACTAGAGAGAGACCTGAGGTAAGTTTTGCACACACCATGGGCAGGAATAGGTCAGGATTTGAAAATAAAAGACCTGAAAGAGAGAGACATCAAGCACATAGGCAACAAAGAGATGAACAGGATTTTCCATTGCCTAGACCCCGGGAGTACCCAAGAACCCTTAAACCCAGTCACGTGATCAAGGCAATGAAGAACTATTTCGATGGGACAGGGGATCCTTATGATCATGTGGCCGAGTACAAACAAGTGCTGAGAGCCGAACAAATTGAGGACTGGTTCACCCAGTACGAGGCATTTGGTTTGACCCTTAAAGGCACTGCCTTAGCTTGGTTTCAACCATTGAGTAGAAGCAGCTATCGCGATATAGGTCAACTGCTAGACGAATTCATTGTAGAATTTTCCAAGAGTGGTATCAGGCATAACACATCGTCCCTGATCCATAGTTTCAAGCAGACACCCCAAGAAACAGTGCGACTAGCAGGTAGAAGGTTCAGACAGTACCTAGAAAGATGCCCTGCTCCAGAGCTACCCACACCAGCCAAACAAGTGGCTTTGTTTTTAGATGGCTTATTGAGCACAAAGTTAAGATCCTATGTATACTTGAAAGATCCTAGATCCATAGAAGAGTGTGTGCGGACGTGCATAGACATAGAAGATAACTTGGGTGAGGAGTTAGGATTGGCCAAACTCTACAAAGATTCGGATAGTTCTACTAGTCATACTTCAAAGATCTCCACAGAAATAGAAGAGATAGCTGAGCAAGTTGCCAAGAAGCTGGGAGTCCAAAATAAACAAACACAGGGAGTCACTTCATTGAATCGGTGCTATACTTGCGGAGGTGACCACATGGCTAACGTATGCCCAATGCAAAACCAAAACATTAGAGAAAGGAATGCTCCATATTGCACTATTGAGAGAAAATACACAAACCACACGGCTCAAGATTGTCCCTACAATAGGCAGGCTGTTAGACAAAATTATCAGCAACCTTACCCACAAGGTAGGTATCAGAATCAATACCAACAGCCATATTACAGACCACAACAGCAATATCAGGTACCATATAGGCCACAACCTGTCTTGGTAAACCAACCACCAGCTCCAGCCAACGTGATTCCAGTCAAGTATGCTGTGGGAGAGGAAAATCCAAATAGAGCTTTGGTGCCACTAACCCCATTGATACCAGATAATGACTCTCATGCTCATAGTTCAGACTACTCCCATGAAGGTAGTCCACATGCTTATTACACAGAGTCACCTGAACATAGTGAGATTTACTCGTATCAATATGAGGCACCGCCTATGGAGCAAAATTGGGAGCCAGAATACTCCAATGTCATGTACACAAATCCTAACCCTAGGCCCCAGTTGAGACAAATGAGACCACAAGCCCCTAGAGGATCTTGTTTCAGATGTCATGGTGACCATTTCATTCGTGACTGTCCCCACCCACCATCTCCGAGTCAAGGACAGGCTATCACAATACAGGCTTTTTGTCCTGATTGTGGCAAAGACCATCTCCCCAGAGATTGTCCAAGAAACCCCTCTAGTGCACCCAAGATTACACCCATTAATGTGGTAGGCTTAGTGGCAGATCCAAGTTCAAGTAGTAGCAATGTGGTTCCTATACAAGCTGTCACTAGAGCACAAGCCTTAAAACAAGATAAACCAGTAGAACAATCAGAGTCGAGTGAATCGGGAGAGCATAGTAAGAGGAAAACAAGAACATGGAAGGATACCAGAGAGAAGGCCAATCGCAAGTGGAATAAAAAGTTATCGGAACTAGAAGAAAGCTTAAAAGAAGCGAAAACAAAAATAGAAGACATTGCATCTCAAAGCCCCTCGCATGCCGAAACTCCATCCACTCCACATCATCCCACCCCACCACCCATTGTAAATAGACCGCAACCAGGGTCTGTTCTTGCAGATCCAACCCCAGAAGGCTTGGACATGATGTTCAAGGCCTACCAGGCTCGACTTCAAGAAGGGCCTACAGCGGCAAACCTAGACAAGAGTTACCCTAGAGCAGATTTAGAGATTGAACGGATGAAAATGTGCATGAAAATGGTAGAACAAGCTCAAGCCATACTTGAGACTAGTCAAAAGTTCAATCAGACAAACTCTATCAAATCGGATTTGCATTTCCAGGGCTTACTAGAACGATTAGAGCAGTTGGTAAACAAACCACAAGTTTCTCTACCTCCACAGGCTCAACCAGTTATTGAAAGAGGAAGCTCACCACCAAGGGGAGCTTATGTTCCTAATTCCACGGATGCTGGAATACCTCCTTCTATTCAACAGTACTCTCAAGAGTTCTTGCGGGAAATACAAGAGGAGAAATGGGCCAAGGAGAAGGGTAATTCCCCTCCTATTCCTGAGATTGATGATCTTCATGATCAATTTCCCCAAGACATTCCATCTATTTACGAAGATGAAGCAGAACAAGAAGACGAAAGATTAGATTTTGAATCTAATACCTTAGAAGAACTGCCTCAATTTCCAGGCCCATGGGAATCTGAATCACTCCAGATTAGAGCTCCCACAATACTAGTAAGAAATGAAGACTCAGTGGTTCCAAGGAACACGGATGTCGTGAAGAACACTAAGGTTCAGTGTCATCTCACTGTAGAAGAGTTGCTCAAAGCAAAACCTGAGTTATGGAATCATGTGAAGGATCAGGTCCCAGAACTTGAGTCCAATATGCCAAAAGTAGGCTCTAAGCAAAGGGTACCAGAGATACCTCTAGACAAAATAGGGGACATGTGTGAGGGTGAAGAAGGTAATACTTATCTTCCAATCACCTACCAAGGTTACACAACCAAAGCAATCATAGATTCAGGTGCTGGTGTTGCTATTGCGACCACCTCCTTGTGGAAGCAATGGGGCAAGCCCACATTAAGACCAACTAGAATGAAGCTTCAAATGGCTGATGGTCATTTTGAAAGACCTCTAGGATTGCTAGAAGGGATCACTCTAACCACTTGTGGTGTAGAGTTTGAGCACACATTTGCTATATGTGACTTTGAGAAAAATAATGTCTTTGAGATGATCCTAGGAAGACCCTTCCTACGACAATTGCAAATAGTACAGGATTGGGGAACTAACTCCTTGTACTTACAGCACTTAGGGGTCACCACTAAGGTCAATTTGAAGGATTACACCTTCAGAGATGTACCACCCCTACAGTGGAATTCTATCCACAAAGCGAAAGAAGATTCCATCTCTGTGCATTCTGAAAGTTCACCTGATCCATCATGGCTGCATGAAGATACTCATTTGTGGATGTGCAAGGTCGCAAAGGAAGAGGAAAAACGTTTAAAGGCAAGAGAAGAAGGAACTTCGCTAGGAGATAGACCAGTTAGGGACCCAGCCTACACACCGATGATCTTTCCAGATGAGGAGTTTGAGCCTCATGGCTGGCCAGAAATCTTAGCCACCATGGACATTGCTGTCAATGAGGAACAGTGGACACCTCATTGTGATGAGGAGGGTTATGATATCTCAGTGTTCATGTGTCAACCCTTGCTAGAAGAATGTGACCCTAGTGATGTCATAGAAGAAGAAGAGAATGATGATGATTTGGAGTCTATTGTGATGGATAGTTGCTTTAACTCAGAGCAGCACTATCTAGAAGATATAGGAGTGTTCACCCAGAAAGAAGAAGAACCTCTCACAAGTATTAAAACAGTAAACTCAAAGGATGGAAGTGAGAGTAGTCAAAAGAAAAAGAAAAGAAAAGTAGTGAAACAAGAAAAGGAGGAATCAGTGTTTGAAGTACCAGAAAACTTCAAGAAATATGAAGTTGACGACCGCAAAATTTTGGTACGAATGCCTAAGAGAGAGGCTATCATAGGAGAATCATACGATAATAAAGAAAAGACCAAGAAGATTGTAGTGACCATTGAAGAGAACGAAGAGAGATGCACATATATAGGAGATGACCTAAGTGCAAGAGAAGAAATGGAGCTCATAGCTCTATTAAGGGAATATAGGGATGTGTTTGCATGGCACTATAGAGACTTAAAAGGGGTAGATCCAAGAATTTGCTCTCATACTATCCCCATGACTGCTGATGCTAAGCCCACCAAACAGAAGCCCTACACATATAATGATACCTATGCAGCAAAAATAAAAGAAGAAATTGATAGGTTGATTGAAGCCGGATTCATCTATGAGATTGAGCATACCGAATGGGTGTCCCCCATTGTTGTGGTACCCAAGAAGAACGGGAAGTTGCGAGTGTGTATTAACCTTAAAAAAGTTAATGCCGCTACGATTAGAGATAGTTATCCACTTCCAATCACAGAACACCTATTGGAGCGTGTTGCAGGCAAGGAAGTTTATAGCTTCCTTGATGGATTTTCAGGTTACAATCAAGTAGCCATTGCCCCAGAAGATCAACACAAAACAGCTTTTGCTACAGAGTGGGGAATCTTTGCATTTCGGGTGATGCCATTTGGGCTCACCAATGCACCTGCAACATTCCAAAGGCTCATGTGTCATGTCTTCAAAGAGTTCTTGCGAAAGAGCTTGGAAGTGTATGTGGATGATTTATGTGCTCATTCCCAAGAAAGAAGGGTTCACATCCCTGAACTCAGACAAATCTTCAACAAGTGTAGAGAATATCGAGTGTGTCTGAACCCAGAAAAGTGTGTGTTCATGGTGCGTCAAGGTAAAATCCTCGGTCATATTGTTTCTAAGAATGGAATCTCAACGGATGAAGATAAGGTACGAGCCATAGCGGAGCTGCCAAGGCCAAGGAATGTTAAAGAGGTACAAGCCTTTATGGGCCATTGTGGATATTACCGTAGGTTTATCCACATGTACGCGATCATAGCTAGACCCCTTTATGCCTTGTTGTCTAATTTTGAGTGGAACGACGAATGCGAGAATTCTTTCAATGAACTGAAGAAACGTTTGTGCACAACACCAATACTGACCACTCCTGATTGGAATAAACCATTCCATGTCCATGTGGATGCATCCAATCATGCCATAGGATGTGTGCTGGCACAACCCACAGGTGAAGGGAATTTAGATTTGCCCATAGCATATGCTAGTAGACAACTAAACCCAGCCGAAAGAAATTATACCACAACCGAGCGAGAAGGGTTAGGCATGGTATATGCTGTAAAGAAGTTTAGACACTATTTATTGGCCAACAAGTTCAAGTTCTTCACTGATCATCAAGCTTTGTTATATTTGGTCAATAAACCTTGCAATACTGGACGCTTAGTAAGATGGTTCCTCTTACTAATGGAGTTTGACTTTGAAGTTGTTGTCAGGAAAGGTAGAACCCACCTTCGGGCAGATCACCTTTCTCGCATTACTTCAGGAGAGTCACCACAAGGAGTGTCTGATGAACTACCTGATGCTTATCTGTTCAATTTGGAAGTTGTTCCTAAATGGGCAAATAAGTTGGTACCAGTCCTAACCTTCGGCCCTGCAAATAAGAATGTGAAAACATCACAAGAAGAAATTGTAAAATCACAAAAATATCACATATTGGCAGGAAGCATGTACAAACAAGATACTGAGGGTGTATTAGCTTGTTGTGTCGAGGATGATGAACATAGTAGTTGGTTGCAGCAAGCTCATGAGGGATTGCTAGGAAATCACTATTCTAAACAACGAACATTGCAGAATTTGAAACGTTTAGGAGTGTATTGGCCTAGCATGGACAAAGAAATACATGAGTGGATCAAGAATTGTCCAATGTGTAGAGAGAAACCACCAGTGGAGCATGCGACCCTTTATCAAGTATCATTAATTCCAGATTGGAGTACTCCATTGGTAGAGTTTATGAGATTGGGAAGATTACCCAAAGAGGCCAGTCTAGCAAGAAGACGAAATATGGAGCAAGAGGCTCAAGGCTATGCCTTAGTAGGAGAAAACCTATACCGAAGAGGTAAAGATGGTTACTTAAGACTGTGCGTTCATGAATCAGACTATTTAAGGGTCTTAGAGACTGCACACAGTGGTGTTGCAGGTGGACATTTTGGCCCTGACCGAGTGATTAAAACCATTCTATTCTCAGGACTTTGGTGGCCCACTCTTCATATGGATGCACATACCTATGTGAAGAAATGTGACACATGCCAACGTGCACAATATCCAGTGAGAAAAGACGAGATGCCCTTGAGGCCAATGATGGGAGGACGTGCATTTTCGAAGTGGGGCATAGACTTCATAGGTCCTATTAACCCCCCAACTAGAAACTCCCATGCAGAATACATCATTGTAGCCACAGATTACCTTACAAAGTGGGTAGAAGTCAAAGCCACAACAAAGAATGATGCTCAGACTACGGCTAAGTTCTTATTCGAGAATGTGTTCACGAGATATGGACTACCCATAGAGTTGGTGAGCGATAGAGGCACACACTTCTTGAATGAAGTCATTGAAAATCTTCTCCAAGAATTCTTGGTGATACATAAGAAATCCGCCCCCTATCATCCACAAGCCAACGGACAAGCCGAGAGTACCAATAAGATCCTCTGTAACGTATTGACAAAATTGGTAAATAATAAACGCTCTGATTGGGACAAACAACTTCATCATGCTGTTTGGGCTTATCGAGTTGCCTACAAAACGGTACTCAACGCCACCCCATTTCAGATGGTCTTCGGACAGAACGCTGTGCTACCATTAGATTTCTTAATCCCTGCCTTAAAAGTAGCACAAGAGTATGAGTGGAATGGGCATGAATTGTCCTCTAGGATCTTTGATCTCGAACGCTTGGGTGAAACGAGGCTACGAGCGGCAGCAGGCATCTACGCTGCAAAGAAGAGGCAAAAGGCATACTTTGATGCACACATCAAGGATAAGGGATTGAAAGAGGGAGATCTAGTGTTGGTATACACACTAAAACAACATGCCCGTAAGTTGGAAAAAAGAGGTTATGGACCCATGATCATTAATAGAATTTCCACTAGTGGTGCAGTTCAGTTGGCCACTCTAGAAGGAGATATCTTGCCAAACTATATTAGTGGCTGTAGAGTCAAGCTATATCAAGAACCTCTTACTGAGGATATGCTAATGAGACTCAACACTGCGAAGAAGCGAAAAGAAGAAGAGTTAAGAGTGAGAGAAGAAGCACAGGAAGAGGCCAGAGAGCGTATTAGGCAAAATAAGTTAAGGCGATTAGGCCTAGATGTCAACTCAAAAGCCCCAAAATATCACATGGATATGTGTCAAAAGTCAGGCATTGCGACTTCTCAGGTCATTGACCGAAGACCCTTTGTGACCATAGAGATAGGACAAGGGAAGGGTGCAAGGACGGTGAAAGCATTGATTGACTCAGGTGCAGCAAGTAGTGCAGTTAAACTTTCCTACTGCCAAGACTTGGGGTTGAACATCAATCCCATAGAAGCTTATCTCATAGGATTGGGAGGTGTGGAAACCCCTTGTTTGGGCGAGGTGGAACTTCCCATCTACCTTCAAGATGTTCCAATGAAAGTCAAAGCGCTAGTATGTCAAGATGAGAACCTTACAGAACCACTTGTCTTGGGTCAAGATTGGATCTATGACCATGCAGTTAACTTAAACCTAAGAAGTCAAATTCTTCAAGTTTGGGTACATGAACAATGCATTACATCAGAATTAGAGAACTGCATGCTCCTAGATCATGGCACCACACACTCTCTTAGTTCTTCCAAAACTAATCATATGAAAGAAGATGTTGTATGTGTCAAAAGCTCTATGATGCAGAAGGAGTCAATCGTGGAAGACCAGGTTCGAAGGCGGGTGGATCTTTCTTCTTCTCCAAAGACTCAAGTAGCCACAGTAGTGAGCCCACCACACAAGCAAACACAACCGTTCACGACAACTGCTACATCAAATAGAAAGACACCATTCGATAAAAAAGCGGTTCCGGGCATGAAGCAGATCTGGGTACGCAAAGGAGAGCAACCACCAGCCTTACCCCCACAAATCCCATCCATGCACACTAACCAGGCCAGAAGACGAAGGAAGCAGCTCAGACAAGCTCCATCACAAGGTATTCAACAAGTTTGGGTGCCCAAGAAGTTAGCTGCAGCTCAACAAGGGCAATTACAGATGTGGGTACCTAAGAAGCTCTTACATCCACAACAACCTATGTTCTCCCACATGCGAAAGGTCTCACCCAAGAAGCCAAAAAGGGAAGAGGGTAAGAACCACGTACAGAGACCGAAAGAAGATCAAATCAGCTCTTCAAGAAAAGTAGGAAGACGTGCAAAAAGGATAAGGGTTTGGAAGCCAAAAGTACAAGCAGCCTCCATCGAACCAAAGCGCCAACCACACTGGATACCACCGTTCAGAACGCATCCAAAGAGGAAGACGGCTGAAGTGATCTCTACAGTGCCAAATGATGTTCTAAAATGGACTCCAATAAGGAGGATTACATCAGTTCGAGACTCAATGGATACCTCCACTAAGGCCGGCATCAACCTCCACAAATAACATCGAAAGCCTCGAACGAGCAACAACCATGTGCTCCTTGCACAACCCTGTCTTTTGCACCATTTAGGTCATGCATTTCCAAAGTATGCATTAATATAGGGCCACATTACACGGCCGTGCATAGACACACTTGAGAATCCCATGCACAAGAGCACAGTGACATATGTCGAACATTTCTATTGATACTAACTTTTGTGTTCTTGTTTTGTGATATCCTGTTCCTCAAAAAAAAAAAAAAAAAAAAAAAAAAAAAGAGAGAAGTGGGAGAGAGCTTGTTCCCAGTGTGTCTCGGCCAGCAGTGAGATTATTGCTGCCTTATCTGGTAGAGGACAAGGATTTGGCATGAACATGGCATCTACAGCTATGATTTTCTCTTACCATGGTAGGAATGAAGAGCTTGAAGGTCCGCAACTTGCGTGATGCTTAACTACTTCATGTACCAGAGCATCCAAGGAGATATCTGCAAAAGGTAGTTCTGGAGGAGAAGACTCCTGCATATGGTGAGCTAAAGAGTATATGTGAAACACAGCTTGGTGTAGTTACCCGATGTTGCTTGCCAAGGAATATAAAGCAATTCAATTCTCAGTATTTCCTGAACCAGTATGGAACAGTAGCACTGGTGAATGGTCTATGTCAATCAGCATGGTAATCTCTTAGAAACCGGCACGTGCCCAATATTCCTCTGAGTGTCAATATAGGGAACTGAACGTGCATGAGCCCAAGCTCAGAAATGCACATTGTTAGTGACAACTGTTGCTTTGAAAAGAGGAGGGGGGATCCACCACCCAAAAGATCTCATCCGTGGACAATCAACATGGACATGCATCAACAAGGTTCCATTCCAAAGGCCGAGTGTACAACACGAAGAGACAAACATCCATTAACCTTCTCCATGGTAAGTCTCTTTACTCTGGAAACACCATAACCATGATAGTTTAGGAAACCTCTTCGTCAGCATACCCTTGAGCACTTAGCTCAAGAACCGCAATTTTTGCACCATACTTCTTCCAATGCATTTTCCAAGTAAGCATGCGTAGGGCTACATTACAAGGCCGTGCACAAGGCACATACTTTTTTCAACCCAGGCACGAACACACTTACCCATCATTCATTATGGGTTATGAGTAGTTGGCATGACTGCTCTCAACATCATCTTTGGAAGAGCTAGCGGACATCATGGGAACAACATCCATATCTCGGAAGCAAATTGAAGCCAGTAGTTGCTCCAGATCACTCTTGACAACCTCTTCTGAGCAACTTGCAGTTTTGAAAGCTCACAACGACACATTCTTGCTGGAATCCAAGGAACCAGCTCATACAACGGATGGACATCACCTCTCAAAGCACTACACAGAACAGCCCTTCCAACAAGGGTCTGTCAGGGACGACAGACTCGAGAGGGGGGGGAGTGTTGAAGCTCAAGGTCAAGGACAAAGCATGGAAGCACATCAAAGAAGTGGACATAGAAGAAGAGAGAGCAAGTAGGGAGCTCCAAGAAGTGTATGTCAAATTTTCAGAAGAATCCCCTACAAAAATAGTGATTTTCATCACTAGAAACCATTGTAAATACCATTATCTATTTTTAGTAACTCCATTTTGTTCAAGCCGAGGAGTCCTCGAGCTTGAGGAGTATTAGAAGTACCATCGTACCAATTTTCATAATTTTTAGACTTCGTTTGAGCCCTCAAATAAGCCCTGGAACCTAATTTTTAACTAGGCCGGACACTAGGTCTGGACAGGGCCAAAACTAGTCAAAAAACTATAAAAAGAGCTAGAGAGCTCATTTTTGAGGCTAGCTTGTTAGAGAATAGAACTTTTGTAAGAGAACTCTTTTGCAATCTAAGCTTTCCATTGTTCCTCTCTTTGATCTTACTTTGTGCGCGTGTGTGTGTATGTGTGTGCATGTTTGTGTGCTTTCACGCACGCACTTGTGCCTTCACTTGCTCGTGGTCTTCATACCGGTCCTCACGTCTCCGCGGATTGACAAGTAAAGGAGGTGGTGCTTACGCTTGAGCTACAGCATGTATGCCAAAGCTTTGCATCTGACATAACCTAAGAATCTTGAACTGCACATGCTAAATCATTCACAAATTTTGCATAATCTATGAGCCTATGCAACGCACAAAATAAAATGCGAGAAGCAATAATGACATCACCATTTGACAGATCATGAACTGTACATATGCCATCAACAAAATTCACAACCAAGCCGATCTTGGCTAATGCTAAAACTGATGACAGATTTTTCTTGATCCCTATGACAATATTCCCTATAGGGGCAAGCTCAAATGAGTGACGAAATTGTGCTACAAGGTAATATGTTTGGTTTCCCCACTATCAAAGTCCCAAACATCTGAGTCTACTACAAACATAGACTAGTCATGAGAAGATGGGTCATAACTCTAAACAGTAAAAAATGCCCATTCTTCATTCTACACAAGATTATGAAACTCTATTTTGGGTGTAGTGGCCTCAACAATAACCATTCCAACCTCTTTTTTCTTTGCCTCTTTTGCAGCTAGTTTTCAACAACTCTTTATGACATGATCATTTCCTTTATAGTATTTGCAAAGCAATTTCTACTTTTCTGTTTTCTTCTCGTCTCTGTCATCCTTCTTTGATTGTCTAGAATTAATAGATTTCTCCTTACTAGTAGATGAGCTCCATTTACCTTTTCCCTTTTGACTAGCCAAGAAACCTTGATCTACAACACACATAATGGACCTCTACTGCCTAGATTGACCTTCCTCCAATAGAATAGAGACTAACTCTTCAAATAAGGCATTTGGATTTCCTTTCATCATCAATTAAAGAGTAGAAGCTAAAATGTGATATGAATTTAGAAGACCATTCATAATAGTCTGCACAAGTGAACTATGAGGCAAGACTTCATCAATAGAAATTATCTACTTCTTCAAATCTTTGATCTTTTTCAAAAAACTCTCCATGGAATCTCCTTCATTCATATGCTCACTCTCCAAGTGTTTTCGGAGGTAACAAACACAAGCCTCATTCCTTACCTAGTATAAAGTGGTAAGTGTATCTCAAGCATCCTTTGCTATTCTACAAGAGCGAATGTGAAGATAATTGCAGTTTGACGTACAAGGCTATCAATGCATGTGTCTGAGCATCTCTGCCACCCCAACAAAGTTACTCTATAGAAGGTGCAGTGGGAACCGCAACACAAATAGGAACCTCAAGAATATTGTCATCTTCAATGTCATCTACATCATCTTCATCAACTATGTTTGCAGATGTCATAGGACATTTCTCAACACCCTGCACAATATTCCACAATCCTTTTGCAACCAATACATGATGCATCATATGAGCCCATAATGGGTAATTGGTACGTTCCAACTTATCCTCAATAGCCAACATACACAATACATCACTGCTTTCAGCCATGGCCATTGACTAAAATACCATGATGCAAAAAAATGAATGTATCTCAAAAAGTTGAACAAAACTACCAAGTCAAGTTTTGCTAAACCTATAGTAGACATCGAGGCACTTATGCTAAAACCATAACCTATATATATCTTTGGCACAAAAAGATGAAATTGCCCACATAAGCGCTATGAAAGTGCATTTGGAGGCCAAAATGAGCTCAGATTGTGATTTCAACACCACACAACAAAGCAGTTTTGAACTCCTAATCACCTTGAGTATTGTTGGTGTATTTTACCCAAGCCTACATGCTTGATATGCTTGATATTTGCAAGTCACATGTGTAGTCATGTGAACACCTCTTGTAAAAGAGTACATTTTATCTCTTGTAATTGAAAAAAGAAAAAAAGGATGGCTTACCTCATCCATGATGTAAAAGCAAAGTCGTGGCTCTAGCTACCTAAAACCATGAAATTTCTGAGCTGAGGGAATATCTCCTAACTTTGGGGATCACTTTTAGGTGGAGCCATTTGAATTCGAATTCAAAACTCCCTCCAAGAATAGCTATAAAAAGAGCAAGAAGGAAGAGGCGATTAGCAAGCCTTGTATGTGACCACTTCATGTCATTTTATTGAAGAGCTTAATCCATAGCTCTATCATTCTACTCCCATTGTGCAAATATTCATTGCCAATGTGGTTATAATGATATGTGAATCTATACATTTGTCATTATCTACTTCTCTATTTTGTTCTCTGCTATACTCACTCAGAGTAGTATCTTAGAAGGTCATATCTCGAGTTCTACACAACAATTTTCAGCTTTTTAGCATGCATTGGATAGCTCTTGCTGTCTAGTTTCTGCTTACAATTTTTCATGGTCATTGAATTAATAATTTGGGAGATATCTGCATTTTATTGCTCACTTATCTATCTCTACAGAGCCCCGAGAATGGCGGGCATGTTCTAGAAATTGATGAATCTTGTTCTCAGTGCTCAGTCCATTATTTGAAGTGTTTTAACTTGGATTGGGAAGCTTGCTAAGTCTATTTGCTATGTCCAAAAGGAATTTATCTAATTCCTACGAGGTTGAAAGCACTGTTCAGTTTTTCCAGCAGGTGTATGTCCCAAAATAGCAAGTTTTGGGAGCTAGTCATTTTGCAACTAGTCTGTCTTGACTTAAACTTTTGGGATACATGTTGCAAAGTACTTGGATGATATTTTGGTGGATTTAGGAAGCTTGAAGGGTCTACTAATCAACTCTGAAGTCTCAGTTGGCTGGTGTGAAGCTGGTTGTAGCAGCACCAACTCATCTTCGGATTGCATCCACCATCTCTGAAGTCTCAGTTGGTTGGTGTGAAGCTGGTTGTAGCAGCACCAACTCATCTTCAGATTGCATCCACCATCCACCATCTCTCTTCACAGTGGTATCAGAGCATAGTCAAGCAACATGGGAGATGGATTTCCATCAACAATCGACAGATTGGATCGAAACAGCTACCTGGCATGGTCTCTAAGGATGGAGTCTTACCTTCAAGGGAGGAATCTATATGGATTCATATCCGGAGATGAAGCAATGCCAACCATGAGGAACAAAGGGCAACCATCACATGAAGAAGTGGAAGGACTTTCAAATTGGTGTTTGAAGGATGCACATGCAAGGTCTTATATTCTAAACTCAATCTCTAATTTTCTTTTACCTCATGTCAAGGGATGCAAGACATCAAGAGAGACCTGGAATGCACTTGCTTCTTTCTTCTCTTCCAACACTCGAGCAAGGAACAACCAATTGTGGATGGAGTTCACAACAATGAAGAAAAGCACAAAGCAAAATGTGACTGATTATGTCACAAAGATGAAGGAGATTTCTGACCAACTTGGAAGCATTGGAGAGGTAATTGAAGAGGAGCAAATCATTAGACAAATCATAAATGGAATCAAAGCAGACAACAAGTGGGAGTCATTCACAACAACCATGGATTTATACATGGATATGCATGTACCCGACCTCAACACACTCATGGGCCAACTCTTCACTCATGAAGCAAAGATTAGCAAAGGTGGTGAGTCCTCAAGAGGTAATCAAACTTCTGCCTTATATTTTGATAAAGCTAAGGTCAATGACAAGTCAAAGAATAAGAAGAATGAAGATGAAGGTAGCTCTTTCCAAGCAAACTTTGCAGGTAGAGGAAGAGGCAGAGGTGGAAAGCAAGGCAGGGGGAGATTCCAGTCATCTCAACCTTGCAATATATGTGGCTTATCTAATCATGCTACTGAAGAATGTTTCAGAAACCCGAGGAACTCAAGAGGAAGAGGATTCAATAGAGGTGGCTATGGATCAAATAGAGGCAGATACAATGGAGGCTACAACAACAAAAACTACTACAACAACAATTACAACAACAACAACTATCAAAGTGGCCATAGAGGAAGGAGAGAATACAATAACTATGCAGACGACCAAATTCAAGAAGATTCATTATTGATTATGAATCTATCAGTGAAGAAGGGTAAGGATGATGATCACATATTTTACATTGATTCGGGATGCTCAAACCATGTAGCAGGAAATGTGGCTTTACTTTCTGATTTGGAAGATCCTCATAACAAGCATGAAGTGCAGAAAGGAGATGACACAAAGCACTCAGTGGAGAAGATAGGTAATGTGAAGACATCAGATGGGAATATGAACCTCTTAAGCAAAGTCTTGTATGTCCCTACAATTACCAAAAATTTAATAAGTGTTGGGCAGATTGTTGAAAAAGGATTGCAGGTTAGATTCAACGGATTTGGAGCATATGTTGAAGACCCAAGGCAAGGCTTTAGAAGGATTGCCAAAGGAGAAAACACAGGAAGGCTTTTCACTTTTGAAGTGAAAGATACAAAGAACATAGCTTTGTTTAGCTATGGATCTCAAACTTACAGAGCTGGAGATATGGCACAAAAGGCTTGCTCACATTGGTGAGAGGACACTCAAACAAATTTGCAGGGACCAAAGTGTACCTGGTTTGCCTAATATCACAAGGCAACACATGATTTATAAGTATGAAGCTTGTCAACTAGGCAAGGCTCATAGACAACCTTTCAATAAGAAAGGATGCATGTATCAAAATCCTTTGGATCTAGTGCACACGGATGTGTGGGGTCCAAGTAAGGAGCATCTATATCAGGCTCAAGATATTATGTGTCTTTCATAGATGATTGTAGCAGGTGGACCATTCTGTTTTTCATGAAGCACAAGGATGAAGTGTTTAATTGCTTTAAGAAGTATATTGCTCTTGTTGAAAACCAAACTGGTAGGACTTTGAAAAGACTCAGATCAGATGCTGGAGGAGAATACTTCTCTTCTGAATTTGATTCCTTCTTGCATGAAAGAGGCATTAAAAGGGAAGTCACTACAAGGTATACACCCGAACTCAATGGTGTAGTAGAGAGGAGGAACAGAGCTATTGTCGAAGCTGCAAGGTCCATGCTCAACGAAAAGGGATTGCCAAACTACCTATGGGCAGAGGCTATGTCTACAGCCACATATCTCATAAATAGACTTCCATCTAAGTCACTAGATGGAACCACTCCATATGAAGTGTGGAATGGAAGAAGACCTAGTCTAGAGCATTGTAAAACCTTTGGATGCTTAGCCTATGCTCACATTCCTTCTCAAATAAGAGGGAAATTGGATCCCAAGGCAGAGAAGTGCGTATTTATTGGTTATGTCCAAAACCAAAAAGGATATAGATTGTACAATCCAACCAATAAAGGATTTTCTATGAGTAGAGATGTAATTTTTGATGAAAAAAAATCATGGTTTGATGATGATAGGAAAGTGAAGCTACCTTATGACTCGGATGAAGATTTTCCATCACTTCAACCAAAGGAGCCAAAGCAGATTGAAGAAAGTGATTCGGAGATTGACCTAGAAGACTTGGAAAGACTAAAGCTATGGAAGAACAAAGGTAAAGCAAAGATGCAGGATGCTACATATGGACCCAAGAGCTCACATCAACCACTTAGAAGGTCGTCAAGGGAGAAGAAGAAACCAGAGAGGTTTGGTTATGATACTTCTTTGGTCACCAAGCACTCAATCTACATTACGAAGGATTCAACCAATGAAGAACCTACCACGTTTGAAGAAGCACAAAGCAAGAAAGCTTGGAGAGATGCAATGGATGAAGAGATGGAAGCCTTGAAGGAGAATGACACTTGGGAGCTTGTACCTAACAAGCCATCTATGAAGGTAATTGGATCTCGATGGATATACAAATTCAAGAGGAATCCAGATGGAAGTATAAATAGACACAAAGCAAGGTTAGTTGCTAAAGGGTTTGCTCAAACCCATGGTATTGATTATGAGGAGACTTTCTCTCCTGTTGCAAAAATGCCTACAATTAGGGTTCTCATTAGTCTTGCTGCATCTAGAAATTGGAAGCTCTATCAACTTGATGTAAAGAATGCTTTCTTGAATGGATGGATTTCTGAGGAAGTGTATATGGCACAACCTCCTGGATATGAGGATGCACATCATCCTAACTATGTATGCAAACTAAAGAAATCTTTGTATGGATTGAAGCAAGCTCCAAGAGCTTGGAATTTCATATTGGTGACTTATTTGCAGGACCAAGGATTCAAAGCTAGCAAGGTGGATACTTATTTGTTCATAAAGAGGAATGGATATGAAGTGTCTATTTATGTTGTGTATGTTGATGATATTATTATCACAGGCAATGATCTTGAAGGAATCAAACAGTTAATGACTCAAATGAAGGAGGAGTTCAAAATAAGTGACCTCGGACCACTCACTTATTTTCTTGGATTGGAGTTGATCTACACAGATTCAGGTATATACATCACACAAAGGAAGTATGTGCATGACATGCTCGTCAAGTTCAAGATGGAACATACAAAGTGTGCAGGTACACCTATGGAGAAAAATCATAAGCTTAGTGCTTATGAAGGAGAGCCAATTGAAGACATCACAAGCATCAAAGCTTGGTTGGAAGTTTGAACTATGCAACACCTACAAGGGTGGATATATGCTATAGTGTTAGCATATTGAGTCAGTTTATGCATAAGCCAAGAAGACCACATATGGAAGCGGCCAAGAGAGTCCTCAAGTACCTAAAGGGGACCATGAATGAAGGTTTGCTTTATTCATTTACTTCAGATATTGAGCTAAAGGTCTACTGAGATGCAGATTGGGCCGGATCTAGAGATGATAGAAGAAGCACATCTGGGTATATATCATTTGCAGGTTCAAAAATCATTTCTTGGTCATCGAAGAAGCAACCAACCATGGCATTATCTTCTAATAAAAGCCGAATATAGAGGTTTGGCTAATGCAACTCAAGAAATCATGTGGTCAAAGTCTTTGTATATAGATCTTGGACTTCATTCTTCAACACCTCACATTTTTTGTGACAACACAAGCTCACTACATCTACCAGCTAATCCGGTATACCATGCTAGAACTAAGCATATTGAATTCCACTACCGTTATGTAAGGGAGAAGCTAATGAGCAAGGATATTCAACTATCCTATGTCTCTATAGATGCGCAATGTGCAGACATGTTGACTAAAGCTCTTGATGGTACAAAGTTAAGTAGATTCAAGTTGATGATTGGCTTGCAGGATCAAGAACAATTGAAGACTTATTTCGAGGCCAAGCATGTTAGGCTTGACGGGGAGCTGTTGGTGTATTTTACCCAAGCCTACATGCTTGATATTATGATCATTTGTAAGTCACATGTGTAGTCATGTGAACACCTCTTGTAAAAGAGTACATTTTATCTCTTGTAATTGAAAAAAGAAAAAAGGAAAAGGATGGCTTACCTCATCCATGATGTAAAAGCAAAGTCGTGGCTCTAACTACCTAAAACCATGAATTTTTGAGCTGAGGGAATATCTCCTAACTTTGGGGATCACTTTTAGGTGGAGCCATTTGAACTCCAATTCAAAACTCCCTCCAAGAATAGCTATAAAAAGAGAATGAAGGAAGAGGTCATTAGCAAGCCTTGTATGTGACCACTTCATGTCATTTTGTAGAGATTGAAGAGCTTACTCCATATCTCTATCATTCTACTCCCATTGTGCAAATATTCATTGCCAATGTGGTTGTAATCATATGTGAATCTATACATTTGTCATTATCTACTTCTTTGTTTTGTTCTCTGATATACTCACTCAGAGCAGTACCTTTAGAAGGTCATATCTCGAGTTCTATGCAACATTTTGCAATGTTTTAACATGCGTTGGATAGATCGTACTGCTATCTAGTTTTTGCATACAATTTTTCATCATCATTAAGTTCATAATTTGGGAGATATCTGCATTTTTTTGCTCACTGGTCTATCTCTGCAGAGCCCCGAGAATGGGGGGCATGTTCCAAAAATTGATGAATCTTGTTCTCAGTGCTCAGTCCATTATTTGAAGTGTTTTAACTTGGATCGGGAAGCTTGCTAAGTCTATATTCTATGTCCAAAAGGAATTTATCTAAGTCTTACCAGGTTGAAAGCACTATTCCGTTTTTTGAGCAGGTGTATGTCCAAAAATAGCAAGTTTTGGGAGCTAGTCATTTCGCAACTAGTCTGTCTTGACTTAAACTTTTGGGATACATGTTCCAAACTACTTGGTTGATATTTAGGTGGATTTAGGAAGCTCAAAGGGTCTACTAATCAACTCTGAAGTCTCAAATTTCTGGTGTGAAGCCGGTTGTAGCAGCACCAACTCATCTTCGGATTGCATCCACCATCTCTCTTCACAAGTATGGTCACCAACTTTTGTGCGATTTTGCGATTGTGACCAGAGGCGTGTCGATGATGCCCTAGATGAACTCGTGACCTGCTCTAATACCAATTGTGGAGTTTGAGGTATGTGGAAGCATGCGAACAACACAAGGAAGAAGAAGAAGCTTGGAGCATAACACACAATACTCAATGTATTATCAAGAGAATACACAAAGATAAGTGACCCATTAGAATTATAAACATATATGCAAGATGGGGAAAAAGAGGGAAAAAAGTGTCTTGGTGGTCCTAGTGTGTTCACACACATCACTACCTAAATATATCAATGGTATATGTATATGTATATGTATAGGTATAGGTATATATATATGTA
>CM035412.1:62399107-62464107 GCA_020310875.1 Ceratopteris richardii | reverse complement strand
TTTAAGGTTGAAACTCCATTAACATTGGTACTCATCATTGCTCTATGAGATACACCTTTTTTGTCGGAAGAGATGGATGGATACCTCAAGGAAGTGAGGTGGTACAGCTAAAACCTCCTTTGTACTAGACCTGATGCACTTCAGAGTTATAAAGTAGGGCCTTTTGGCTTGCAAAAGAAACCAAAAAAGTACCTATGTACTTTGGAATTGATACTTGAAACAATTAATCCAAAGCAGACTAGTTCAAGAATAACTAGTGTTGAAAAGCTTTCTATTTTAGTCCATACACCTCCTGGTTTTTTATTCAGAGCAGACAAAGTTGTTTTGAGTAGTCATAGTTGAGAAGTAGAGAGAGATGTTCAATGAGCTATATGTATTATAGAACATAATTGTACAGTCATTGGCATTGTAATGATGCTCAACGCTGATGAATTGAATGAACTATAGTGTGAGCTACTCAAATTCTACAAGTGATCAAAGAGTGAGCTCTGAATGAGTCACTACTCCGCGAGATTTTTAAAAGTCTTTTTATATGTGTTCTTCTAATTTTGAATCTTGAATTCAAACTTTGGCTCCAATTAAAAAGTGTCTCCATTGATTTAGGAGATATTCCCTCAACTTGAAGTCATAGCTAATATTCTTCCCAACCCCACGAGTCATAATATTTTACAAGATTCTCCAAGGAATTAATGTTTTACAATGGTAAATGATCAAGTACTTACAAGCTATAGTTCACATGAATCATCAAGTGATAGTTCTGCACAATGTCTTCCATGCTAAGCCAAATGTGTAGGCTTGAACATTTGCACCAACAGCTCCCCCTCAACCCAAACATCTTGGCTTGCATTGCTTCATCAATCTTCTTGAATGTCCTGTAATCCAATCATAGTTTTAAGCTTGCAAAGCTTAGTAGCATCGAGTGCTTTGGTTAACAAATCAACACACTGCATATTTGTAGATACATATGCTAGTTGAATCTCTTTGCTCAAGAGTTTCTCTCTAACATAGTGATAGTGCACTTCTATATGCTTAGTTCTTGCATGATAAATGGGTTGCAAGATGCAAAGAACTAGTGTTATCACCAAAGATCATTGGTGAATGAGTGTGAAGTCCCAGATCTGAGTACAGCAACCTAATCCAAATAGCTTTTGTGTAGCGTTTACTAATCCCCTGTATTCAGCCTTTGTTGAAGATAGAGCAACAGTTGGTTGCTTCTTAGAAGACCATGAGATGGTTTTATCACCTGTAAAAGATAAATAGCCAGAAGTACTTATTCTATCATCCTTACATCCTGCCCAATCTGCATCTGAGTACAACTTTATATCCAAATCTGATGTGTATGGGAAGTAAAGACCTTGATTTTGAGTACCTTTGAGGTGCTTCAAAACTCTTTTGGCAGCTTCCAAGTGAGGTGTTCTAGGTTTATGCATGAATTGGCTCAGAACACTTACTCCATAACATATGTCAATCCTTGTTAATGTTGCATAGTTTAGACTCCCAACTATGCTTTCATAACCTGCAATGTCTTCAAGCAAATCACCTTCATGAGCACTGAATTTATGATTTACCTCCATAGGGGTGCTAGCTACTTTTGCATCCTCCAAGTGGAATTTCTTTAACATGTCTTGCACATATTTCCTTTGAGTGATGTAGATTCTAGAGTTAGTGTATACCAACTCAATTCCAAGAAAGTATTTCAAAAATCCTAGGTCAATGATCTTGAACTCTTGCATCATCTGGTTTTTTATTTGTTTGATGCCATTGGCATCACTACCTATAAGAATGATGTCATCCACATATACACATAAATATATCACTCATGAGTTACTCCTCTTGATAAATTGAGAAAAACCTACCTTGCTCATCATGAATCCTTGGTCTTGAAGATAGGTTCATAGCCTATTCTTCCATGCCCTAGGTGTGTGCTTCAAACCATAAAGAGCTTTCTTTAATTTGCATACATGGTCTACCTTGCTTCAATCTTCATAGCGAGGAGCTTGAGCCATGTAAACCTCCTCTGAAATCCACCCATGGAGGAAAGCATTTTTCACATCTAGTTGATACATATTCCAATTTCTAGATGCAGCTACACTTACCAATCCTCTAATGGTTGGCATCTTAGCCACTGGTGAAAAGTTTTCTTCATAGTCTACTCCATGGGTTTGTGCAAAACCCTTAGCCACAAGCCTAGATTTGTACCTGTTTATGGATCCATCTAAGTTCCTTTTCATTTAGTAAATCCACCTAGAACCAATTACCTTCATTGATGCTTTCTTGGGTACTAGCTCCCAAGTGTCATTCTCTTGGAGTGCTTCAATTTCTTCATCCATAGCCTCCTTCCATTCTACTTTGGTACTTGCTTCTTCATATGAAGAAGGTTCTTCAAGTGATGAATCCTTAGCAAGATTAATAGAATGCTTAGTGACTAATGAAGTATCATACCCATATCGGATTGGCTTCTTACTCTCTCTTTGGTGTCCTCATCATCTGATTTGATGTCTTCAATTATGCTTGGCTCCTCCTTGGTGAGGCTTGGAAATTCTTCTTCCAAGTCATATGGCAATTTGACCTTCTTGCATTCACTTTCAAACCAAGAGTCATTCTCATCAAACACAACATCTCTACTGACCAGAAATCCTTTGTTCGATGGATTTACAAAACCTGTACCCCTTTTGATTTATATCATACCCTATGAAGATGCATTTCTCTACCTTAGGGTCTAACTTACCTCTGATTTGAGATGGAACATGCACATAAGCAACACAACCAAATATTTTGCAATGTTCAAGTGATGGTCACCTACCATTCCATGCCTCATAGGGGGTCATCTCATCAACATACTTAGAAGGTAGCCTGTTAATAAGATAAGTGGCAGTAGAAACAGCCTCTGTCCACAAGTAATTAGGCAGCTTCTTTTCATTTAGCATAGATCTAGTTGCTTCCAAAATCAATATGTTCCTTCTCTCTGCTACTCCATTTTGCTCAGGATTATATCTAGTTGTGATCTCTCTCTTGATACCTCTGTCCTGCAAAAATACATCAAATTCATTGGAGAAGTACTCACCTCCTCCATTTGACCTTATCCTCTTTAAACTCTTTCCTGTTTGATTTTCCACAAGTGCAAGATACTTTTTGAAGCAACTGAACACTTCATCCTTATGTTTCATGAAATACAAGGTAGTCCACCTATTAAAATCATCAATAAATAACACATAGAACCTTGAACATGAAATTGAAGGATCCTTGCTTGGTCCCCACACATTTGTGTGGACAAGTTCCAAATAATCCTCATGCATATAGCCTTTCTTTGTAAAAGGTGACGTGTGTGATTTACCAAACTGAGATGCACCACATTTATAGATCATATGTTGCTTGGATACATTAGGTATCCCAAATACACATTGATCTCTACATATCTACTTCAATGTTCTCTCACCAATGTGTCCTAGACTTTTGTGCCAAATCTCTAACTCAGACAAGGTTTGATCCTTATAATTATAAAGTGCAATGTTTCTAGTGGCCTCAAGCTCAAATGTAAACAATCTACCTATTTTCTCTCCCTTTGCAATTCTCTTGAATCCATGTTGGGGGTCCTCCACAAAGGCTCCAAATTCATTGAACCTAACTTGCAATCCTTTTTCCACTATCTGTCCAACACTCATCAAATTATTTGTGATAGTAGGTACGTAAAGAACTCTACTCAACAGATTGCTATTGCCATCAAACATTTTGACATTTCCTACCTTTACAATTGAATGCTTGCTATCATCACTTTTCTGCACTTGGTGCTTTCTCTTGGGCTCTTCAAGATCAGAAAGGAGAGCTATATTGCCTGCTACATGGTTTGAACAACCTGAGTCAATATAGAAGAGGTGCTCATCATTCATACCTTGTTTTGACGTCATGTTCATAATGAGAAGAGAGTCCTCTTGATCCTATGTATAGTTATTAAAGTATTTTCTTGATTTGTATCCTCGTTGATAATTGTTGTTGTAGCCATGTTTGTAACCTGTTGAATCTTCCTCTTGATTGTGAGTATCCACTTCTTTGGAATCCTCTTCCTCTCTAGTTCTTGAAGTTCCTATAGCAATCATCTGTTGTGTGATTAGACAATCCACATATATTGCATGGGGAAGAGTTGAAAGATCTCCTGCTACCTTTTACCTCCTCTGCCCCTTCCTCTTGAATTCCTACCTCTCCTTGCATAGTTAGCTTGAGAAGCAATACCTTCATCTTCAAACTTCTTGCTCTTTCCTTTATCCTTAGATTCTCCTTTATCTGTATAGAGGGCAGAAGAACTGTTACCTCTTGATGGTTCACCATTTTTGTTGAGCTTGGCCTTATGGGGGAAGAGTTGCCCCATGAGAGTTGTTAGATAAGGGATTTGCATATCCATATAAAGATCCATTGCATCTAGAAAATTAGAAAATGAAATGAAAAAAATCAATGCAATCACATCTATTTGTTGAATGCACGAATGTAATGAAAAACACAGATAGATCCCACATATCCACATTGGCCACACCACATCAACTGAGGCTTACACATTTTTCTACAAAGTTCATGAAGAAGTTAGCAAGGTAGGTATTAGCTAGTTTGTAAAATGGGACAAGAAAATTTATCTCAAAGATTCTAAAGGTTTCCAAATCAAAGATAGAAAAATATTCGATGCCAAAGAGCTAAAGAGGATTCTCTTCTTACAGGTGCCTTTCATTTTTTTTGCATTCTATTATGTTAGGTACTTTTCTTACCTCTTAGGTTCTTCAAGGATTAATAATGATATGCTTGTATGATTATTGAATGCTATCTTGTGTCTTTCAAGTTTGATGTACCTATTGATGGTTGAAATGAATAAGTTTTCAAGATGATTGATGTTTTTTATTCTGGACAATGTAAACTTGTGTTGGTTTTCCCTACATTTGCATCTATAAGATGGCCAGAAAGAAATTGTTCATTTGATGTAGGTTCTTGTTCTCACCTTAGCTTTTATCACTTTGGCCTTACTTTCATAGCTATCGGAATGGAAGCTTACTTTCAAGGTGGAAATGTCTCTGGAATTATGACAGGTGATGAAGTTATGCATACTCCAAGATCCAAAGAAGGTCCTACACAAGAGGAGACTTAGAAGTTCATACTATGGTGTGCAAGAGATTCTCAACCCAGGTCATATATGATGGAGAGTGTTAATCTCCAAAAGAACAAGTTGACCTTGAATTTAGATCACCTCTATATCAAGATCAACTTTAGACTCCTCCTAATTTAGAGAACCTTCACCAAATTATCAGAAAATTGATTATTCTGAAAAAATTCAACTTCTTCAGAAAAGTCTGCTGCAGATTAATCACTCATTGACTAATCAATTCTGTAAAGTTTTTGACAAAACTTTGCACAACACTTCGCCTTGAGCTTGTGCAACTTTACCAAGTTAAATTTCTCAAAATGATTGAGTACACACTGAGAAATGTGTGAAACACTTTACCTATGTCTGAAAGAGCTTCTCTGCAATGGCGACTTTGACACCTGCAACTTCTTAGCACTGGTTCTCACAATGTCGAACCCGTTTGATCAAGATCTTTTAGCCATAGATGGCTTACCTTCCAACTTAGATTTTAAGCCCTCACTTGTGTAAAACTTTACACTGTGGACTGAGAACTGTCCATTTCTTTGAACACGAAATATGCGCCTGTTTCAGAAGACACTTGGAGCTTTTCACATACAAATGTTCCTATCTAAAATTCTCTCTGTCTGTTTGCAATTAGACTCTTAAATTCTAGCCATAGATAGATTAGCTATGGACTTAGATACGTGCAAAAGGATTCCTCAAAAGATTAAGCACAGAAGGAGAATGGGAGAGAAGATTGACGCGCAGAAATCTACAACATTTTCTTCTTCATTACTTTTCATACATATGGTTGATGATACATACAATGTTCATCACCTATTCACCTATTGTCTTCTCTATCTGATCTATATCACTCTCCCTTTCATATATATTGCGAATACATATCTGTATATATATATATATATACGAGTCTAACTCGTCATCTTTTTCAAAATACATTGAACTATTTACAAGAGTAATATACAAAGGAAACATTTCTGATTCTATTTTCTTCCTTTGAAAATAATCTTCATCCTTCCACATATCTTTTCACTTTTGGACTTCATGTAATCACTTATTGATGATTGCTCTGCTCCAACAGCTCCCCCTCAATCTTCAATTGTGATTACCTGCATTTTCTTTATTCCTGCCATATCTTTAAACCTCTGCAACTTAGGTCCATCCAAACTTTTAGTCATCATATCTGCAAGTTGATCTTTTGTAGGAGTGTGTATGACTTCAATCTCCTTCTCAATAACCTTCTCTCTCAGGAAATGATACTGTATTTCAATATGCTTAGTTCTAGCATGAAACACAGGATTAGCTGCCAAGTATAAAGAACTCATGTTGTCTCCACAAACAATAGGAGTACTTTGAACCACATCAAAAACTTTCATAAGTGTCTTTAGCCATATAACCTCCTTTGCAGCTTCCACCATACCTTTATATTCTGCCTCTGTAGATGACAAAGCAACTGTATGTTGCTTCTTAGAACACCATGAAATCAATTTGTCTCCTACATAGCACAAGTATCCATGTGTTGATCTTCTATCATCCACATTACCTGCCCAATCTGCATCACTATATATCTTCACTCTTGTATCAGAAGTAAATCCATAGTACAACCCTTCTCTGAGTGTACCCTTGATGTACCTGAGTACTCTTTGTCCTGCAACCCAATGTTCCTTTCTAGGACAATGCATAAATTGTGAAAGCACACCAACTGCATATGATAAATCAGGCCTTGTTAATGTAGCATAAATCAAGCTACCAACCAAACTTTGATAGAGTTTCATATCTCTGAACTCTTCTCCTCCAAACCTAGACAATTTATGGTTTACTTCCAAAGGTGTAGGTGCAACCCTGCAATCTTCCATTTTAAATTTGGTTAGCAAATTTTTAAGATACCTTTCTTGGGTCACATATACTCCATGTTGAGTATAAGAAATCTCCATTCCCAAGAAGAATGATAGGTTCCCCAAATCACTGATTTTGAACTCTTTCTCCATCTGCTTCTTGATCATTTGTATCCCCTTATCATCTGTTCCTGTAAGTATTATGTCATCAACATAAATACACACATAAATGAATCCATCTTCACTTGCTTTGACTAGCAAGCTACTATCTGCCTTTGATGCTTGAAATCCAAGATCATTCAAGAATTTCACAAGCCTATAATTCCATGCCCTTGGGGCTTGCTTTAACCCATACAAAGCTCTCTTGAGCTTACACACATAATTTGGACTCACTTGATCTTTGAACCCATCTGGTTGCTCCATGTAGACTTCATCTGAAATGTAACCATTCAAGAAAGCATTTTTTACATCTAATTGAGATAACTTCCAACCTTTGCAAGCAGCAATTGCTATGAGTGTCCTGATGGTTGTCATCTTTGCCACAGGACTATAAGTCTCATCATAATCCACTCCATATGTCTGTGCATACCCTTTCACAACAAGTCTAGCTTTGTACCTAGACACACTTCCATCTGCAAATCTTTTAGTCTTGTAAACCCACTTACAACCAATGATTTTCTGACTATTAGGTTTAGGAACCAAATCCCATGTTTGATTCTCTATCAATGCATCATACTCCTCTTGCATAGCATCTTCCCAATTCTTCTTTCCTTTGGCCTCTTCATATGTAGAAGGGTCTTCATCTGCTTTTACCAAATAAGCATAATCTTTAGTAGTTAAGAATGAAGTGTCATAGCTATACCTTGTAGGTTGCCATTTGTGCCTAGATGACCTCCTAACTTCTGCACTTCTTGAAGTTTCTGGTTCATCACATTCTGGATCAAACCTTGGCCTCTCTTCAACTTCAATATGTACTTCATTGTTCTCACTTTCATCAAGTAATTGAATCTTTGCTTTACCTTTCCTTTGATCCACTACTTCTTCATCATCTACATGTAAATTATATTTACCTGCATACCAAGTACCTTGCTCATCAAATGTAACATCCTTGGATACAAGGAACTGCTTTGTGGATGGACTCCACAACCTGTATCCCATTTGCTTATCATCATAACCAATGAATACATACTTTTCTGCCTTAGGTTCCAACTTATGCCTCAATTGAGATGGCACATATGCATATGCCAAGCATCCAAATATTCTGCAATGATCCAAGGTAGGTTTCTTACCCCACCAAGCTTCATATGGTGTCATGCCCTACAAAGCTTTACAAGGCAATCTATTAACCAAATATGTTGCTGTATTAACACCCTCTGCCCACAAATAATTTGGGCAATTCTTCTCTTTCATCATGGACCTTGCAAACTCAACAAGTGTCCTGTTTCTTCTTTCTGCTACCCCATTTTGTTGAGGAGAATACCTGCAAGTAACTTCTCTCTTTATACCTGCATTCCACAAATAATCATTGAACTCATTTGAAAAATACTCTCCCCCTCCATCTGACCTTAGTCTCTTCAATTTTTGACCTGTAATCCTTTCTGCATATGCATGATAGTGTTTAAATGTATTAAACACTTCTGACTTTTCTTTAATCACATAAATTGTGATCCACCTGGTAGCATCATCAACATATATGACATAATATCTTGAACCATTTATACTAAAATCCTTTGAAGGACCCCACACATCTGTATGCACCAATTCAAGTCTTTCTGAATACATAAACCCATGCTTGGAATAGGATTGCTTATGAGCCTTACCTAATTGACATGCCTCACATCTGTATGTCATGTGTTGACCTGCAATGTTAGGCAATCCAAGCACTGAATCATTGTTAATCATTTCTTTGATACCTCTTTCATTAAAGTGTCCAAGTCTTTTGTGCCAAAGATCCAATTCAGATACCTTCTGCTCTCCATATGTGAACATAGCATGTCCAACATTTCCTTGTACCTTTAATGTGAAGAGCCTTCCTTCTTTCTTTCCTGCAATAACTTGTTTATACCCTTGACTAGGGTCTTCAACATAAACTCCATCATTGGTGAACCTTACCTCATATCCTTTTTCCACAATTTGACCTACACTGATCAAATTCTTTGGAATTGTGGGAACATAAAGTACCTTACTCAGAAGAGTGCTCCCATCCTTAGCTTTGACTGAACCAATTGACTTTACCTTATGCTTTGTATTATCACCTGTCTGAACTGTATGATTAATTGCATTATGATCTAGGTCAGTCATCAAAGCAATATTTCCACTTAAATGATTACTACATCCTGAATCAATATAGAACACTCTCATGTCCTCATGTGAGGTTTCACATGTATTCATAATGAGAGTCGAATCCTCCTTCTGATCTGATGCATAGTTGTAGTAGGTGTTATTATAGGATTGATTTTGGAAGCTTCTTCCTCCACCTCTTCCAAAAGAATTCCTACCACCTCTACCTCTGAAGTTTCCTCTTTGAAATCTACCACCTCTTGCTCTTTGATTAAAGTTCTGATAATTACCATTGTTTTGATTATTATGCCAACAATCATGAGATAGATGATTGGTCTTACCACATATCCAACAAGCTCTTGTATTATCTTTGTTGTTTCTGCCTCTTCCTCTACTTCTGCCATTTCCTTTTCCTCTTATGAAATTTGCTTGGTTTGAAGTACCTTCTTCTTCACCTGATTGTTGCTTCCCTTTGTTAGCTTTCTTCTTGTCTTTAGAGTACATTGCATGACCTGCACTCTTATCAACATCTCCTTTGACATCATTCTCAAAAGTTAGCATATGACCTAACAATTGATTCAAGTCAGGAGTAAAGTGATCTAATGAAAGTTCTGTAGATAAGATGAAGGGCTTCCACTTCTCATCTCCTCTTAGCCCTGTGAGTATTTGTCTTACCAATTTGTCTTCTTCAATGTCTTCATCCACTGCACCTAGAGAATCTGCAATGTCCTTCATCTTTGTCACATAATCAGAGATTGATTGTGAAGCCTTCTTCTTGAAAGTAGTAAATTCTGCCCATAGTGAAGCCTTCCTTGATTTGGTTGTGTTTTGGAAATGCTCCTCCAAAGCATTCCAAATGTCACATGCACTTTCAAGTCCTCGAATGTGAGGAAGCAAATAGTCATTGACTGCCATGTAGATTATGCTCCTTGCTTGAGCATCTCTCTTCATCCAATTCTTCAAGTCTGCAAGCTCCTCCCTAGTTGGAACACTAGGATCTCTGAATTCTGGCTTTTCTTCATCTCCTGTGATGTATCCTATCAGATCTTTGCTCATAAGATGAGCTTCCATCCTCATAGACCATGCAGGATAGTTCTCTCTATCCAACTTTTCAATTTGGAGACTATCTCCCATCCTTGCTTCACCTGTAGTCTCAAAACTTTAACCTTTTCAGATAATGAATGTACCTTTACTTCGAATGTTGCTCCTTCTGATCCTTTTGATACTCTTTGTATGTCTTCCTTCAATCTTTCTTCACACTTTAACCTTTGCTCCTTCGAGATGTAAAGATTTGTATTTCTGAAGTAGTTGGAGTCTTCTTTTTCTCAATTTTGACACATCCTGCTCTGATACCACTGATGGAGAGTGTTAATCTCCAAAAGAACAAGTTGACCTTGAATTTAGATCCCCTCTATATCAAGATCAACTTTAGACTCCTCCTAATTTAGAGAACCTTCACCAAATTATCAGAAAATTGATTATTCTGAAAAAATTCAACTTCTTTAGAAAAGTCTGCTGCAGATTAATCACTCATTGACTAATCAATTCTGTAAAGTTTTTGACAAAACTTTGCACAACACTTCGCCTTGAGCTTGCGCAACTTTACCAAGTTAAATTTCTCAAAATGATTGAGTACACACTGAGAAATGTGTGAAACACTTTACCTATGTCTGAAAGAGCTTCTCTGCAATGGCGACTTTGACACCTGCAACTTCTTAGCACTGGTTCTCACAATGTCGAACCCGTTTGATCAAGATCTTTTAGCCATAGATGGCTTACCTTCCAACTTAGATTTTAAGCCCTCACTTGTGTAAAACTTTACACTGTGGACTGAGAACTGTCCATTTCTTTGAACACGAAATATGCGCCTGTTTCAGAAGACACTTGGAGCTTTTCACATACAAATGTTCCTATCTAAAATTCTCTCTGTCTGTTTGCAATTAGACTCTTAAATTCTAGCCATAGATAGATTAGCTATGGACTTAGATACGTGCAAAAGGATTCCTCAAAAGATTAAGCACAGAAGGAGAATGGGAGAGAAGATCGACGCGCAGAAATCTACAACATTTTCTTCTTCATTACTTTTCATACATATGGTTGATGATACATACAATGTTCATCACCTATTCACCTATTCACCTATTGTCTTCTCTATCTGATCTATATCACTCTCCCTTTCATATATATTGCGAATACATATCTGTATATATATATATATATATATACGAGTCTAACTCGTCATCTTTTTCAAAATACATTGAACTATTTACAAGAGTAATATACAAAGGAAACATTTCTGATTCTATTTTCTTCCTTTGAAAATAATCTTCATCCTTCCACATATCTTTTCACTTTTGGACTTCATGTAATCACTTATTGATGATTGCTCTGCTCCAACAATATAGCTTAAAATCTATCTCTAATTTCTTGTTACCACACATTCGAGGATGTACAACATCAAAAGAAACCTAGGATGCACTTGAGACCTTCTTCTCTACTAGCACCAAATGTAGGAATAACCGTTTATGGAATGAGTTTAGCTAAATGAAGAAATCTCCAAAGCAAGCTATCACAAAATTTGTTACCAAATTCAAGGAGGTTTCCAATAAATTAATTATCTTCAATTAGAGAGCTGATTGAAGAAGAGGCGACCATGTAGAAAATCCTAAATGGAATTAGGAATGAGAAGCAATGGCAATCCTCCACAATATCCTATGATCTTATCATGGATGTGTAGACACCTGACCTCAACATATTCCTTGGACAACTCTTCAATTAAGAGGCCAACAACAATCTGAAGGAAGGTAACTCTTATCAAGGTAACTAAATAAGTGCTCTTTATGCAAACAAGAAGGATAAGAAACAAAAAGGAAAAAAAATAAGGAAGATGATGATGATGATATTTCCAAATCCAACTATGCAAGTGAGAGCAAGTGAAAAGGGAAGAAGAAAGGAGCGAAGCATGACAAGTCAAAAGGACATGTAGATACACACACATCACACACACATGCATACATACATGCATGTATACATATACATGCATAAAAAGTTGCAAAGACACATGCATATATCACACACATGCACATGCATACATATATATGTACATATACATATATATGTGTGTGTGTGCATGTGTGTGTGTATGTGTATGTATTGTTGGAGTTAGACGTCTACGGAAGCACGTGAATAGAACAAGGAAGAAGAAGAAGCTTGGAGCACAACACACAATACTGAATGTATTACTAGAGAATGTACAAAGATAAGTAGCCCATTAGGGCAATAGGCGTATATACAAGCCGGGGGAAAAAACCTCCTAAAGAGGGAGAAAAGTGCCCCGACGGTTGTTGCTCTAGCACAATGGTAAGTACCACGTTAAGAAGCTTCACCTCCTTAATGTCAATCCGTGGGAGAGGTAGGAGTGATATGAAGATCGTGAACGTGAGATGTTGTGAGAGTGAAGGTGAGAAGTACAAAGATGCACACACACACACACACACACACACAATGAAGAGACAAGCAAGACACAATGGAAGGTGGGAAATTAGCTCTATTACTCAAGAATACTCTTACAAGCTCAAACTAGCTCTAAGCTCACACTAACCAAAATGAACCAACCTCAAAAATGAGCTCTCTAGCTCTTTTTATAGTTTCTAGACTAGTTTTGACCGGTTTCACATCTAGTGACCGGCTTAGTTAAAAAATAGGTCCTAGATGCTATTCGGAAGGGTAAACGGTATCTAAAAATAACGAAATTCGATACGAGCGTTCTACCTAAGCTCCTCAAGCTCGAGGACTCCTCGGCTTGCACAAAATGGAGCTATGGATTACAAAATGGGGTTTTCTATGATACATATGTTACAATTAGTGATAACAATCACTGTTGAATGTTTGGAGAATTAATAAGAAATGTATTTGTTTGAAAAATTGATCCGCCTGGCTCTCTGCTTCGTCTTTACATGCTTCCGTGGCATCTGTGCCTCTGGCTGCTTCCAACACCCCCCTCCCTCTCGCTTCTGTCGTCCCTGACAGAACCTTGTTGTGAGGTCTGTCGGATGTAGTTCTGTAGGAGGTCTTGAGCGAGGGTGTGCTCTGATATACGAATGCCTCGGGCTAGATCAGCCTCGAGTTTCTCCCAATCGATAGGTTGTGGCTCGTCTGGTGGTGGGAGCTGATAATGTGTGGAGTACACCATTCGTTCACAGGCGAATAATTGCAATAAGTGTGTGGGCCTGCTTATAAATACCTCTGAATGGTACTCCCAAAAGCCGGTGGTGAACATTTCTTCGAATGTCTGCTTGTAGCATGCCGGTAGGTATTTGATCCTGCAGTGCCAGGCATAACACACCCGTAGCGATGGCGTTGTGCTCATATCATAGACTAAATCAAAGTTGCCATGCTCGAAGCCCCGGGTGTTTACATGGGGAGCCTTGATGCGTCGGAAGACTTTAAAGATCCTCTGCATCATGTCAAAGATTTTGACAGTCATGTGCGCGGCAATATCATCCATATGCTTTAACCTAGGGAGCCAGTGGCGGATCGTCGCCATCATGTAGCCTACTGTGGGTAACTCGATTGGTGGCTTGAAGTAGGGATAGTTCAACCAGTCTTGGCACTGCTTATTGTTCTGTACCTTAATGGCGAAGGCAGTCCAAGAGCGGCGTCGTGGGACTGGTCCCCAGCATGGGTTAAATTTTAAGTGCAGCGGCGCTTTCACCCATGTGCTCATCATCTCGGGATAGTTTTGCAATAAATCTCTGCGCCAGTCTGGTTGATGGATTTCACCTCTCTGTGCACTTGGTGGCAAGTCCTCCGGCTCAAATTGAGTTGCATGCGTTGGTTTCATGCCGGTTTCTCTCTCGATCGCTAACTGATATTCGGCCATCAACATGAAGTATGGTTTATATTGGAGCTCATGCCCAGATATGTATCGTCGCGGGGCCAAATGAGCAAAGAATGGTGACTGTAAAATCCTCTCTTCAATCATGGCCATGGCATGTAGCTGTGCCTCTACTCTGTGTTGGTGCAGACCAATCACCAATTGAAGGCTTGGAAGGTTAAAAAGTGAAGGAAGGATCAACTATTGAAGCTTGGAAGAAAGACACATTCAGAGTATATGAGAAGTGTACACATATGTACATTAGTCTAGTCATAGTGACTTAGATCTTTGTTTGAGTAAGAATCTTGTACAAATTATCTATAAATACTTTTGGAAAATGTCGGGCAAAAGAGAGCAGAAGAAGATTAGAGAATAGGGAGAGAGAAGTTAGTGTCATTAGACACATTGAAAGTGAGTGAATCATCCATCCTCACTTGTATGAAAATTTTCTGAAGAAATCGAGAAACTTGCGCCCGATGTTTCTGCGTCTGCTCCGTCTGTGTTTGATCAATTGAGAAATCCTTTTGAGGATATCTAAGTTGTTAGTTAATGAGCCTGTGACCTGAGTTTCAGAGTCTAATTGCAAACAGGCTAGGAGAATTGTAAGTAGGAACATTCATATGTGTTGAATGTTTACAGTTCTCTAAAACAGGCGCAAATTTCGAGTTTAATCTTTTGGTCAGATCTCACTCCATAGTTTAAAGTTTTGTGCAAGTAAGCACTTAATCTTTAAGTTAGAAGATGATCTACTCGTGGCTAGAAGCATTTGCTTAAACGGGTTTTGTACTGAGAGAATTGAGGTTAAGAAGTTAGGGGTGTCTAAATCGACTTCTCAAAAGTGCAGATTCAGACATAGGTAACTTGTGAAATTAATTTCTCAAGTTATACTAAAGCTTTTGAAGTAATTCAACTTGGAGGTGATGCGCAATCTCTAGGAGATGATTCGTACAAAGTTTCATAAAAAACTTTACACGTTTGATAGGTCAATGTAAAGAAATAGTGCAGCAGACTTTTCTGTGTTTTATTTTCTTCACAGATTTTCTCAATTTTGATAAGTTGGAGATTGATCCTCTAAATTAGTGGAAGTTTTGACTTACTCTTGGTATAGAGGTGCTCTAATCACTAGAGTAGGTTGTTCTTTTGGAGATTAACACTCTCCATCAGTGGTATCAGAGCAGGAGACATCAAATCAAGGAAAGGAGGATCCCGACTGCTGCAGATTCAAGAAATTCAACACTTGAAGAACTAAGAAGTGAAAGCTTGGAGTCAAAAGCCTGAGGAGAAGACTATTCGACATCAAGAAAGGCAAAAGGAGTTTAATTCGAAGTAAAGGTACATACATTGTTTGTAAAGCTTGAAGATTTCAATACACAGGTGGATACAAGATGGGAGATGCTCTACAGATAGAGAAATTGGATAGGGAAAACTATCCTGCATGGTCAATGAGGATGGAAGCTCATCTTATGAGCAAAGATTTAATTGGTTACATCACAGGAGAAGAAGAGAAGCCAGAGTTCAGAGATCCTAGTGTTCCAACTAGGGAAGAGTTAGCAGATCTGAAAAATTGGATGAAGAAAGATGCTCAAGCTAGGAGCATTATCTATATGGGAGTCAATGATTACTTGTTACCTCATATTAGAGGTCTTGAAAGTGCAACTGACATATGGAATGCTTTGGAGGAGCATTTCCAGAACACTACAAAGTCAAGGAAGGCATCCTTATGGGAAGAGTTTACTACCTTCAAGAAGAAGGCTTCTCAATCTATTTCTGACTATGTGACAAGGATGAAAGATATTGCAGATGCTTTAGGAGCTGTTGATGAAGACATTGAGGAAGATAAATTGGTAAGGCAAATCCTTACAGGGTTGAGAGGTGATGACAAATGGAAGCCATTTATTTTGTCTACAGAACTATCACTTGACCATTTCACTCCTGATTTAAATCAATTGTTAGGTCATATGCTAACATTTGAGCAGGATGTTAAAGGAGATGGTGACAAGAGTACAGGTCATGCAATGTACTCAAAGGACAAGAAGAAGAATAGCAAAGGAAAACAACAAGCAGGTGAAGATGAAGGAACAACTACTCAAGCCAACTTCCTAAGAGGAAGAGGAGGTGGCAAAGGTAGAGGAAGAGGCAGGAACAACAAAGATGGAGGCAAAGCTTGCTGGATTTGTGGTAAGACAAATCACTTAGCTAATGATTGTTGGCATAATAATCAGAATAATGGTGGATACAATCAAAATTATAATTCAAGAGGAAGAGGTGGCAGAAATCAAAGAGGTAATTACAGAGGTAGAGGTGGAAGGAATTACTTTGGAAGAAATGCAGGTAGAGGATTCCAAAGTCAACAATACAATAACACCTACTACAATTATGCTTCAGATCAAAAGGAAGATTCAACATTGATAATGAATGCAACTTGTGAAAGGCAGAATGAAGATCAAAGAGTCTTCTACATTGACTCAGGGTGTAGCAATCACCTGAGTGGTAACATATCTTTGATGACTGATTTGGAGAGTAAAGTTTTTAATCATGTTGTTCAAACAGGTGACAACACAAAGCACAATGTGAAGTCAATTGGATCAGTGAAGGCCAAGGATGGAAGCACCTTATTGAGTAAGGTTTTGTATGTTCCTACAATCCCTAAGAATTTGATAAGTGTAGGTCAAATTGTTGAAAAGGGATATGAAGTAAGGTTCACTAATGATGGAGTATATGTGGAAGACCCTAGCCAAGGGTATAAACAGATTGTTTCAGGAAAAAAAGAAGGAAGATTATTTACATTGAAGATTCAAGGCAATATTGGTCATGCTATGTTCACATATGGAGGACATAAGATCTCTGAGTTAGATCTTTGGCACAAGAGGCTTGGACACTTCAATGAAAGAGGTATTAAAGATATGGTTAACAATGGTTCAGTGCTTGGATTGCCTAATGTTGCAGGTCAACATATGACATACAAATGTGAGGCATGTCAATTAGGTAAGGCTCATAAACATTCATATTCCAAGCATGGGTTTATGTACTCAGAGAAGCTTGAGTTGGTACACACAGATGTGTGGGGACCATCAAAAGATTTCAGTATAAATGGATCAAGGTATTATGTGATCTATGTTGATGATGCTACTAGATGGATCACTATCTATGTGATCAAAGATAAGTCAGAAGTGTTTAATACATTTAAACACTATCATGCATATGCAGAAAGAATTACAGGTCATAAGTTGAAAAGACTAAGGTCAGATGGAGGGGGAGAGTATTTCTCTAATGAGTTCAGTGATTACTTATGGAATGCAGGTATAAAAAGGGAAGTTACTTGCAGGTACTCTCCTCAACAAAATGGTGTTGCAGAAAGGAGAAATAGAACAATTGTTGAGTTTGCAAGATCCATGATGAAGGAGAAAAATTGTCCTAATTATTTGTGGGCTGAGGCTGTAAATACAGCCACTTATTTGGTCAATAGGTTACCATGTAAAGCCTTGCAGGGTATGACACCATATGAGGCTTGGTGGGGTAAAAGACCTACCTTGGATCATTGCAGAGTATTTGGGTGTGTGGCATATGCATATGTGCCATCACAATTAAGACACAAGTTGGAGCCTAAAGCTGAAAAATATGTTTTCATTGGCTATGATGATAAGCAGATGGGCTATAGATTGTGGAGTCCATCTACAAAGCAATTTATGGTTTCTAAAGATGTTACATTTGATGAACAAAGCACTTGGTATGCAGGTACAATCAACATCAATACAGGTGATGAAGAAGAAGTGAGTCAAAGAAAAGGTAAATCAAAAGTTCAGATATTTGATGAGCAAGAGAATAATGAAGTGCAGGTTGAAGTGGAAGAGACACCAAGATTTGATCCTGAATGTGAAGAGCCAGAAACCTCAAGGAGTGGAGAACTCAGAAGGTCATCAAGAAATAGGTGGCAACCTACAAGGTATAGTTATGATACTTCATTTCTAGCCACAAAAGATTATGCTTATATGGTGAATACAGATGAAGACCCTTCTACATATGAAGAGGCAAAAGGTAAGGAAAAATGGGAGAGTGCTATGCAGGAGGAATATGATGCACTATTGGAAAATCAAACTTGGGATTTGGTTCCAAAACCAAATAGTCAGAAGATTATTGGATGCAAGTGGGTCTACAAGACAAAAAGGTTTGCAGATGGAAGTGTGTCTAGATACAAAGCTAGACTTGTTGTCAAAGGCTTTGCTCAAACATATGGTATTGATTATGATGAGACCTATAGTCATGTGGCAAAGATGACAACCATAAGGACACTTATTGCTATTGCTGCATGTAAAGGTTGGAAGCTATGTCAACTTGATGTGAAGAATGTTTTTTTGAATGGTTACATTTCAGATGATGTATTCATGGAGCAACCTCAAGGGTTCAGAGATATAAAGTATCCAGATCATGTGTGTAAGCTCAAGAGAGCTTTGTATGGCTTGAAGCAGGCCCCAAGGGCATGGAACTATAGACTTGTGAAGTTCCTAAAGGAACTTGGTTTTCAGGTGTCTAAAGCAGATAGTAGCTTGCTTGTCAAAGCAAGTGAAAATGGTTTCATATACATGTGCATATATGTTGATGATATAATTCTTACAGGTACAGATGAAGAAGGAATACAAAGACTCAAGAGGCAAATGGAAAAGGAGTTCAAGATAAGTGACTTGGGAGACTTGTCATATTTCTTGGGCATGGAGATTACATATACTCAACATGGAGTATTTGTGACCCAAGAAAGGTATTTGAAGAACTTGTTAATCAAGTTAAAATGGATGATTGCAGGGTAGCACCTACACCAATGGAGGTGAATCACAAATTGAGTAAGTATGGAGGTGAAGAACTCAAGGACATGAGACAATATCAGAGTTTGGTTGGTAGCCTTATCTATGCTACTCTAACTAGACCTGATTTATCATATGCAGTAGGGGTTTTGTCTCAATTTATGCATTGCCCAAGGAAAGAACATTGGATTGCAGGACAAAGCGTGTTGAGGTACATTAAGGGTACACTCAATGAAGGTTTGTATTATGGGTTTACCTCAGATACAAATATCAAAATTTATAGTGATGCAGATTGGGCAGGTAATCCAGATGATAGAAGATCAACCTATGGATACATGTGTTATGTGGGAGATAAGTTAATCTCATGGTGTTCTAAGAAGCAACATACAGTTGCTTTGTCTTCTACAGAAGCTGAGTATAAAGGCATGGTTGAAGCTGCAAAAGAAGTGATTTGGCTCAAGACCTTGATGAAGAGTCTTGACATTGTGCATGGGGTACCAATTATATATGGAGATAACATGAGTTCATTGTATTTAGCTGCTAATCCTGTTTTTCATGCCAGGACCAAACACATTGAGATTCAGTATCACTTTCTAAGAGAGAAGGTGATGGATAAAGAGATTGAAGTAATCCATACTTCAACAAAAGACCAGATAGCTGATATGCTTACAAAAGGCTTGGATGGACCAAAGTTACAAAGGTTCAAAGACATGGCAGGTATAAAGAAGATAGTGAAGACCTCAATTGATGATTGAGGGGGAGCTGTTGGTGCAGACCAATCACCAATTGAAGGCTTGGAAGGTTAAAAAGTGAAGGAAGGATCAACTATTGAAGCTTGGAAGAAAGACACATTCAGAGTATATGAGAAGTGTACACATATGTACATTAGTCTAGTCATAGTGACTTAGATCTTTGTTTGAGTAAGAATCTTGTACAAATTATCTATAAATACTTTTGGAAAATGTCGGGCAAAAGAGAGCAGAAGAAGATTAGAGAATAGGGAGAGAGAAGTTAGTGTCATTAGACACATTGAAAGTGAGTGAATCATCCATCCTCACTTGTATGAAAATTTTCTGAAGAAATCGAGAAACTTGCGCCCGATGTTTCTGCGTCTGCTCCGTCTGTGTTTGATCAATTGAGAAATCCTTTTGAGGATATCTAAGTTGTTAGTTAATGAGCCTGTGACCTAAGTTTCAGAGTCTAATTGCAAACAGGCTAGGAGAATTGTAAGTAGGAACATTCATATGTGTTGAATGTTTACAGTTCTCTAAAACAGGCGCAAATTTCGAGTTTAATCTTTTGGTCAGATCTCACTCCATAGTTTAAAGTTTTGTGCAAGTAAGCACTTAATCTTTAAGTTAGAAGATGATCTACTCGTGGCTAGAAGCATTTGCTTAAACGGGTTTTGTACTGAGAGAATTGAGGTTAAGAAGTTAGGGGTGTCTAAATCGACTTCTCAGAAGTGCAGATTCAGACATAGGTAACTTGTGAAATTAATTTCTCAAGTTATACTAAAGCTTTTGAAGTAATTCAACTTGGAGGTGATGCGCAATCTCTAGGAGATGATTCGTACAAAGTTTCATAAAAAACTTTACACGTTTGATAGGTCAATGTAAAGAAATAGTGCAGCAGACTTTTCTGTGTTTTATTTTCTTCACAGATTTTCTCAATTTTGATAAGTTGGAGATTGATCCTCTAAATTAGTGGAAGTTTTGACTTACTCTTGGTATAGAGGTGCTCTAATCACTAGAGTAGGTTGTTCTTTTGGAGATTAACACTCTCCATCACTCTGGCCGAGTGTGTCGTTCCGAGTTCTTCAACTGTCTTCATCCACGCGGGGGTAGGTAATTCATAGGTCATCTGGCCTTCGGCCGTGACACGTCCGCCTGGGATGGGTATCGGTTCATATGCCTCTTCGAATGTCTCCTCCACCGGGATAGTGACGGTTTCTTCCTCAGCTGGTAGCTCAGGTGGGGAGTCTGGCCTTGGTGGTGCTTCATAGACTGCAATTCTAGATTCAAGATTTGTTACCTGGGCCCGGAGTGCATTGAGTTCCTCTAAAATTTCAAGGGCAGGGTCCGCAGGCGCTGGTAATTCTGCTGCTACTTGTACTTGTTGTGTTGCTGGTTCTCTGAGCTGTAGCAGCTTGTGATCTTCCTTTAACTTTTGATGTTCTTCGTTCATACGATCATAGTCCTCGAGCAATCGCACATGATCATCTAGCAACATCCGCATCGATTCGGATGGGATTGCCTTGAATCTGCTCGGACTTAGTGGTTGTTCTGGGTGGTCCAGTGCCGCTTCCAAGTTCTCTCTATTCTGCTCTTGGAGTCTCTGGCTCTCCTCTTTTGCTGCGGCTAAGTGTCTTCTTAGTAAGCCCATATTTCTAGTGAGCGTTGCATTTCTAATCGTTTGGGCTCGAAGTAGATTGTCCAAATCCGCAGTGGCTTCTTTTGTTTTCTCCTCACTTTCTAGTTCTAATTTGTGATAGGCCTCTCGTAAATCTTGGTATCGGCTGTTCAGTGAGGCATTCTCAATTGATAATGAATTAAGCTGCGTTTGTAGTTCATTCGTCGTTCTCTGCAGCTGTTGATAGTTGGTGCCGAGTGATGCAAACTCATCGCGGACTTGTGTCATGCATGTGAACATGTGTTGAAATGCGGTGTCTATGGTGGGCGATAGTAGTAATGAAGTGCTAAATGAGGATGCAGTAGAAGTGGATGCAGCGGGAATGGGAAATGGGGTTGGGACGGTGGATGCAGTGGTGATCGTGGAAAATTGTGATGTGTCTAAAAATGTTTGTGCCGGGAGTGAAGTGAGTGGTGGTGCCGTGGGTGGTGAGATGTCCATGTCACTGGACGTGTTTAGTGTTGTGACTGTGAAAAGTGGTGTGATTGTGGGTGGTTGTGTAGGTGTGAATACGGGATTTACAAATGTAGAATAATTTACAGGGGGAATGGCTGAAGCAGCTTGGTGAAAAGGGGAAATAGGGGTTATGGTGGGTTGGGGAGGTGAGACTGGTGAGAAGGTTAGTGGGGTTAGAAAGGGGAATGGGGGTCTTAGAGGTGGGGGAAACGCTGGGAAGGAGGAAGGGGTGAAGGGGTTAACATGTAGATGCAGAGGATTGGGTGTGGGCATGGTGGTATGAATGGGCAGGGCAAAGGGTGTGGCTATGTTGTCTTGTACTGGTGTGGATGTGGGGGAAGTAGGTGGGTGTGCGGGGGATACAGGATGGGTTGGTGAAAGATGAGGTGAGAGAGGAGTAGAAGGGGTGGATGTTATTTCGAGGATAGTAGTGGTATGTACAACGGTAGTACGGGGTGGGGAATCTACAAGGATGGGTTCTGCGGTCAATGAACTTTCGGGGATGAGGCGTGCCTCCCTGGCTTGTGCTGAAGACTGAGCTCCTGTTGGTACGCGAATATACTCTCCGGGCTTTGAAAGTAGTCGCACTCGGCGGGGGTCAAACTGTGGTAGTTGCTTTCTTTGTAAAAACCTGAGTGCTTCATGGGAGCCTACTGATTTGACTAACTCTCTGAACCCTCTGATGTATGCGTCTTCGAATCCTCCGGAGATGAGTTCCTGTTCAATTAATGCCTGGCTCTCCTCTTCAGTTAACTTCTTCCGGGCCCAGACTTTCTCCATCGTACGATATAATTTCTTTATGGCCAGCGTGTACGCTGCGGCTTCGAAAGTCTCATCTTCATATGTGCTGGTGTCGCCGTGCGCGTCAGTTTGTTGGCCTTGGCCATCTGTCTGTCCGTCTTGTGAGCCCTGGCTGGCTTCATCGTCGCCTTCATCGTCGTCTGTTTCGGTTCTTTCTTCTTCAGAGCTCGACACAGCTTGTCCCTGTGGCAGATCTCGCGGCGTGGTAGGGTAGCCGGGGCGTTCATATTCCTGGGAGAACAGCTGTGCCTCTGAATACTGGAATTCGTTTGAGAATGCATCAGGCATCTCAAAATCAAATGTTGTGTTTATAGGGTCTGCCTCCATATGTGGTATCGGGAAAGAAAACGCTTCCGCACCAATAGTGGTGGGAGCTTCTGTTGTTGTGGTGGTGGGTTCTGTGGTGGCAGCTGCCTGAGGTGCAGCGGTACTAGTGGTGGCCTCCGGAACCACTGGTCTGGACAACCTTATGCGAATAGGTTGTACTGTGGGAGCCGCTTCTGTCTGTGGTCGCTCTGGAGAGGGTTGTGGTGATGGCGACTCTGGCACTTGAAGGCAAGGAATGGTGCCTCTCATGCGCTTACCTGCTCGTGTTCTACTGGGCTTTCTGGCTTTCTTCGTCGTTCCTTTGAATGCCTTCAACTCTTCTCCTGTTAATGCACGCTCGATGGGCAAGTCATAAGCTAAGCACATATAAACAATTCTGGTCAGCGCACAACATCCATTAAGCACCTTCTTGCGCTCCCATCTGTGTTGTGCCAGATACATTTGATCTATGATCCAGCTTGCCAGATCAACAGTTTGAGGTCCCGTGCATGCCAAATACAATCCGAACCAGATTCGTTTATGGGGCATGGTAAATATGTCCTGAGCTGGGAATGCGAAATGTTGCATGCATATCCTTAGTGGCTTTGACAGCTCAGGTGTGATTGCCGAGATCTCCTCCCACTTCGTGACGTCCCCACGTTTCATCGGTTCTGGAATTAATCTCTCTCGATCTGTGGGTGTGTGGGTGCCATGAATTTTGATGGCCGCTCTGATTAAATCCTTGGAGAGGTAAAACCTTTTATAGGGTGGATCATCCACTAAAGAAGGTAAAATGAAGGTTCCTGGGATGTCCTTATTCTCTGAGGCCAGCAAAGTAGTGATTAAGTAATAGCACCTGTAAAAGTCCGGTTTGGGCAGAGGATCACTGAAATACTCTGTGAAGCCTGCTCTGGCCCAAATGTGAGTTAAATCTTGGGTGCTCTGTAGGGCTTCGAACTCTCTGGAGAAAAACTGGTATTTTCCCCACGTGCGGTCATCAAATGTCAAAGAGGATTCAAATATAAAGTCCGCGTCCGCAAGGGGTCCTGCAAGTCCCTGAAACCAATGAGAGTTCCGGTGTATCTTTTCGGTATAGCCCATAGGTGGGTTATCGATAGGCATGGGCCCTAGAAACCCTTGGAATTCCGGCGGTGGAGCAGTCGGGTGGGATTCTGCTCGTAGCACGTTGAGGGGCACAGCCGCTACACTGGGGCCTGCTCCTGATGTTCCTTCGTCGGTTTGCATGGTGACGGATGCGCTAATGAGAAAGATCTGCTACAAAAGATTAACACATTAGCATGGAAATTAATTATGATCCCATTAAAGTGAGACCGCAATCCCTTTCCATAACTGATGCGTAACCCGTGTAGCCAGGTGCTGTGATGTGATGGATGCAATGTTTCTTGCAGCACTAGTGCAAGTCTCTAGACACCTAGACTTTTCAGATCATGCATACATTTCTTGATGAGATGAGAGTGATGTGTGATGATGGTGGGTGAATTATTACAAGGTTTAATGGTTAGTATTTTAGTACAAGGTTGTATGTTAGTCGGGGGATAGTTTTGTCAGACATGGAGTTAAGGGGAGACGGTTGGACACGCTTCGGTATCCATTTCCTAAGGATCTTGGAGTGGGTGGTGGGTTTCTGCTGAGGGGCAAAGGGTGGTGTCGGGTGTGGTGGTATCGGGGGATGAAACGAGTTGTGAGGGTTATATATTACATGGCTTATGGGTTGAGCTATGATACATAGTTTAGGTACCCAAATCTGCGTGGGTGTGGGTCGATTGATAAGATACTTCTTGGCGATCCAAATCTGTCGAGTATTTGTACTTGTAGAAGAAGATCGAGGGGACTTTGGATACTGACTCTGCTTCTTTTGAAACTTTGTCCTGTTCCTGTCTGCAGTGTTGCCAATAGCCTGTGGTTGTTGTCCTTTTGGCACCCATATTTGTCTCATGCCACTTGTTCGGTGATGTTGATACTGCTGCTTTCTTTGCCTTGTCTGGTGGTGTCGTCGGTCTGGGTTCCTCTGTTGTGGTTGACTCCTTCGTGGTTGGGTTTGAGAGGTCCATTGGACGCTCTGCTTTGGAAAAGAAGGGAGATCCAACACTTGCGTGACCTGCCCATTAGGAAGTGATGCCTTATTTAACTCTAATCTAGGCCAGTCCGCAACAAGTTTGGAAGGATGAGCACCGCAGGGTGTCGTGCTCATTTGGCTGCTGATGCACCCCACCTGACCGCAAATTGTGCCCATCTGCTCGCTGATTGTGCCCATCTGCCCTTGCAGTTGGATAACTGTCTCTTCTAGTTTGCAGGAAGTCCCAGGGAAGATCTTCGGTCGTCCTTCTGATTGACAACTGTCTATGACCAAGCCCGAGTTGGTTGGTGTAGACGTAACGTGATTGATCTGATCAAAGATCTTCTGGTCTTCCGTCGCATGCGTTTCATAGGGTCTAGGGTCACAACCGTCAAGCGGAATGCCGTGAGGGAAGTCAAGCGGTATCACTCGCTTCTGCTCTAAGGTTCCAACCTGTAAGGAGCCTTGTCTAAGATTTAGATCCACTGAGTGATCGTATAGCCAATCTTGGCCAAGGATTAGGGGTTCTATCAGGTCGTCATCATGGCACACTAGTAGCTTCGCCGTCATGGTCATATCCTTAATGAGGATAGGAAGGTCCACCTCACCCATGCAAGGGGTTTCCATGCCTCCTAGGCCTATGAGGTATGCCTCAATTGGCCGCATTTCTATTCCTGAATCCTTATAGTGGGACCATCTAATCGCACTAGTCGCAGCACCTGAGTCAATTAAGGCCCTGAGTTCTTGGCAATGGTTGCCGTGCTCTAGCCTAACCGTAATGAATGGTCTCCTGTCCACTATGCTAGGATGAGTGGTTGACTTTACTTGACACATGGCCATGGGATATCTGGGTGATGTTTCCAGATGGTTATAATGTTCTCTCCCTAGTCCTTGTCTTCTTAGTTTCATGCGCTTAATGCGTTCTATTGCTTCTGCCTGCGCTTCCGCTCGTATTCTATTTTCTTCCTCCTTACGCTTCTTTGCCAACGTGAGTCGTCTAATCATATCCTCAGTCAGAGGTTCCTAATATAGCTTGACTCTACAGCCACTAATGTAATTAGGCATTATATCTCCTTCTAAGGTGGCTAACTGTACTGCTCCACTAGTCGAAAGTCTGTTAATGATCATAGGTCCATAACCTCGCTTTTCTAATTTCCGTGCGTGCTGTTTCAGCGTATATACTAGAACTAAATCTCCTTCTCTTAGGCCTTTATCTTTCACATGTGCATCAAAATATGCTTTCTGTCGCTTCTTTGCTGCGTATATTCCTGCTGCTGCCTTTAGCCTGGTTTCTCCTAATCGTTCCAAGTCCAATATTCTCGCTGATAATTCATGGCCGGTCCACTGATGTTCCTGTGCAACCTTAAGGGTCGGTATCAAGAAGTCCAAAGGAAGCACAGCATTCTGACCAAAAACCATCTGAAAGGGAGTTGCATTGAGTACGGTCTTGTAGGCCACTCGATATGCCCAAACAGCGTGGTGTAGCTGTTTGTCCCAATCTGAACGTTTGTTGTTCACGAGTTTCGTCAGTACGGTACAAAGTATCTTGTTAGTGCTTTCAGCCTGACCATTAGCCTGAGGATGATATGGTGCAGATTTCTTGTGAATCACCATAAAATCCTGCAACAGATATTCAATGACTTGGTTTAGAAAGTGAGTGCCTCGATCGCTCACTAACTCTATAGGCAATCCATATCTTGTAAAGACATTTTCAAATAAGAATTTTGCACTCGTGTGAGCATCATTCTTTTTTGTGGCTTTTGCCTCTACCCATTTCGTAAGATAATCTGTGGCAACAATAATGTATTCCGCATGTGTACCTTTTGCAGGGGGGTTAATGGGTCCTACAAAGTCTATACCCCACTTAGAGAATGCACGTCCGCCCATCATGGGTTTCAATGGCATTTCATCTCTGCGTGTAGGAAACTGAGTTCTTTGGCACACATCACATCTCTTTACATAGGTATGTGCATCCATGTGAAGAGTGGGCCACCATAATCCTGCAAAGAGGATGGCTTTGATTATCCTATCTGGTCCAAAATGACCTCCTGCATCACCTTGGTGTGCAGTCTCTAGTATGCTAAGATAATCGCTCTCATGAACACATTGTCTTAGATATCCATCTCGTCCTCTTTTGTATAAATTATCGCCAATGAGTGAATAGTCTTGAGCTTCCTGCTCTAGACTACGTTGTCGAGCTAAGGTCATGCCTTGAGGGAATGTGTTCGTCCTCAAGTAGATCACTAAAGGTTCACTCCAGTCTGGTGTGAGAGACACGTGATATAGTGTCGCATGCTCTACTGGTGGTTTTTCACCACACACATAGCATTCTTTGCACAACTTGTAGACATCTGCTTCCATCGTAGGCCAATATACTCCTAATCTATGCAGAGTCTGCAGTGTTCTATGTTTGGAATGATGTTGCTTTAGTGCACCTATGTGTGCTAATTGCAACCAATTCGCATGTTCTGATTCATCTACACAACAAGCAAGAATCTTTTGATTATCTTGTTTATATATGCTTCCTGCCATGATTTGATATCTCTGAGACTTGGTAATCTCTCCTTCTTTGATCTTTATCTTAGGATTCTTGGGTCCGTATGTCAGAATAGGGACTATCGGCTTAGCCCATTCTGGTGCTACCTCAAGGTTAAACAAGTATGCATCTGGTAATTCATCGGCTATTCCTTGGGGAGCTTCTCCTGAGGTTAATCTTGAAAGGTGGTCAGCTCTAAGATGCGTGCTTCCTTTCCTAACTACCACTTCAAAATCGTACTCCATGAGTAATAGAAACCAACGTATTAGTCGTCCTGTGTTACATGGTTTGTTGACTAAGTATAATAGGGCTTGATGATCTGTAAAGAACTTGAATTTGTTGGCCAACAAGTAGTGCCTAAACTTCTTTACAGCGTAGATCATCCCTAATCCTTCTCGTTCCGTCGTGGTGTAATTTCTTTCTGCTGCGTTCAATTGTCTGCTAGCGTAGGCTATGGGGAGATCTATGTTACCTTCATTCGTGGGTTGTGCTAACACACATCCTATGGCATAATTGGATGCATCCACATGTACATGGAATGGCTTACTCCAATCTGGGGTAGTCAATATAGGTGCTGAGCACAAGCGTCGTTTGAGTTCATTGAATGAATTTTCACATTCATCTGTCCACTCAAAGTTGGTTAAAAGAGAGTACAAAGGCTTGGCTATGATTGCATACATGTGTATGAATCTCCTATAATAACCGCAATGGCCCATAAATGCCTGTACCTCTTTCACATTAGTTGGTCTAGGTAATTCTGCAATTACCTTCACCTTTTCTTCATCCGTGGAGATTCCATTTTTTGACACAATGTGTCCTAGAATTTTGCCTTGTCTGACCATGAAAACGCATTTTTCTAGGTTCAAACAAACCTGATATTCTCGACATTTGTCAAATATTTGTCTTAACTCTGGAATATGTGTCTGTCTTACATTTGAATGAGCACATAAGTCATCGACATAAACTTCCAAGCTCTTGCGTAAGAATTCCTTGAAAACATGGCACATGAGTCGCTGGAAAGTGGCGGGTGCATTTGTTAAGCCAAATGGCATTACACGAAATGCAAATATGCCCCATTCTGTGGCAAAAGCCGTCTTGTGTTGGTCCTTTGGAGCAATGGCTACTTGATTATAGCCTGAAAAACCATCAAGAAAGCTGTAAACTTCCTTGCCCGCAACTCTTTCCAATAGGTGTTCCGTGATAGGAAGAGGATAACTATCTCTAATCGTGGCGGCATTAACTTTTTTAAGGTTAATACACACACGCAATTTTCCATTCTTCTTGGGCACAACCACAATGGGGGATACCCATTCGGTGTGCTCAATTTCGTAAATGAATCCTGCTTCTATCAAGCGATCTATCTCCTCTTTAATCTTCGCAGCGTAGTTATCATTATACGTGTACGGTTTCTGTTTTGTCGGTTTTGCATCTGGAGTCATAGGGATTCTATGAGAACATATATCTGGATCTACTCCTTTCAAATCTTTATAACTCCAAGCAAAAACATCTCTATATTCGCGCAATAGGGCAACTAACTCTTCTTCTTCTTCAGCCGTCAAATCATGCCCTATGTATGTGCATTTTTCTTCTTCTCCTTCTATGGCAACTATTACTTTCTTGGTTTTCTCTCGGTTATCATATACTTGTCCATCATTTACCTTTCTATTAGGCATTCGTACCATGATTCTTCTATCTTCAATTTCATATTTCTTGAAATTCTCGGGTACTTCAAATAAAGATTCTTCTTTTTCTGACATGGTTTCTTTCTTCTTTCTTTTCTTGCCTTCACTCTTGGTAGTCACTTCTGTGGCTAACCTCACCTCATTCGTAATTTCCTCATGTCTCTGAGTGTGGGTCTCTACTTCGTAGAAATATTCTTCCTCTGATGCAAAGGGTGGGTCCATGATAATTGATTCTAAATCAAAATCGCTTGCATCCTCAAATGCATCAGTGTTCGATTCACACTCTTCTAAAATTGCATCGCCCAAGATTGGCTCTATCGTGAAAACTGAAATGTCATAGCCATCCTCGTCACAGTGGGGTGTCCATTGTTCTTCATTGATGGCTACATCCATGGTTGCTAGGATTTCCGCCCAACCATGGGGTTCAAATTCTTCGTCTGGGAATACTACAGGTGCGTAGGCTGGATCTTGAAGGGTTCGTGGATGTTGTTCTGCACCTAAGGTCCTGGCTTCTAATCTTTCTTCCTCTTGTTTGGCAACTTTACACATCCATAAATGGGTATCCTCATGCAACCAAGAAGGATCTGATTCTAATGAGTGCACGAATTCCGTCTCTACTGGTGTCTTATGGATGGTATTCCATTGTATTGGGGGTACATCTCTGTGTGAATAGTCTTTAAGGTTGACTTTGGTAGTGACTCCTAAATGTTGCAAGTACAAAGAATTAGTTCCCCAATCTTGTACAATTTGCAACTGACGCATGAATGGTCGTCCCAATATCATCTCATAAGCACGGTTTTTCGCAAAGTCACAAATGGCAAAGGTATGCTCAAATTCTACACCACAAGTGGTGAGAGATATGCCTTCTAGTAAGCCTAATGGTTTTTCTATGTGTCCATCGGCCATTTGTAGCTTCATCCTGGTGGGTCTGAGGGCTGGCTTACCCCAACGTTTCCACAAAGCGGTGGTAGCGATGGCTACTCCGGCTCCTGAATCTAAGATGGCTTTCGTGGTGTAGCCCTGATGGGTTATTGGAAGATATGTGTTACCTTCCTCTCCTTCGCTTACGTCTCCAATCTTTTCCACGGGTATCTCTGGTACCTTCTTATGTGACCCTATCTGAGAGGGTGTGGTAGCTAGCTCAGGGAATTGATTTGCTACGTGCTTCCACAATTCTGGCTTTACCTTTAACAATTCCTCCAGAGTGAGATTACACTGTACTTTAGTGTTCTTGATCACTTCCGTGTTCCTAGGGATCACTGATTCTTCATTCCTCACTATTATCGTGGGTGCTCTCATACTAATAGACTTTGCTTCCCAAGGTCCTGTGAACTGAGGTAATTCTTGTAGGGAATTAGATTCAAATCCTGTGGGTTCACTCAGTTGTTCCACCTCTACATCATCATATATAGAGGGGATGTCTTGGGGAAATTGTTCCTGCAAGTCGTCTATTTCTTGAATAGGAGGATGAGTTCCTTGTTCTTTTCTCCATTTCTCTTCTTGGATCTCCCTCAAAAATTCATGTGAGTGCCTATGTATGGAAGACAAATTGTCTTGACTTTCTGTATTGGGTACTTGAGACAGGGATGGTGCATTCCTTTCCTGTGTCTCTGGGACAATAGGGTTCCTATGCTGATCCTTTTTCTCTTTGCTTTCTATCAAGTATTCTAGCCTCTCCATTAGTCCTTGAAAGTGTAATTCCGGTTTTGCCATGTTATTCCAATTAAGATATCTAGAGGCTTCGAACAAGGCTTGTGCTAGTTCTACCATCTTCATGCATAGTTTAGTTCTTTCTATTTCTAGATCAGCTCGAGGGTAGTTTTTACTCATTTCCGTGACCTGAGGTCCCTCTTTTATTCTAGCCTGATATGCACGAAACATCATGTCTAGATCTTCCGGTATGGGTTCCGCTAAAACTGATCCTGATTTCTGAGCTGGGATTTCTTGGTTTAATTCTTGTGAAGCCAATTCTTGGATTTTGGCTCTAGATTCCCTTAAACTTCCTTCCAACTCACTTATCTTTTTACTCCATTTTCTCTTTATCCTTTCTCTAGAATCTTTCCAAGATTTTGTCTTTTTACTACTCGATTCTGCAACTTCACTAGTTCCGGCTACTTTCTCTTGATTAAGCTGTTGGTTTTGTAAGAGCGCCTGGGCTCTGGTTATAGCTTGGATAGGCACGTATGTAGGGTTGGATCCATCTGCGTTATTTACAATACCTATCACGTTGATCGGTGTCACATTCGAAGCGTTAACTGGGTTCTTAGGACAATCTTTGATTATGTGCTCTTTGCCACAATCGGCACAAAAGCCTTGGATGCTATAGTACTGTGATTGCCGTGCTATTGGAGGATGTGGACAATCCTTAATGAAGTGATCTCCTTGGCACCTAAAGCATGGTCCTCTAGGGCCCTGTAGTCTTTGTTGTCTCAATTGGGGCCGTGGGTTTGGGTTTGCGTACATCACATTAGCATAGTCTGGCTCCCAACTAGGTTCCATTGGTGGACTATCATAATGATATGTCTCCACATGTTCTGGTGACTCCGTGTAATAAGCGGGTGGGATAGTTACATGAGTAGAGTCAAAACTGTTTGAGTTCGGGTCACTTTCTGTGATCAAGGGTGAAGAAGGCACTAAGGCCCTACTTAGGTTCTCTTCTGCAGCAGCGTATTTGACTGAGATGACATTCGCTGGTGGGGGTGGCTGCTGAGCCAAGACAGGTTGAGGCCTCTGTTGAGCCTGGTATGGGTAGTTCTGAGGAGGCCTATAGTAATAAAGCTGAGCATTGTATTGGCCTTGATACCTACCTGGCTGCTGGTATGCTTGCGGGTAGTTCTGTCTCACAGTTTGTTTGTTGTATGGGCAAACCTGAGCCGTATGATTCGTGTATCTTCTCTCAATTGTGCAATATTGGCCACTAGGGTTGACATGAGGTTGAGGTGCATTGGGGCACACATTTGCCAAATGATTTCCACCACAAGTGTAACAACGTACATTAGTTGGTAGCTTGGGCACCTATTTGCTAGAAACTCCTAGTTTTTGGGCCACTTTTTCTGCTAGGTCCTCTATCGAATTAGACAATTTTGTGGATGCTAGAGAAGAACAATCTGAGTCCTTATAGACCTTTGAGAGTTCTAATTCCTCTCCTAGGTTGTCCTCGATGTCTATACATATTCTTACACACTCCTCTAGCGTTCTGGGTTCTTTTAGGTACACATAGGAGCGTAGTTTAGCGCTCAACAAGCCATCTAGGAACAGTGATACTTGTTTGGCTTGTGAGGGTAGCTCTTGCATTGGACATCGTTCAACATATTGTCTGAATCTACGACCTGCCAGTCTTACTGTTTCCTAAGGGGTCTGTTTAAAGCTATGAATCAACGAAGACGTGTCATGTCTAATCCCACTTTTAGAGAATTCAGTGATGAATGACTCTAAAAAGTGATGGATGTCTCTAAATTGCCTTTGTTGCAATGGTTGGAACCAAGTTAAAGCTGTATCTTTAACGTTAGTCCAAATGCGTTGTACTGCGTGAACATGTCTTCAACTTGTTCTGCTCTTAGTACTTGCTTGAATTCTGCGACATGGTCATAGGGATCTCCTGTCCCATCAAAGTAATTCTTCATTGATTTTACTAACTGTGTGGGTCTCAATACTCTTGCGTGTTCGCGTGGTCTAGGTAGAGGAAAATCATCTCTACCACCTGGTATTCCATGATCTCTTTGTCTCTCCATTCTATTAGTGTTCGTGGTTGTTCTATCTCTCCCTATGGGGTGATTAAAGCTTACTTCCGGTCTCTCTTTATTTCCTTCTCTTTGATGTCCATGGGCTGAGGATGTTCCTGCCCCTTGTTGACTTGTATTCATGTTTGTTCTAGATGGAGGGAATACCAATTCACCTCTCCATGTGTATGTGTTTTTAGAGCGCTCAAGCACCACAAAGACTCTTTCTGAAGTCTCATCCAGGTATACAACCTTTCCAGGTGTATCTGGGTCCTTGAATTCATAGATTGTAATGATGCCTATCTCACCAGGGTGTTCCTTTCTGTACCTCCAAAAGGCTTCATCTGTCTCTTTATTTACAAACAACTCGGTGCTCCTGTTATCTTGAGGGATCCATTCTGGGATGAGTACTCTTGTTAATACGGATTTCCCTCTCGGTGTTCTAGGTTCTTCTAACGGTTCTTTTCCTTGAAATTTCGCTTCCGTCTCTAATTGAATTGTGCCAAACTCATTAGTATCGTTTGGCTGCGTACTTAGAACGTACATGGTTCCTTCTTTGTCTATGTAAGCATCTCTCTCAAATTTCACCACTGGTCTTTCCAATCCAATGGGTTGATCAGGGTTGTGCAGTTGCACCACTTGCCTTCGCAAACCATCCTCATAGATGCGAGCACCTAATCGGTTGGTTCGGAGAAACTCTAGTTGCGTTCTATAGGGTCCTTCGGGTTTTTCTAGGTATGCTACATGAGACCCTCCTTTTGGTCTGTCTGCGCTAAATGCCATTTCTGATTCACTTGATTCTGAGCTCAACTCGTAAGGATAACTACTATTCAACTGCTGAGCCCAAGATCGAGCGGTAGTTCTCACACTAGCCTCTGATGATCGAAGGCTTCGTCGGTCCGACTTACCTATATGTTTGCCCGATCTAAGGTTCATTAATTTCCTTCCTTGCTCACTCAATTACACACTTAGATCGTCAATGGTCCTTTGTTATTATTCTCTTGATTCTTTTTAATTTTCTCTGGATTCTTGTCTTAATTTATGCGTCAGGAATTCGACTTTCGTTATGATTTTGAGTTCTCGTTCCGTCAGACTTAGGTTCTTTTCTTTAGGTTTTTTTTTTTTTTTTTTCGCGTCACACACACCTTTACTTTAAGTCTTAAACTTGAAAGAATTAAGTATCTTGAACTTGAGGCGTTCCTATCGTCTTTAATCCACAACTACCGTTTAGCCTAAGCTAAGAATTGACTGAGGGGGTTGAGTAATCTTCCAACCTCGAGTCGGCTTTTCTGATTGCTCTGGTGTCCTGTTGCCCAAGAAGCCGTGCTTCCCAAGCTGTGCTGTCTTCACTGCCTTGCTTGCTTGCCCTTGATTGCCTTTGCTAGACCTGGAAAAATTCCAATATTAGACCAATTCACAAAATAATCAATCACTTAAGCATATACACCTTTTCAATCCCTTCCCTTTTTGCCCAAATTTTAATGTGTGCCCCCTGGCTTCCTAGTCCCAAACTGGGTGAACCTCAAAATAGCTTATCTAAAAATAGATGTATCCTTTAAGAAAAAAAAACAGTTGAGGTCACATAGTACTCGTGGAGAGCTTTCTAACGAGCTATTAAGCTCAAAAAACGGACTTCGGATGAAAAAGTTATGAGTGCTCAGGCCCTGGGGGGTAAAAACTGACAATCCAGTTTTCCCTCAAATATGAGCTAAGGGGTCTCCTATGAGTCTAATGGTCCAAAAATTTCTCAAAAATACCCTCAAAATTGGTCAAAAATTGGAGCCCAAAATTTGCGATGGGGGTGGACAATCGCGATGGTCTGGGACCGTCGCGATGGTCCAAGCGAACCGTCGCGATGGCGTGGAGTTTGGACAATCGCGATGGTGCGAAAAATTGAACCGTCGCGATGGCCCAAAGTGAACGATCGCGATGGCGTGAGGTCGAGCCGTCGCGATGGTCCAAAAAATGAACCGTCGCGATGGCGTGATCAGGTGGACAATCGCGATGGCGCGGGTCAACGGTCAAAGGTGGACAATCGCAATGGTCCGAAGTGAACCGTCGCGATGGTCCGCGATGCGATGGCTTGAGCCAATCGCGATGGTCCGATTTTGGGCTGTCGCGATGGTCCAAAAAATGAACCGTCGCGATGGTCTATCGAGACACGTGGCACTATCGTGGCGATGACATGAGCCAATCGCGATGGTGCGGGGTCAACTGGACAATCGCGATGGTCCAAGTGGACCGTCGCGATGGCTCAAGTGAACCGTCGCGATGGTCCGAAAAAGCGAACCGTCGCGATGGTCCGGCCGAGCTGTCGCGATGGCGTGAGCCTATCACGATGGTGCGACACAATCGCGATGGTCTGAGCCAATCGCGATGGTCCACCAAACAACGAATTTTTGAAATGCAACTATGGTGCCGTGTGTGCGCAAGGATCGCCTACCTCGTGGTGTGGTCGCCTACTTCAAAATCCGAAAGTTGCAGACCATCGCGATGGTCCGCCCTACTCGGAAATTTCTGACAGAAAGTACATGTTTTACCTTTTGGAAGCTCTCCTGATGCTCTGAAGCCCTGTACCTGCAAGAAAACTCAAGAAAATGCAAGCACATGCAAACGCAAAAACTCTCTCTCGCTCTCTCGCATGCACAAATGAGGGGAAATGAGGTGAATGGGGGGATATGGTGAATTTTCTGATTTTTTTGGAGATGGAGATGATGATGCGATGATGAAGATGGAGTATGGGGAAGGTGAAAAACACTAAAAACTAAGTAAAAACAACAACAAAAACTGAAATTTTTACCTTCCAACGCCTCTTCTTGCTATACTCTTACCATCACACATTCGTCCTAGACTCGATCCCCGGCAACGGCGCCAAATTTGGTGTTGCTCTAGCACAATGGTAAGTACCGCGTTAAGAAGCTTCACCTCCTTAATGTCAATCCGTGGGAGAGGTAGGAGTGATATGAAGATCGTGAACGTGAGATGTTGTGAGAGTGAAGGTGAGAAGTACAAAGATGCACACACACACACACACACACAATGAAGAGACAAGCAAGACACAATGGAAGGTGGGAAATTAGCTCTATTACTCAAGAATACTCTTACAAGCTCAAACTAGCTCTAAGCTCACACTAACCAAAATGAACCAACCTCAAAAATGAGCTCTCTAGCTCTTTTTATAGTTTCTAGACTAGTTTTGACCGGTTTCACATCTAGTGACCGGCATAGTTAAAAAATAGGTCCTAGATGCTATTTGGAAGGGTAAACGGTATCTAAAAATAACGAAATTCGGTACGAGCGTTCTACCTAAGCTCCTCAAGCTCGAGGACTCCTCGGCTTGCACAAAATGGAGCTATGGATTACAAAATGGGGTTTTCTATGATACATATGTTACAATTAGTGATAACAATCACTATTTAATGTTTGGAGAATTAATAAGAAATGTATTTGTTTGAAAAATTGATCCGCCTGGCTCTCTGCTTCGTCTTTACATGCTTCCGTGGCGTCTGTGCCTCTGGCTGCTTCCAACAACGGTCCTAGAGTGTTCACACATATCACTACCTAAATATATCAACAAATCCCCCCTGGGAGTGATGCGCTGAACAAGTAGCTGGCACTCATGTATAAGGCAGTGCCAAGCTATGTAGATATCACTCCACAAAAGGAAGTAAGCCCAAAGCTTTGCCAAAAGCTTCAAACTTCTCCTTAGGCAGAGCCTTCGTGAATAGGTCTGCAATGTTCTCCTGCATGGGCACATATGCCAAGCTGATCTCTCCAACAAAGAACCTCTCCCTGACATAATGATAATGCACCTCAATGTGCTTAGTGTGAGCATGGAACACAAGGTTCCTCGCATTTGCCAATGCGCTCTAATTGTCAGTGAGGATGGTGGTGGCAGAAGACTGACCAACACCCAAATGAACCATAAGGTGTCTGAGCCACACACACTCAACAGTCGCTGTGAAAGCTGCCCTATACTCAGCCTCACAATTGGAAGTGGCCACAGTAGGCTGCTTCTTGCTCAACCAAGATATACATGAGCTACCAAGCATGAAGCAAAAGCCACTAGTGGACACACGAGTGTCATAGCAACCAGCCCAATCAGTGTCAAAAAAAGCATGCAAATCTGGCGGTAGTGGTCCCCCCTTGGGATAAAACAAACCAAGTAGCCGAGTACCACTCAAGTAGCAAAAAAAGCGCTTAACTGTCTGCCAATGCTTGACTCCTGGGCAATGTATAAACATGCTCATCTGTGAGACATCAAACTGAATATATGGCCGAGTAATGCATAAGTAAATCAAGCATCCAACAACCTGCTGATAGAGAACAACATCAAATGCATCACTAGCATCATGAAGACTCAGTCGTAAACCTCTTTCCATAGGAGTGTCTATAGGTTTACACTCTGCAAGGCCAAAACATTGCAATAATGTGTCAATATATTTCATTTGACACAAAGCCATTTCACCATCAACATGCATAAATTGAATGCCCAAATAGTGATGCAAATAGCCCAAATCAGACATCTCAAATGAGGCATGCAAATCAGCCTTTAAATCAGCAATATGCCTCTCTTGAGGACCAGTGAGCAGCATCTCATCAACATAAACTACAATGATTAAAAGTACATGATTAGCACGCTTAACATATAAGGTGCTCTCAGTTGGACTGTTCTCAAAACCATGTGCAATCAGATAGGCATGTATCTTCTCATATCAAGCACGTGGTGCTTGCTTTAAACCATATAATGCCTTCTTTAACCGGCACACCTGGTTTTCATGCCCTTTTTGCACAAAGCCACGGGGCTGAAAAACATACACTTCTTCATGCAAGTCACCATTCAGAAATGGAGTTTATTTCCAACTGATGTACATTCCAACCATGATGGGCTACAAGTGCACAGATGCTCCGAACAATAGTCATACGGCATGCAGGTGCAAAGGTCTCATCAAAATCAATGCCTCTTTCTTGTGCATAACCCTTTGCAACAAGCCTAGCCTTAAACCTGTCAACTGTTCCATCAGGCTTACGCTTCAGCTTATAAACCCACTTTGTTCCAATGGCCTTATTTCCAAGAGGCAAGTCACATAAAGACCAAGTACCGTTCTTCATTATAACATCATATTGAGATTGCATAGCAGCCATCCAATTTTCTGAATTTTGTGTTTTATCAAATGAAACAGGCCCATTCTCATCACAGAGATTAGATATAGCCATAGCATAGCAATCTGATGCAAAATAGGCACTATGAGAGCCTGATCCAGTATGATATGATAGAGGTGCATCTAATTTGTTGTCACGCAAGGTTTGCACTAGCCATTTTGGCATCGTTTTTGCCTCCTCAATGTCACTTCTATCATCAACAAGTGCATCATGTAAATCTGCATCAGAAATGGGATGATCTACATCATCATGTGAAACCTGCAAAGGCTGAGAAGTTGCCTCATTAGGACCAGTACTAGACTATCCACCTGTAAAAAGAGGCAGCAAAGTATCATACATGTCTTTTGAGCTAACAGATGTCTCCTTAGTACATGAAAGCAATGGTTGAATAGCATCTTCCACAAAAACAACATCAGGGCTTACTAGAATGTGTTTAGTCTATGGATGATACAGACGATAGCCTTTACTTTCAGAATTGTACCCAACAAAAATACATTTTACTACTTTATCATCCAATTTTCTGCAATGTTGATTAGGCACTAATGCATATGCCAAACAACCAAAAACACGTAGATGAGCAACAGATGGCTTGCGATCATGCCAAGCCTCATATGGAGTGATAGACTGCAGTGCTTTAGTGGGACACCTGTTAAGTACATATGCTGCACACATGACAGCCTCAAGCCAGAAACTATGTGGTAAAGCCTGACTCTTGACCATACACCTTGCCATGTCCATGAGTGACATGTTCTTTCATTCAACAAATCCATTCTATTGAGGTGTATATGGCACTATACACTAGTGTTTTATCCCACGTTCAGCCAAAAATGCCTTAAAATCAGAAGACATATATTCCCCCCCTCGATCAGAACGGAGGGTGCCCATTTCACATGCTGATAGTTTTTCAGCCAAAAGCAAAAACTGTTTGAAGCACATGAACACTTCAGACTTTGCCTTCAATGGATATACCCATGCATGCTTGGAAAAATCATCCATGAAAGTCACGAAGTAAAGATAATTTCCAAAAGAAGGTGTTTGCATAGGACCACAGACATCACTATGTACAAGTTACAATTTTTGAGTAGCCCGAACTGAACCATCTTTTTGAAAGGATGAACGCTGCATTTTGCCCAAAATACAACCTTCACAAACATGTTTTCCAGGTGCCTCAAGTTTGGGCAAAGCGGACACCATTTCAGATTTGTGCAAGCGTAGCAAACTATCAAAATTTAGATGACCAAAGCGTGCATGCCAAAGCTTTGCATCTGACATAGACTGAGAATCATGTACTGCACATGCCAAATCATTTATAGATCTTTCATAGTGCTTATACAGCCCACGACATAAAATGCGAGAAGCAATAATCACATCGCCATTTGATAGATCATGAACTGTACACCTATCATGAAATAATTTAACAACCAAGCCAATCTTGGCTAATGCAGAAACTGATAACAGATTTTTCTTGATGCGTGGCACAAACAAAGCATCTGACAAAGTGAAAGAACTACCATTAGAAGTAGTCAAAATGATCTTACCAACTCCCATAACAGGATAAGAGGAGTTGTTGGTGTATGTAACAGTATTCCGTGTAGGGGCAGGCCTGAGTGAAGATAAAAAACTGTGCTACAAGGTAATATGTTTGGTCGCCCCACTATCAAAGTACCAAACCACTGAGACTACTGCAGACATGCACTGCTCATGAGAAGATGGGTCAAAACTGCAAACAGTAGTAAACACCCATACTTCTTCCTGCACAACATTAGCAGACTTTGTTTTTAGAGTAAAGGCCTCTGCAACAACCATTCTTGGCTCTTTTGAAGCCAGTTTAGGACAGTTCTTTATGATATGATCATTTCGTTTACAGTACTTGCAAAAAATAATTTCTGCTTTTCTGATTTCTTTTCATCTTTGTCTTCCTTCTTCGATTGTGTAGAATTAGCAGATGTTTGCTTACTAGTTGAAGAGCTCCATTTTCCTTTGCCCTTCTGACTAGCCAAGAAAGCTTGATCTGCAACTCGTATAATGGACCTGTTCTGCCTGGACTGATCTTCCTGCAGCAAAACAAAGACTAACTCCTCAAATGACAAGGCATTTGGATTGCCTTTCATCATCAACCGAAGAGTAGAAGCAAAACTCTGATTCGAATCAGGAAGACCATTCAGAACGGTCTGCACAAGTGAGCTATCTAGTATAACCTCATCAGCAGAAATCATCTATTCCTTCAAGTCTTAGATCTTTGTTAGGAAACTGTCCATAGAATCACCTTCATTCATGTGCTCACTCTCCAACTGTTTTTGGAGGTAAGCAACACGAGCCTCATTCTTAGCTTGGTACAATGTGGTAAGTGTATCCCAAGCATCCTTAGATGTTCTGCAAGAGCGAATGTGAGGAATAATGGCACATTTGACAGACAAAGCTATCAATGCATATGCCTGAGCATCTCTACCATCCCAACGGATCTGCTCTATAGTAGGTGCAGCAAAAACCGCAACATGAACAGGAAGATGCAGAATATCATCATCGTCGACACCTTTTGCATCAGCTTCAGTGCCTGTAGTTGTAACAATTGTAGGTGTGATAGGACGTTTTTCGACACCTTGTACAATGTTCCACAATCCTTTTGCAACCAATACATGTCGCATCATATAAGCCCACAACGGGTAGTTGGTACCATCCAACTTATCCTCAACATCCAACATACAAAATACATCACTGCTTTTAGCCATGGCCGGTGACTAAAATACCTTGATGCAAAAAATTGACTGTATCTCAAAAAGTTGAACGGAATTTCCTAGATGAGTTCTGCTAAACCTATAGCAGACTTTGAGACGCTTATACTGGCGAACCAAAACTGGTATACACCGTTGGCACAAAAAGATGAAATAGCTTGTGCAAGCACTGCGATAGTGCATTCGGAGGCCAAAACGAGCTTAGATCACGATTTTGGCACGACAAGGCAAAGTTGTTTTGATCTCTGAAACACCCTGAGTATGCTCACCAAATTTCATGCAAATTTGAGACTACAACCGGAGAGGTTTCAACGACGCCCTAGATGAAGCAACAACCTGCTCTGATACCAATTGTTGGAGTTAGACGTCTCCAGAAGCACGCGAACATCACAAGGAAGAAGAAGAAGCTTGGAGCACAACACACAATACTGAATGTATTACTAGAGAATGTACAACGATAAGTAGCCCATTAGGGCAATAGCCGTATATACAAGCCAGGGGAAAAAACCTCCTAAAGAGGGAAGAAAGTGCCCCGGCGGTCCTAGAGTGTTCACACACATCACTACCTAAATATATCAACATGTGTGTATATATATACGCATACATACACATATATTAACACATCCATAATATATATATATATATATATATATATATATATATATATATATATATATATATATGTGTGTGTGTGTGTGTGTGTGTGTGTGCATACAAAGACATGCATAGATCACACTCTTATCCATATACATAGTCACACATCATGTACATGGATACATACATGGGAGAGATTTTTGTCCTAAAAAATCTCTCCCATGTATGTATCCATGTACATGATGTGTGACTATGTATATGGATAAGAGTGTGATCTATGCATGTCTTTGTATGCACACACACACACACACAATACCAAAATAAAAAAATTATTACGTGCTTGAAAAAATAATAAACTATCTCATAAGAAATATATTTTTTTGCATGTTTGAAGATACAAAACAATATTTCATAGATACCAACAATGGTTCCTATGTAGCCAAGTTTTCTATCTATAAGGTTTTTATCTAAGTTTGAAATATTACGTGGTAATTGCTTGAAAGAAGCAACAATGCTAGAATCTTTTGTTTAATGCAAAGAATCAATAAGTTTGATTTTGATTTGTTGTCCATAGTTCCACATATTAGTGAACATTTGGGCCTAAATTAAAATATGAAGTATTAGAAGAGAAACTAGTATACATATATGTGCGAAAATAGAATATTAGTAGAATCAAATTACCTTTCTTTCACAACGTATCATTGACTCATTGCATGTGAGTATATATCCAATCCGTGAAAGATGATATATAAGTATTCTCATTACTATGGAGATAACGTCTATATCTTTCATTTCTACATCCTTTACTTCAGAGATTTTGAAGTTTTTGTTCATACTCATTAATGAATTCTTGAATGCATTCACTGTTACATGCAATAAAAGTAAAAATATCACTTTTTTCTTGCAATGTAAATTGAAATGGAACTCCCTTACTTGACAATACCTTGTCTGTCAATTTTGAAGAAGACTTGTTAGTCCATGCATTTGGAGCTTCTTCATGAACTCTTTCAAGGTATTCACTAACATAGTACATGCACTCCTCAAGCATCCATCCCTTTGCCATAGATCCTTTTGGTTTTTCTATTTGTCACACATAACCTTTTAATATGCCCATAAATTACTCGATCCAAAACATCCATTGAGTATTTACAACTCCATCAATCTCTACTCCACCCACAAGATGGATCAATAAATGAACCTAAATATCAAAAAATGATGTTGGAAGCTCTTTCTCCATCTGATATAGTAGCTCCTTGCATTCATGTTTTTTTTGTGGGATCGAGTTTGTTTCAATCTCTTTTGATATAATCCACATATTATCAATCATAAATAACATTATAAAGAAATTATTGTAAAAGAAAGATATCAAATAGTCTTATATATTAAACATAAAAGTATAATAATTACCTTATAAACTATCCAACTCGATAGATCATGTCCCATACTCCTTTCGTTGCATATCCATTGACAACAAAAGGTTGAATATGCTTCAAAAACGATATGCCAATCATGTGTCTTTAACCTAGATAAGATCCTCTCATCCAAAGTAAACATATTTTGGAAAGATGCTCCATATCCTCTAGGTGTTGGAATTGGTTGAGTCCTGTTGTTGATAGTTTGCATCTTCTTTCTTGTGAGTATCCAAGGAGTAGGTTCATAAGTTGTTTCTTGTCAATTTGTATAAAAAATTGACCATAACTTTGGTTTTGAGTTTTGATCCTTTAAATCATTTCTTGATGTTGTTGTGTCTTTTAATCCAAGAAGATGTTGCCATAATGAATGACCAACATTCCTAAACATATGCAAAGGATAAAAAAGATGATAGATCTTTAACACTAGTGTGGTACCAAAATAGTGTTGGAGTTACACGTCTACGGAAGCACGCGAACAACACAAGGAAGAAGAAGAAGCTTGGATCACAACACACAATACTGAATGTATTACTAGAGAATGTACAAAGATAAGTAGCCCATTAGGGCAATAGGCGTATATACAAGCCGGGGGGAAAAAACCTCCTAAGGAGGGGAAAAAGTGCCTCGGTGGTCCTAGAGTGTTCACACACATCACTACCTAAATATATCAACAAATCCACCCTGGGAGTGATGCGGTGAACAAGTAGCTAGCACTCATGTATAAGGAAGTGCCAAGCTATGTGGAAATCACTCCACAAAAGGAAGTAAGCCCAAAGCTTTGCGGAAAGCTTCAAACTTCTCCCTAGGCAGAGCCTTTGTGAAAAGGTCTGCAGTTTTCTCTTGCGTGGACACATATGCCAAGCTGATCTCCCCAGTAGAGAACCTCTCCCTGACATAGTGATAATACACCTCAATGTGCTTAGTGCGAGTATGGAACACAGGGTTCCTCGCAATTGCCAATGTGCTCTAACTATTAGTGAAGATGGTGGTGGAAGAAGACTGACCAACACCCAAATCAGCCATAAGGCATCTGAGCCATACACACTCAACAGTCGCTATGAAAGCTGCCCTATACTCAGCCTCACAACTGGAAGTGGCCACAGTAGGCTGCTTCTTGCTCAACCAAGATATACATGAGCTACCAAGCATGAAGCAAAAGCCACTAGTGGACACACGAGTGTCATAGCAACCAGCCCAATGAGAATCAGAAAAAGCATGCAAATCTGGTGGTAGTGATCCCCCCTTGGGATAAAACAACCCAAGTAGCCGAGTACCACTCAAATAGCAAAAGATTCGCTTAATTGCCTGCCAATGCTTGGCTTCTGGGCAATGCATAAACCTGCTCATCTGTGAGACAGCAAACTAAATATCTGGCCGAGTAATGCATAAGTAAATCAAGCATCCAACAGTCTACTGATAGAGAACATCATCAAATGCATCTCCAACATCATGAAGACTCAATCGTAAACCCGTCTCCATAGGAGTAGCAATAGGCTTACAGTCTTCAAGGCTAAAATGCTGCAATAATGTGTCAATATATGTCGTTTGACACAAAGCCATTCCACCATCAACATGCATAAACTGAATGCCCAAATAATGATGCAAATGCCCCAAATCAGACATCTCAAATGAGGCATGCAAATCAGCCTTAAAATCAGCAATATGCTTCTTAGTAGGACCAATGAGCAGCATGTCATCATTATAGACAACAATGATCAGAAGTACATCATTAGCACGCTTAACACATAAGGTGCTTTCAAATGGACTGTTCTCAAAACCATGTGCAATCAGATAGGCATGTATCTTCTCATACCAAGCATGTGGTGCTTGCTTTAAACCATATAATGCCTTCTTTAATTTGCACACTTGGTTCTCATGCCCTTTCTGCACAAAGCCACGAGGCTGAAAAACATACACTTGTTCATGCAAGTCACCACTCAAAAATGTAGTTTTAATGTCCAACTGATGTACATTCCAACCATGATGGGCTGCAAGTGCACATATGCTCTGAACAGTAGTCATACGGCATGTAGGGGCAAAGGTCTCATCAAAATCAATGCCTCTTTCATGTGCATAACCCTTTGCAACAAGCCTAGCCTTATACCTATCAACTGTACCATCAGGTTTACGCTTCAGCTTGTATACCCACTTAGTGCCAATGGCCTTCTTGCCAAGAGGCAAGTCACATAATGACCAAGTACCATTCTTCATTATTGTATCATATTCAAATTGCATAGAAGCCATCCATTTTTCTGAATTTTATGCTTCATCAAACGAAACAAGCTCATTCTCATCACAGAGACTAGATGCAGCCATAGCATAGCAATCTGATGCAAAGGAGGCACTATGAGAGCCTGAATGAGTACGATATGACAGAGGTGCATCTAATTTGCTGTCATGCAAGGTCTGCACCAGCCATTTTGGCATAGTTCTTGGCATAGTTCTTGCCTGCTCAATATCACCTCTCTCATTAATAAGTGCATCATGTACATCTACATCAGAAATGGAATTATTTGCATCATCACATGAAACCTGCAAAGGCTGAGAAGTTGCCTAATTAGGACCAACACTAGACTGTCCACCTGTAAAAAGAGGTAGCAAAGTATCATACATGTCTTTTGAGCTAACAGATGTCTCCTTAGTACATGAAAGCAATGGCTGAATAGCATCTTCCACAAAAACAACATCATGGCTAACCAAAATGTGTTTAGTTTGTGGATGATACAGACGATAGCCTTTACTTTCAGAACTGTACCCAACAAAAATACATTTTACTGCTTTATCATCCAATTTTCTATGATGTTGTTCAGGCACTAATGCACATGCCAAACAACCAAAAACATAGAGATGAGCAATAGATGGCTTACGGTCATGCCAAGACTCATATGGAGTGATAGACTGCAGTGCTTTAGTGGGACACCTGTTCAGTACATATGCTGCACACATGACAACCTCAAGCCAGAAACTATGTGGTGAAGCTTGACTCTTGACCATACACCTCGCCATCTCCATGAGTGACATGTTCTTTCGTTCAGCAACTCCATTCTGTTGAGGTGTATACGGCATTGTACAGTGGTGTTTTATCCCACGTTCAACCAGAAATGCATTAAATTCAGAAGACATATATTCCCCCCCCCTCGATCAGGACGGAGGGTGCCCATTTTACATGTTGATAGATTTTCAGCCAAAACCAAAAACTATTTGAAGCACATGAAGACTTCAGACTTTGCCTTCAATGGATATACCCATGCATGCCTGGAAAAATCATCGATGAAAGTCACGAATTAAAGATAATTACCAAAAGAAGGTGTCTGCATAGGACCACAGACATCACTATGTACAAGCTGCAATTTCTGAGTAGCCCAAACTGAACCATCTTTTGGAAAGGATGAACGCTGCATTTTGCCCAAAATACAGCCTTCACAAACATGTTTTCTAGGTGCCTCAAGTTTGGGCAAAGAGGACACCTTTTTAGATTTCTACAGGCATAGCAAACTAGCAAAATTCAGATGACCAAAGCGTGCATGCCAAAGCTTTGCATCTGCCATAGCCTGAGAATCATTTACTGCACATGCCAAATCATTTACAGATCTTTCATAGTCTATGAGCTTATACAGCCCATGACATAAAACGCCAGAAGCAATAATCACATCGCCATTTGAGAGATCATGAACTGTACACCTATCATCAACAAATTTCACAACCAAGCCAATCTTGGCTAATGCAGAAACTGATAACAAGTTCTTCTTGATCCCTGGCACAAATAAAGCATCTAATAAAGTGAAAGAACTACCATCAGGAGTAGTCAAAATGATCTTACCAACTCCCATAACAGGATAAGAGGAGTTTTTGGCACACGTAACAGTATTCACTATAGGGGCAGGCTCGAGTGAAGAGAAGAAACTATGCTGCGAGGTAATATGTTTGGTCGCCCCACTGTCAGAATACCAAACATCTGAGTCTACTGCAGACATGCACTGCTCATGAGAAGATGGGTCAAAACTGCAAACAGTAGTAAACGCCCATTCTTCTTCCTGCACAAGATTAGCAGACTCTGTTTTTGGTGTAGAGGCTTCTGCAACAACCATTCCAACCTCTTTCTTCTTTGCCTCTTTTGCAGCCAGTTTTGGACAGTTCTCATCTTTGTCTTGGTTCTTCGAATGTGCAGCATTTGCAAATTTTTGCTTACTAGTAGAAGAGCTCCATTTTCCTTTGCCCTTCTGACTAGCCAAGAAAGCTTGATCTGCAACACATATAATGGACCTGTTCTACCTGGAGTGATCTTCCTGCAACATAACAGAGACTAACTCCTCAAATGACAAGGCATTTGGATTTCCTTTCATCATCAACCGAAGAGTAGAAGCAAAACTCTGATATGAATCAGGAAGACCATTCAGAACGGTTTGCACAAGTGAGCTATCTGGTATAACCTCATCAGCAGAAATCAACTGTTCCTTCGAGTCTTTGATCTCTGTTAGGAAACTGTCCATAGAATCTCCTTCATTCATGTGCTCACTCTCCAATTGTTTTTGGAGGTAAGCAACGTGATCCTCATTCCTAGCTTGGTACAATGTGGTAAGTGTATCCCAAGCATCCTTAGCTCTTCTACAAGAGCGAATGTGAGGAATAATGGCATGTTTGACAGACAAAGCTATCAATGCATGTGCCTGGGCATCTCTACCATCCTAGCGAATCTGCTCTGCAGTAGGTGCAGCAAAAACCGCAGCACGAATAAGAATATGCAGAATATCTTCATCTTCGACACCTTCTGCATCAGCTTCAGTACCTGCACTTGTAACAGTTGCAGGTGTAATAGGACGTTTTTCAATGTTGGAGTTAATCACAAGCCTACACATTTGTCTTGAAAGATATCTTGAAGACTCTACATATATGAAGAAGCATAGGAACCATTGCTAGTGGTTAATTACCACTTTATCTCCTTGTAAAAGTCAAATTGACTTGGAATCTTTTGTAATCACCTACCAAAAGGATTCGTGGAAAAAGTTAGCTAATTGATTGAAGGAATATCTCCTAGGATATAGGAGCTTGATCATAGGGAGCCAAAAGTTTGAATTTGAATTCAATATTTTACTCATCTCTTATAAATATGGTCATGGAAAAGTTGCGCGTAGAACTCATCACTCCCGAGCTTCTCATCAGTGATTCTGAGTGTGTGTGAGGCCTACACTCTAGCCCATACCTATCTACACCATTAGGCAATGATTTTCATGCCAATGGGTTTGTATACAAGTGTTCATTAATACATACATTCACATTGTTCATTTCTGAGTTCTCCGTCATACTACTCAAAAGTCTGTCAACTTGTGAAGTGCATATCTCGGTCAATTCTTCACTAAATTCAGTGATTCAAAGCTTGTTGGATTCAACTTGACGTTATCTACGTGCTGCTAAATTTTGAAAAGATTCTATTCAGCCATTTCAGAGAAATCTGCGTCGAGGTGATCACTGGTCAATATCTGCTCAGTCCTAAAAAATCGGGGGTATAGCTTAACTTGCTAAATTAATTTCTCTTAGCATAGTTTATCTTTTTACAACATTCCACTTGGAATAGTTAGCTTACTAAGCTAATTAGATACCCCTAAAAGGAATGTTTCCAATTCCTACTGTGTTGGTCATACTGAGCAAAATACCCAGTAGGTATCAAGACATAAATAGAAGGTTTTCTTGAGTTTGTGAGTTTCAAACTTATCTGTTTTGGTTCAATCATTGCACATATCATTTCCAAAGTACATAGGCATTTTATGGTGTCATTGGAAAGCTAAGGAGGTCTACTTAGCAAAAGAGGGCTGGTACAAAGCAGGTTTTAGTAGTACCTACTCAGTCTCTTGGAGCATCCATCCATCTTTCCCAACAGTGGTATCAGAGCAAACTAAAGTAAAATGGGAGATAGTTTTCCTTCATTTATTGATGAATTGGACAGGAACAACTATCAAGCATGGTCTCTAAGGATGAAGACCTACTTACAAGGAAGGAGTCTCTATGGATACATCTCAGGAGATGAGGAATTGCCCTCATTCAAAACAAGAGGATTACCAACCAAGGAAGAACATGGAAGGCTCAACACATGGTGTGCTAAAGATGCATTGGCAAGGTCTTATTACTCAACTCCATCTCTGATTTTCTTTTGCCACATATTAGAAATTGTAAGACATCCCAAGAGACTTGGGAAACCTTGTCATCATATTTTTCCTCCAACACAAGGGCCCGGAAAAATCAGTTGTGGGTTGAATTCACAACATTAAGGAAGCAACCTAAGCAAGTTGTTTCAGAATTTGTGACCAAGATTAAAGATGTAGCAGATCAGTTAGCAAGCATAGGAGAAGAGATTGAAGAAGAGCAGATTGTAAGGCAAGTGATCAATGGGATCAAGGCTGATGACAAATGGGAAAGCTTCACCACTGCCATGGACCTTTACATGGACATGCAAACACCAGATCTAACAACTCTCATGGGACAATTGTTTACACATGAAGCAAAGCTCAAGAAGAATGGAGATACTTCCAAAGGTAATAACTCTTCTGCCCTATACACTGATAAGAAGTCTAAAGATAAAGGCAAGAGCAAGAAGGTGGAAGATGAAGGCTCTACCTCCCTAGCCAACTATGCAAGAAGAGGTAGATCATCAAGAGGAAGGGGCAGAGGAGGTAAGCAAGGTAGGGGGAGATCCTATAACTCCTCACCATGCAACATTTGTGGTTTATCAAATCATACTACAGATGAGTGTTTCAGGAATTAGAAGAATCAGAGAGGAAGAGGATACCAAAGAGGTGGATACTCACAGTCAAGAGGTAGATTCAACCATTACCAAGGCTACAACAACAACTACAACAACAATTACAACAATAATTACAATGGCAACTACCAACGAGGATTCAAATCCAGAAAGGACTACAATAACTACACAGAGGAGCAAGATGACTCTCTTTTGATCATGAACATGACTTCAAAATCAGGTACAAATGATGACCACCTATTCTACATTGACTCAGGGTGCTCAAATCATGTGGCTGGCAATGTAGCACTACTCTCTGATCTTGAGGAACCAAAAGGTAAGCATCAAGTCCAAACAGGTGATGACACCAAGCATTCATTAGTTAAAGTTGGAAATGTTAAGACTTGTGATGGAAATCAGAATTTGTTGAGCAAGGTACTCTATGTACCAACCATTACCAAAAAATTGATGAGTGTTGGACAGATTGTGGATAAAGGTTTGTAGGTTAGATTCAACCAATATGGAGCATTTGTGGAGGATCCAAGGCATGGGTTCAAGAGAATTGCTAAAGGAGAAAAATCAGGTAGACTTTTCACTTTTGAGTTAGAAGACACAAAGAATATTGCACTATACAGTTATAAAGATCAAACACTTTCAGAGCTCGAGATTTGGCACAAAAGATTAGGGCATATAGGTGAAAGAACCTTGAAGCAATTATGCAGGGATCAATGTGTGCTTGGAATACCTAATGTATCCAAGCAACATAAGATTTACAAGTGTGATGCTCGTCAATTTGGGAAGTCTCACAGGTTACCCTTCTCAAGGAAAGGATACATGCATGAAGACTACCTAGAGCTTGTCCACACAGATGTATGGGGACCAAGCAAAGACCCCTCAGTCTCAAGTTCAAGGTACTATGTATCTTTTATTGATGATTATAACAGATGGACTGTATTGTACTTTATGAAGCACAAGGATGAGGTGTTTAATTGCTTTAAAAAATATCTTGCACTAGTTGAAAATCAGACAGGAAGGAATTTGAAGAGGCTAAGGTCAGATGGAGGAGGTGAGTACTTCTCAAATGAGTTTGAAAACTTCTTGCAGGACAGAGGCATCAAAAGAGAAATAACCACAAGGTATTCTCCTGAACAGAATGGGGTAGCTAAGAGAAGAAATAGGTTAATTGTTGAGACAACTAGATCTATGTTGAATGAGAAAAGGTTACCTAACTATCTATGGGCAGAGAGTGTTTCTACTACCACTTACCTCATAAACAGGTTACCATCTAAGTCTCTTGATGGCATGACACCCTATGAAGCATGGCATGGTAAGAGACCCTCACTTGACCATTGCAGGATATTTGGATGTGTAGCATATGTACACATTCCTTCTCAGATAAGAGGTAAGCTAGATCCAAAGGCTGAAAAGTGCATCTTTATTGGGTATGATCTAAATAAAAAAGGTTACAGGTTTTATAACCCTACCAATAAGGGATTCATGGTGAGCAGAGATGTTGTTTTTGATGAAAATGATTCTTGGTATGAGAATGAATGCAGGAAGGTTAAATTACCCTATGATTTGGAAGATGAATTTCCAAATCTTGCAAAGGAGGAACCTACTCAGAATGAAGCCTCAAGTTCAGATGATGAAGATACTATCAATCTTGAAGAGTTCAAGGCATGGAAGTCCAAGGGCAAAATGAAGATGAAGAAGCTTGAAGACATACCTGAATCTTCAACTCAATCAATCAGAAGATCACAAAGAGAAAGCAAAAAACCTATCAGATATGGGGATGATACATCTTTTGTTACTAAACATTCTGTTTATCTGGCCAAGGATTTGTCAAATGAAGAACCAGGATCATATGAAGAAGCCATAACCAAATCAGAATGGAAAGAATCTATGGATGAGGAGATTGAAGCACTCAAGGAGAGTGACACATGGGAGTTAGTACACATGATCAACATGTGTGATGCATGTCAGATTGGGAAGGCACAAAGACAACCATTAAACCACAAAGGCTATATCCACAACAACTTATTGGAATTAGTACATACAGATGTATGGGGACCAAGTCAAGAACCTTCATTGGTAAGATCAAGGTATTATGTCTCATTTATTGAAGACCATAGTAGATGGACTGTTCTATACTTTATCAAGGGTAAGAATGAAGTGTTTGATTGCTTCAAAAAGTATCTAGCACATGTGGAGAATCATACAGGTAGATCACTAAAGAAGCTTAGATCTGATGGAGGGGGAGAATACTTCTCTAAAGAGTTTGATGAGTTCTTGTAGGATAAAGGTATCAAAAGGGAAGTGACTACCAGGTACTCTCCTCAATTGAATGGAATTGTAGAGAGGAGAAACAAGACATTGGTTGGATTTGCCAGAACAATGCTTGAAGAAAAGAAGTTGCCACATTATCTATGAGTGGAAGCTATTTCAACTGTTGTGTATCTTGTCAATAGACTACCATCCAAATCACTTCAAGGTATGACACCTTATGAAGCATGGCATGGAAGAAAACCTAGTCTTGGACATTGCAAGGTTTTTTGTTGTTTAGCTTATGTTCACGTACCATCACAAATAAGAGGTAAGCTAGATGAAAGGGCAACAAAGGCAGTGTTTATTAGATATGATTCAACTCAGATGGGTTACAGGTTCTATAATCCTTCAAGCAAGCAATTCAGTACAAGTAGAGATGTTGTGTTTGAAGAACACAGGTCTTGGTATGATGAAGACAAACAAAAGGAACTCTACCATATGATCGTGATTCTGATTCTCATCAATTAGGAAGCAAGCATGATACACAAGTCCAGGATCCAAGAAGGGATACAAATGATGACCAAGATGAAAAGGAAAAGGATTACAAGCTATGGACGTCAAGAGGAAAAGCAAAGATTCAAGAGGTTGGAGAATGCTCCAAACAAGCACCTAGAAGATCAGCATGAGAGAAGAAACAATGAGAAAGGTATGGGTATGATTCCACATTTGTTACGAAGCATTCAATCTACTTGGCAAAAGATTCAATTTCAGAAGAACCATCAACCTATGAAGAGGCAAAGGGAAACCCTAATTGGGAAAAGGCCATGAAAAAAGAAATAGATGCATTGAAGGAGATGGACACTTGGGATTTGGTTCCAATGTTGGTGAATCAAAAGGTAATTAGTTGCAGATGGGTATATAAAGTTAAAAGAAATTTAGATGGATCAATTTGCAGGTACAAGGCAAGATTAGTTGCCAAAGGATGCTCTCAAACTCATGGTATAGACTATGAGGAAACATTCTCACCAGTTGTAAAGATGACTACAATCAGGACATTGATAAGTGTAGCTGTTGCAAGGAATTGGAGACTCCTCCAACTTGATGTGAAAAATGCATTCTTAAATGGTTGGATAAGTGAAGAGGTATACATGTCACAACCACCAGGTTTTGAAAACCCTAATCATCCATCTTATGTTTGCAGACGTAAGAAATCATTGTATGGATTGAAACAAGCTCCTAGAGCTTGTAATTATAGGTTGGTTACATATCTTCAAGATCAAGGGTTCAAAGCTAGCAGCTCCGATCCTTCTCCATTCATCAAAAGGGATCACGATGAGGTTATCTATCTATGTGTATATGTAGATGATATTATTGTGACAGGTGATGATCTAAATGGCATTCAAAGGATCAAGAGACACATGCAAGAGGAGTTAAAAATTAGTGACCTAGGTGGGCTCACATATTTCCTAGGTATGTAGGTGATATACATAGTTGAAGGAATGTATTTGACTCAGAGAAGATACATTCAGGATCTAATTCTCAAGTTCAAAATGGAGAACATTAAACCTGCAGGTACACCTTTGGATATGAATCATAAACTTAGTGTTTATGAAGGTGAGAAAATTGAATACATTAAAGAGTATCAAAGCTTGGTAGGTAGCTTGATATATGCTACTCATACAAGGGAAGACATCTCATGTAGTGTGGGTGTGCTTAGTCAATTCGTGCACTCATCGAGAATGATCAAGGATGTTTTGTTGAAGACCCCATTCAGGACAACAAGATCATAGAAAAAGGAAATAAGCAAAGAAGACTCTTCACCATGGAGGTAAAGCAATCAACCCCTCACATTGTCTACTTGTCAATTGGAAATAAATAGATTGCAGAAATCGACTTATGACATGAAAGAATTGGACATATAAACTTACAAAGGATGAAGAACATGCAAAGGAAGGGCTTGTTGAGTGGTCTACCTCATCTTACATCACAGAATATGCAACATTTGTGCCATGCTTGTCAATTAGGGAAACAAAACAGATTTCCATCCAAGAAGGGAGCACATGTAAGCAATGAAGTGTTGAATCTCATACACATAGATGTATGGGGACCTACAAGGGAGCCATCCACTCGAGGTTATAAATATTTTGTCACATTTATAGATGATCATTCAAGGTTTGTTTGGATGTACTGCATGAAGTCAAAGTCAAACATGTTTTACCACTTCAAAAGGTTCAAAAACCTAGTGGAGAAGGAAATAGGGAAGTATATAAAGACTATCAGATCGGATGGAGGGGGAGAGTATTTTTCAAATGAATTTTCAAATTTTCTACATGACCATGGCATCAAAAGGTAGTTCACTTGCAGGTATATACCTCAACAAAATGGTGTGGCAGAGAGGAAGAATAGATACCTAGCAAAAGTGGCTAGAGCTTTGTTAAATGAAATGAATGTTCCTAACTCTTATCGGGCTGATGCAACAAATACATCCATATACATTATGAATAGGTGTTCAACCTTAGGAGTACATGGAGTTACACCTTATGAAGCTTGGTGTGGTAAGAAACCCAACCTTTTACATCTCAAAGTATTTTGTTGTGTGTGCTATGTTCACATACCTCAAGAATTGAGACACAAGTTAGACCCGAAGGTAGATAGGTGTATATTTCTTGGATATTCTTCATATCAGAAGGGTTTTAGATGCTATAATCCTTGCACAAAATAGATTAAGGTGTCTAGGGATGTAATATTTGATGAGTTTCTACCTTGCTATGCTAGTGAAGATGTGTTACAGTTTGATGATGCATATGAAGCCGATAAGAAGTTCAAAGAGCAACAACAAAGCATGGAGATGAGTGGTCCAACCACTTCAAGCACACCATCAGAGGAGATTAATACATCAGATTGCCATGGAAGGACAAGGAATGAAGCTTATTCAAGTGAAGGAAGTAGCAAAGGAAAGGAAAAGGCAAATGATGAAGACCATCAATGGGTAGACATGGAATCTACAAGTGATGAAGATATGGAAAAATTAGAAACTCTAAGATTCAAAGCAGATAAAACAAGGAGGAGGAGATTCCTACCACCTAATGGTGAGGTAAGGTCATCCAATGAGGTTAAATACCTTGTTCAAAGGTTAAGCTATGATCATTCATTACAAGACACTACCTACATGAGTCAAGTTATAGCTTGTGAAGAACCTAACATTTTTGAAGAGGCAAATAAGCATAGGGAATGGATTGAGGCCATGGAGGAGGAAGTAAAGGCACTTGAAGAAAATGATACTTGGTCATTGGTGCCAAGAACAAAGGACATGAAAGTCATTGGCAACAAATGGGTGTATAAGGTAAAGAGACATGCAGATGGGAGCATCTCTAGGTATAAAGAAAGGCTGGTTTCCAAAGGTTTTGCTCAAATCTATGGCATAGACTTTGAGGAAACATTCACTCCAATAGCTAAGATGTCCACCATCATGAGTTTGATTGCAATTTCAGCCTCAAAAGGTTGGAAGATGTACCACTTGGATGGGAAGAATGCTTTCCTAAATGGAGAGCTTGAAGAGGTAGTCTTCATGGAGCAGCCCCAAGGCTTTGAAGATGAGAGGTTTCCACATCATGTATGCAGGCTAAAGAAGGCTCTTTATGGACTCAAGCAAGCCCCAAGAGTTTGGAACGAAAGACTTGTGAACTACTTGGTAAAATGTGGATACAATCAGAGTCATGCAAACCCATCATTCTTTGTGAAGAAGGAAGGTAGAAAAATTGTTTTCATTTGTATATATGTTGATGATTTGATCATTACAAGGGATGATGAAGCCAACATCAAGGACATAAAGAGGAAGCTTGGATGTGAGTTTAAAATATCAGAATTAGGGATTTTAAGGTACTTCCTTGGGATTGAAGTACTATATAAAGAGGAAGGTATATACTTGATGCAAAGGAAATAGATTCTAGATCTTTTGAAGAAGTTTGGCTTGTGTGATTGCCATTAGAATTAAATGTTAAATTAAGTGTCATGAAGGTGAAGAAGTGAAGGATGTCACCATGTATAGGTCAATAATTGGCTCTCTCTTGTATGCTACTATGAAAAGACCAGATATTGCACATGTAGTTGGAGTGTTATCTTACTTTTTGCAAGCACCAAGAGAACCTCATCTTGTTGTAGCCAAAAGGGTACTTAGGTACCTCAAAGGATCAGTGAATGAAGGTCTACATTATCCATTTGATGATGGATTAAATGTACAAGCTTATTGTGATGTTGATTGGGCCGGTTCTAAAGATGAGAGGAGGCGCAATAGTGGATATGTTATCATGCTAGGGAAGAAGACCATCTCATGGATGTCAAAGAAACAACCAACAACGACTCTCTCATCGACCAAAGCTGAGCATAGAGGCTTAGCACAAGTCTCATGTGAGCTTATGTGGCTCAAGAAGTTGTTTTTTTATCTTGATTTGCAGGTTATGGAAGTACCTTTTTTTTGAAAGCATAAGTAGCATATGCTTGGCTAAAAATCCTATGTTCCATGCAAGATGGAAGCATATAGAAGTGCATTATAACTTTATTAGAGAGAAAATCATGTCAAAGGATATCAAGGCAGAGCATGTCAATACAAAGGACCAATATGCAGATATGTTTACCAAAGCATTGGATGGAGTAAAGCTACAACACTTCAAGGCATGCATTGGAAATAGTTAGGCTTTTCCAGCTTTGATTGTACCAGATTGTAGAGCATTGTTTGCTCTTGCATTGTAATCAATTTAATTTATTTCAACCTTCATTTGGTCTCTCATATATTTCCCTTCAATATCCTAGTTGTCCTACAAATCTTCTTGCACCTACTATACAGAAACTTCATGGGGATGATAGAGATGCATAGGCACATGCATTGATAGTCTTGTCTATCAAACATGCCATTATCCCTCATATTCATTCTTGTAAGAGGATCCCAAGCAAAAGATGCTTGGGATACTCTTACAAGATTATACCAGACAAGAAATGAGAATTGTGTTGCTTATCTCCAAAAAAGTTGGAGATTGAGCATATGAATGAATAAGCACTACAAGGAATAAGGGGGTGTAACGATGCCCCCAATTCAAAAAAAGCAGGTAGCATCATTTATGTGATGATATTTCCAACTAGCATCGCATAAGGGATGCTCAAGAGGAAAAAAATGTTAGTCGCATAAGCGACACTCAATGTCGCTTATGCGATAATTATAAATACCATCACTAGGACTGCCAAACATTAGTGATGCTCCTGGTGACATGGGAAAACTACAGGTGATGCAAAAGCATCACATAAGCAACGACCTTTGAATACAAAGAAAAAAGTTTGGATTTCCCTCGACACATTTTTTCTGAGGTGTGATGAAAGAATGAGCTCAAGAGTGAGTGAGTGAGTGAGAGATAGAGAGAGAGAGGGGGAGAGAGAGAGAGAGCTTAGAGACTTCATGCTTGGAGCACACTCCCACACACACACACATTCGGGTATGTACACACATGCATACATAGACACACAAATACACTCATGCATATACACACATAGAGATACACACACATATATGCATACGCATAGACACACACACATATATGCATACACATAGACACCCACATACACTCACATGCACACATACACAAAAAAGAGCCATGCACATACACATATACACACTCACATACACATGCATACACACACATACACATACACACATATTCATACACACACATACACTCACATGCATACATACACACACATGCATACACTCACATACACATATATACACACACACATACACATACATACACATGCATACACACACACATACATACATACAGATAGATACAGACACACACACACATGCATACATACACACAAACATGCATACATACATACACACACACATACACTTAGATGCATACATACACAAACACACAAGAGACACACATACATACACACGCATACACACATACATACACATGCATACACATATATGCACACATATTCATACACACTACATGAACACACATAGACATACACACATATAGTCACATGCATACATATACACACATGCATATGCACACTTACACATATACACACATATACCTACATACATACACATGCATACACACACATATACATACACACACATACATATATACACACACATATACGTACACACATATATACATACAGACACATACATATATACACACACATACACTCACATGCATACATACACACATATTCATACACATGCATATGCATGCATACATACACACATCCATATGCACACATACATACACACATGCATACACAAACACATACACACACATATGCATACACACATACACATATACACACATATACATACACACACATATGCATACGCACATACACATATACACACACATATACACTCACATACGCACATATAAATACACATGCAAAGACACACATACACATACACATACACATACACATACACATACACATACACATACACATACACATACACATACACATACACATACACATACACATACACATACACATACACATACACATACACATACAAATACACATACACATACACATACACATACACATACACATACACATACACATACACATACACATACACATACACATACACATACACATACACATACACATACACATACACATACACATACACATACACATACACATACACATACACATACACATACACATACACATACACATACACATACACATACACATACACATACACATACACATACACATACACATACACATACACATACACATACACATACACATACACATACACATACACATACACATACACATACACATACACATACACATACACATACACATACACATACACATACACATACACATACACATACACATACACATACACATAACATACACATACACATACACATACACATACACATACACATACACATACACATACACATACACATACACATACACATACACATACACATACACATACACATACACATACACATACACATACACATACACATACACATACACATACACATACACATGCACATACACATCCACATACACATACACATGCACATACACATACACATACACATACACATGCACATACACATACACATACACATACACATACACATGCACATACACATGCACATAGACATGCACATACACATGCACATACACATGCACATACACATACACATACACATATACATACACATGCACATACACATACACATACACATACACATACACATACACATACACATACACATACACATACACATACACATACACATACACATACACATACACATACACATACACATACACATACACATGCACATACACATGCACATACACATACACATACACATACACATGCACATTCACATACACATACACATACACATACATATACACATACACATACACACACATACACACACATACACACATATGCACAAACACATATACATACAGAGATCAACAAAAAGATACACACGTACTCTTACACACACATACACTTACACACACATATGCATACACACATAGACACACACACACATATACACTCACATGCAAACCAAATGCATGTACATGCATATGCGTACATACATACACATATTAATACACACATATACACGTACATAGAGATATGCATACACACACATACAAACACACATACACACACATACAATCACATACACACATATACATACACATGCATACACATGCATACATACACATACACATACAATTGCATACACATATATACCTACACATGCATACACACACATGCGTACACACACATGCACATATACAGATACACACATACACATAGACACACATCTACATACACACATACACACATAGACACACACATACATACAATCACATGCATACACATACATATTCATACATATAGACACACATACACATACACACACATACATATACACCCATACACACACATACATACACATGCATACACACACATACACATACACATACGCATACATACATACAAACACATACACATATACGAACACACATACACATACATACACACACATGCATATGCATACATACATACACACATGCATACACACGCATACACATACACATATACACACATATGCATACACACACATACACATATACACACATACACACACTATACAGACACATACATACACACAAATACACACATGTATACATACACACACATATACATACACACACATAGACACACACACATACAGATAGACACACACATACACAGACATGAATACACATACATATGCATACAGACACACACCTACATACACATATACACATATACACACACATACACTCACATGCACATATACATACACAAGCATAAACACATAAGCACACATACAAATACATACACATATACATACAAACACATACACACATGTACCTACACACATACACATATACACACACATACACATATACATACACATATATACACACACATACATGAATGCACACATATACACACACACATACATGAATGCACACATATACACATACATGCATACATACACACATGCATATGCACACACATATATGCATATGTATACACACATATACATACACACACACATACACACAAACACACAAACACACAAACACACAAACACATGCATACATAGGTACACATGCATACACACATACATATTCATACACAGATACACACATACACACACGTATATACATATATATATATATATATATATATATATATATATATATATATATATATATATATATATATATATATATATATATATATATATATATATATATATGTATATGTATATATATATATATATAATCCATTTTGTTTTATATGTACATATATTATGGATTGTAGTAGAGAGCAAAAGGAAAAACTTACTCTCATAAATAATCTTGTGAGAGGAAAAGTTCCGCTTGATTCCTTAGGGGTTTTCATGCATGAGTATGCAGACATGGTCAATGAGAAATTAAACTACACAATCCAAATGCTTATCGAGCAGCTACAGGAAGGCTCCTCTGTGGCTCGATTTGCACAAAGAGAGTTGTCTGCACATAGGTTTCTTTTCTTATTATAATTTAATATTTTCAAAGATATTATAACACAAATCTTTTATTCATTTTTTTTTGTTTACTTTCAAGACACCTATAGCACCTCGCTTGCAAGAGCACAACAGAGGTACCTATGAAGCCATGCATAGATTGTCACGAGGAAGAAGATAAGGAAGAGAGCTCACACACACACTCTCACTCTCAAGGAGAAGCACACACTCAGATTGAGGCAAGGAAGAATGATCTTCTTCTTCTTCTATTACATAAAAGGAATGTACAAGAATTACCTAAAAAACAAGAATACAACCAGTGCAATATATAAAGACCAGTACATAATGAAAAACCTAATGTCCGCGAATGAGTGAGCTGGCAAGAAACAAATGTGCCATCACTCTCGGTAGATAAATCTAATAAAGCTCAATCAAGTATCCCTGACATATACCGGCGTGACCACTATACATGTCAGAGAAACGAAAAGCTGGTACGTGTCATCCTAGATCATCACATGTTGAGCTTGATATCTCAACACTCCCCCTCAAGCTCAATGCCATATCCTGTAATCCAAGCATCTCCCGAAACTTCTTCAACTTCTCAGCTCCAAGTGCTTTGGTGAAAATATCAGCAACCTGCTCATCTGTTCTCACATAAACAAGATCAATATCACCTGCTAATACCTTCTCTCTGATGAAGTGATAATGTACCTCGATATGCTTTGTTCTAGCATGGAAAACAGGGTTCCGTGCTAACTGTATGCTGATAAGATTATCACAATAGATAGTGATAGGCTTTTGCACTTCCACACCTAAATCTGCAAGTAACATCTCCAGCCATGATGCCTCACATGCTGCCATTGCAGCACCTCTGTACTCAGCCTCTGTACTCGACAAATCAACAATGGGTTGCTTCTTACTGCTCCATGTAATAGCTGCACCTCCAAGTGAGAAAAGAAAGCCACTAGTAGATCTTCTATCTGGAGTACTACCAGCCCAATCTGCATCGGTGTATCCATGAACCTGCAAATCTATACCAGCTTCTGCATAATCCAAAGTAGCACTCACATAACGTAGAGTGCGCCTCAGAGCATCCAAATGTGGCTTCCTGGGAATCTGCATAAACTGACTTTCAAGTCCAATAGTGTAGCTTAAATCAGGCCTTGTAATTGTAAGATATATAAGACTTCCCACAATTTTCCTGTACATAGTAGCATTTTCCAATGCTTCACCTGATGTAGTATCCAATTTCAAATTCTGATCTAAAGGCATAGAAATTGGCTTACAATCAGCCATACCATACTTTTGTAGCATATTCAAGGCATATTGCCTTTGCGACATCCATATACTTGTTTCTGTATGTATAAACTCAATGCCCAAGAAATAGCGCAACACACCAAGATCTTTCATGTCAAATTCCTGCATAAGAAGTTTCTTTACCTCTTTGATGCTTTCTTCATTATCACCACCTACAAGCAGATCATCAACATAAATAGCCACAATAGTGATGCCATCATCAGCCTTCCTTGCATATAGTGAATGATCTGCATCACACATAGAAAACCCAATGCTGGTTAAGTAATCAACAATCCTTGCATGCCATGCATGCGGAGCCTGCTTCAGCCCATACAAAGCCTTTTGCAACCTGCAAACATATTCTGGATGCTTTGAATCTTCATATCCTTGTGGCTGGTCCATATATACTTCTTCCTGTAACTCACCATGTAGGAAAGCATTCTTCACATCCATCTGATGCAAAGTCCATCCTTTTGCTGTAGCTAATGCAATAAGTGTTCTGACAGTAGACATTTTAGCTACAGGGCTGAATGTTTCCTCATAATCAATGCCATATGTCTGTGCATAACCTTTAGCTACCAATCGTGCTTCATACCTGCTTATGCTACCATCAGCATTATGCTTTATCTTGTAAACCCATTTGCAGCCTATGGATTTCTTTCCTTGCGGCAATGGAACAAGCTTCCATGTATCATTTCCATAAAGTGCAGTCATCTCCTCATCCATAGCTTTTTCCCAATCTGCATTACCAATTGCATCTTCAAAACAAGAAGGTTCAGCATCTTGTATTACCTTTGTCATGTAGGCAGAATCGCGAGCCATGTAACTATCATATGTCAATCGTTGCACTGAATTACGCATCCTCCCAGATCTTCTTGGTCCTGGGTCACTTCTTCTTGTATCATCTACATGTGTCCTTCTTACTCTTGGAGTCTTCAGAGAGGGCAATCCAAGTTCCTCATCAAGACTCTTTTCTGAACCGCTTGAATCTCCATCAACGTCTTCAAAACCTGCACCTGTTTTACTACCAGCAGAAAGCTTTTCTTTACCTTTCTTGGATGTATTTTTGTTGAATTTGTTGGACTGAAATTTCCACGCAATCTTCCACTCCATGGATTTGAGTTGGAACTATTGCTTGGTGATGCATCCGGTCCACTCAAAACTTGAGATTCTGCACTAGATTTTTTAGCATTTTCTTTGTCATTTGGTTCAAGATTCAGTCCTTCTTTGGCATCTGCATAGAAGCTTGACATTTCATCAAATACCACATCTCTGCTCACCTTCACCTGTAGTGTGAGTGGGTTATAACATTTGTACCCCTTTTGCTCAAGGGAATATCCAATGAAGACACATTTTTTTGCTTTCGGATCAAGCTTCGTCCTCAACTCATCTGGAACATGTACATATGCAATATAGCCAAAAAATTTCAGATGTGATAAGTTTGGATTTTTACCTGTAAACTTCTCTTCAGGTGTAACTTGATGTACAGCAGCAGTCGGAGTTCTATTCATGATGTATACAACAGTATGCACAGCTTATGCCCAATAACAATGAGGCATATTCTTCTCAGCCATCAAGGCTCTTGCTATTTCTGCAATATTTCTATTTTTGCGTTCAGCAACACCATTCTGTTGTGGTGTGTACCTGCATGAAAATTGACGCCGAATTCCATGATTGTTTAGAAAACTGCTGAACTCATTTGACATGTATTCACCTCCTCCATCAGATCTTAATGTTTGAATGTACTTCCTTGTCTGCTTTTCCACCATAACTTTAAAATTATGGAAGTGAGTAAACACCTCACTCTGATCTTTCATGAAATATACCCATACTTTGCGTGTATGGTCATCAATGAAAGTAACATAAAACCTGCAACCGCCCATAGATGTGGTCTTTGCTGGACCCCAAACATCTGTATGTACTACTTCTAGTACATTCTCACTAACATGCTTGTCATGTGGAAATGATGCTCTTGATTGTTTACCAAATTGACATGCTGCACATACCTTTTGCATTTCTGCAACTTTGAAATTTGGTAGTCCATGGACAATCTCCTTTGACTGCATCAGTTTCAGCCTTTGCAAATTTGCATGTCCAATCCGTTTGTGCCATATCTCTATATCTGCAATAACTCCTGCACCTTTTGCAAACATGGCTGCATTCATTTAAGGAATCTTCACATTTAAGGTGAACATCCTACCTACTTTGTTTCCTTTGGCAACCAATCGTCCATCCTGCTTGTACTCTTCTACATATAATCCATCAACATTGAACCTGACTTGTAATCCCTGGTCAACCATTTGTCCAACAGAAACCAGATTCTTTGTTATATTTGGAACATGCAGCACATCAGCAAGATGTTTTACCTTTCCGTCCTCCATAGACAATGCTATGTTTCCTGTATGCTCAATAGGATGGGATGTGTCATCACTTGTTTCAACATATCCAGGAACTGGCATTTTCTGCAAACTACTAAACCATTCTGCATGACTGGTCATGTGATTTGAAGCACCTGAATCAACATACCAGACATTATCATTCGATTTTGAAACACCAGCAGACATCGTATTCATCATGTGATGTTGAACCATAAACGGATTCTCAGAATCATCTGCACTTGTGGATGCATAGTTGTTTTGTTGCCTTCTGTTATTTTGATTCTTTAACCTGCAATCACGTTCAAAGTGTCCAGGTTTACCACAATTCCAACATCCTTTACTATCATTACCGAAATCATTTCTTTGGAAATTTTTGCGACCTCTTTGGCTCCTTCTGCCTCGAA